>VWZV01014840.1:852556-966244 GCA_013397155.1 Irena cyanogastra
TTGCCTTGCCTTGCCTTGCCTTGCCTTGCCGGGCCTGGCCTGGCCTGGCAGAGCCCTTGATGGACCGGGGACCACCCTGGGCCGACACTCACCTGGCTGAGGTGCCGGGCGGGGCTGGGGCGCGGCCCCGGGGCACGGGCAGGCGCTAGTGCCCGGCCAGGGTGCAGCCCCCTCGCCCCACAGACAAATGAAACCCGCAGTAGGAGCAGGAGCGCAGCCCCTGACCCACCCGCACACCCCCACCACAGCCCCACTCAGGCGACACAGGTCAGGCCTCCAGCCGTGTGACGGCCGTGGGTGGAGGCAACCCCGGGTGGGTGACCTCTCGCCGGGCCTGCAGAGCTGTGCAGGGTGGCCGGCAGAGCCGGGGCTGTGGGCTGCGGGGGATTCGATTCTGCACAGCCTGCGCCGGGAGAGGCGAGGGTGCTCACACGGGACGCGATGTGGCAAAGGGACGGCAACCTCTGCGCCAACACACACGATTTTATCGGCCATTTGAAAATAATAGAAACTTCTAAAAGCAGTCAATTACGGTTCGAATTCTTGGGGGCTTCTTTGCTTTCCCCTCCGCTTTTGTGACTGATTTCCTGGCGCGCCACTCCCTGCTGACATACAAGACTATGACTTGCCGCTGAGTCATTTGATGACAGCAGAGTCAATAGAACTACTCCAGCTGCCTTGCTGCATACTGAATTTTTGCAGGTCGCCGAGACATCTCATGACACTTACTGGGTCCGTGAAAGCTGCAGTGCGGTGTCCCTGCGTGTCCCTATCCCGAGGGAAGCCTGTGCCCACCCACTCACCCACCACGTACTTACGGTCTTGGCTTTTCTACCAGGAGCTGTTCCACTGATTCAAGCAAAGAGTGAGCGTGTCTACCTATTTACATCAAGGCTGCAACTCTGAAAGGTGCAGGTGTCTGTCGGAGAAAACAAATCCATTAAAACACAGTCAATAAAGTCTTACGTAAATTACTGTAGTCATTCTCAGCTAGAAAATTAGAATACAGATGTCCAATTACTTTCTTTCAAGAGTGTTATTCTAATGCCTCTACTAAACCATCACACTGTGGTTTCTCTCCAGTGACCTAACAGATCCTTCCCCCAGAATAATTTATATTAGATGCATTTGTTGACAATAAATTAAGAAAGAAGCAAGTATGAAGGTGAGGTAATGTGGGAGTTCTATCTAAACTTCTATTGTTCCCTAATCAGCATTGCCTCCTGTTTTAAAACTATCAAAGAAATCAGGTATCAGATTTAGTATACTGAAATGTTGAAGTGTATCTCATGGCACAGCAGCCACTGCCCTTTCCTCAAATTACGGAGCCAAGCAGCAGGAAGCCCCTTTATTCAAATATTCAAATAATAACTGACATTAAGTGAACTTTAATTTACAGGGCAAAAACAGTGACAGAGCATAGAGATGCTGCAGCCAGGGCAGGTTGTGCCTCTGCAAGCAGCTCTCTGCTGTCGGCGTAGGCTTGTCCAGCCCAGGGGAAAGCAGCCTGGAAACATGGAGCTGAGCCTTTTCTCAAGGACTTTTCTCCCATCATCCTATACTTCATCTTTTAATAGATACTAATTGCTTATTGACTTTGGCCTGGGCTGGGACTCCTTAGCAACCATTCTACATCCGGATTAGCTGATTGCTTATAGTATTTTAATTTCCGTTCCTTTTCACTGCCACACCTAGTAATGCACACTCTTTAATATCATTTTGTGCCCGTGCCATGCGGAAAGTTGAAGCTTCAGTTATTGTTTTTTTCTGTAACAAAGGCAGTGAATAGGAATTACACATGAAAAAGACAGAATTAGTATTAGGACCTCTATTTTTGACTTACGTATTTTGTTAAAATTTTCAATAAAAGTAATTTTTCCATAGACCCAGCAAAGAAAATTTTCATTCCAATGACATACTGTGCAATGACATGCTCTGCACACATGAGGACAGTGGTTTCTTTGAGTGGTTTTCTGCCACTCCATCCATCCATCCATCCATCCATCCATCCATCCATCCATCCATCCCATCAGAAGCACTGAGGCACAAAACCAGATGTGAAGTGCTCAGCAAAGCTCTGGCACAGACATGCAAGCCCAGCTCACGCCATCAGACTCAGGACAAGGGCAGTGGCACAGTCAAGGCTGTTGCTGTTGGGACCATGCAGAGTTGGGGTGCTGGTGGTCTGGATGCAGCAGCCCATGTCACAGCTGCCCTTCCCTGCACATCACAGGGCTTTTGATCAGAATTCAGCCTTTTGCATCCTGATTGCTTTCATGACTATTGGAAAACAAAGACTGCTTTATGGGAAGAGAATGAAAAAAGCAAAATAATTTCTGCTCTGAGGAACAGATCTTGTTTCGTTTCTTTCTTCCCAGTCACAGAGGACCCTCACAGCTATGGTCTGATCAAGATTTCTGGTTGATGGGAAGAGAAGAGGGACTGTCCCTGCCTACACAGCACCCCATCGCCTGCACAGGTGTCTGAGATCAGGAGAGGTGCCCTATCTGGGACCTGCCTGGCCACAAATATGATATCCAGCTGTGGCAGCAGCTGCAGGGCTGGGCATCGATGCCTGATCTCATCTACTGATGAGAGAGTCCCTCTGTACTGCTCTGTGATTGGATTCTTCTTGGGGTCACATTTGACCTGAAAAACTGTATTTCCTTTGAAATGAAGTTGGAAGACAGTTTAACACAAGTGAACCCATGTTTCAAGTTTCATCAGGAGACAGAGGAATAAAAACAAGCTAACCTATGCATCTGTACTTGCTGGAATACCATCTTGGTACTGTATATTATTACAAAGGAATTGATGTGTGCCTTGCAGAAATACCTTATGTGCATATCTATATAGGTAGATATTTGTGTGGATGTATGTATATAGGCAGAAAGGGAGGGAGATTTCAGTCCTGTGCTCTGGGGTGGATACTTTTTTCTTTTCATTTGTCCTATATAACAAGGATCTTGCCATTCTATTCTTCCTTTACTTGCTAGATGCAGATACAAGGAAGGAAGAACACTGTCATTGCTTTCTTGGTTCTCTTTAAGCAGTTGTACGCAGCAATGATTTTTTTTCACTGTTTTAAAAATACTCTTCCTCTGTGGTAATTCATTGCAAGGCTGAATTTAAGAAGACCCTGTTTAATTTAGCAGCAGAAGGCTTCCTCTGCCACATACACACTGTTTTATCATGAAACTGCTCAGAATATTTTGTGTTTGAAAATACAGCCTTGGCAAATGGAATAAACTGTAAGGGGAATTCATTATGACATGCTCTATTTTTAGCAAGATGGTACTGCAGAATGTCTTTCAAACCAGAATATGGCATTAAGAGTATGGCTCTCTGAATTCACAGGGATTTGCTTTGCTGGCAGGATTAAAAAAAATTAGAAGTACAGTTTAAACTGTAAAGGTAAATAAAAGTTGGCTGGCCTTTACAGGTCTGTTGCTGCTCTTTTTGGGATCATTGACAATCTTTAAGGGAAATTTAATTTCATTTATCATATCCTCGGGAGCCCTGGAATGGTACCATGGTGCTCCACAATGGACACTTGCCATTAGTTTTTTGGAGCATACTAACAGCAGAGGGAAATGGCAGTTCTAACACTGGCTGTTTCATTGAGAAAAGGTCTGTTAAGCCTGGTTTTGCAAAAGCAGAAGGGTGTGGGGAGCGGCAGCACGGGCCCTCGCTGACATCAGTGAAAAGCGCATGATGGGGTGACTAATGAAGTCGGGTCTGTTTCAGGGTAATCAACTTATCGCAGTCTCATGTGATGATATGTTCTTGGATTCCTCCAAGTCATGGGCCATACATGAGAGATCCCAGCCATTTGGGACGCTGTACATGCTCTCCGCTTGACGCATTGTTCAGCAACAGCTTGCTTTGATTGTAAGAGGACAAGAATCAGAATTAATCTCAACTGTTAATCCAACATCTGCACACTTTGCTTAGAGCAGGAATCGACCATGGCTGAGCATTCAGGCTGAGTCTTTGCAGGTAAAACGACTTTTCTCTGCCCCAGCAGGTTGTGCTTTAGTTATCACCTCTCTGAGGACCTGTGCAACAAAAATGTCACCTTTTAAAGATTTCAGTGGTGCTGCTAGTACACAAAGAACAATGACATTGTTTTTCCCACACTACAACTAACCCCACACAAGTGACTTTGAAGATGCATCATATCTCAGCAGATATGTGTGGTAAAAAGCCAGCAGGATGCCTCCATCTTTTCCAAAGGTTTCTGTCAAAGCAGCAGCACACTGAAAGTTTGTACCCTGGGGCTGTCAAAACTTGTGAGTTGTCAAGGCAAAGGTTTGGAAAAAGAATAACTGGGCCGTGGGCTATAGCACCCGGGTAGCTTTAGAAATTTATCAGGAGATTTTAAATATTTATAATTTTTTGGCACATAATAGCCTTATCCAAACACAAGACAGCATTGTGCATTAAAACAAAAGCCATGCATAACAAATGCCATAAAATAAATTGTAGCACATTCAAACCAGTGTGCAGATGCTAATCCTCACATCCCCACAGGGCAGCTCATCCACTAACGAGCACCCAGCCAGTAATGCTAAAGATCCAGCATCTGTGGCTCACAGTAGTTAAAGGTTTGCCTTTTTAGAAGCCAGAGGCACCGTAATTCAAAGAGATTTCATGACTAAGTGGCCATAAATGGCATTGCTGCTCAGCATCACAGCCGGGTTCTCCCAGCCTCCCGTGTCAAACGCTTCCAAACACACTGCACATTTTCTTCACCCGTTACCTATTTAGTGGGTTCTGAAAGAACATAGAAGTGTTTCTTCTCAATTGATGAAGTAGTCATTAAACCTCTCCTTTTGTTACCATGATCTTCACCAAATGAAGCCAAACCAGACAAGCTGTTCAAGTCAAAGCATGAATCAAATGGATTGCATCATATAGATTGCACTTTCCTTATTCAGCAGCTCTATGGAAGGCAAAGAAGCTCTGCATTATACGGATACTGGGTAGGACCTTTGATACAACTTGTTCTGAGTTTTTCTATCTTCTGTTTCCTCCTCTCTTATCAAAGGAAGATAGCAGTATGAGAGCCTGCAGCAGCACTTCAGTCCAAATCGGGCAGAGTGATGTCTTTAGGCAGAGAAATCTCTAGAAATATGCTGAAAAATATAACTTGTTCTAGAATTTGCATTGAAATTTATATCTGGAAATATAAAGTCTATTCAGGCAACAGCTGCTTCTTGTAGCAGTTGTGTCTGGGGCAATTTTCATCTCTCTGTGTCTGGAAGAACATGGTTTTACTTCTGCACAGAGTTCTTGCTGCATTATATATGTGTGTATATATGTCTTGCTGCATTATATGTGTATCCAGAAGCTGAAACTGGTGCCAAAAGCAGCATCCATCTGGCAAACACAGTGTTTTGCCAGAACTTGCAGTGCTGCTTTTGCCTTGGGTCCCAGGGAGACCCGCAGCTGAAATTTAAAGGTCTGGTTTTGACACAGGCTGTAAACAGCCCAAGAGCAAGGCTGCTTGTGTTTTTTACTATCCTGAAATCAGAGGAGAAAACTAAACTGAAATCCATCTAGCACATACTGGAAGAGCAAGGACAGGGCATTCCCTGGGAGTGTCTCATGCAGGAATTCACCTAATTTATTTGTCCAAAATACCCTTGCTGCTTGTTCCCATGGAAATGTTACAAAGTTCATATCTTTTTCTTGGTTCATCTATTTTTCTGACTGATAAACTGCTGCAGGGTGTTTAATTTTACTTCTGTTTTGTGAAGTTGATTTTAAGTGAAAAAACACATATTCACAGCCATGTATAAGCATCTCTCTTTCCAAAACCCAAACAAAGTTGTGTTGGTACCTGAGGAGAATGCCTGGCAGTGCAAATGTCCCCACGGCAGTGCCTGCTCTCAGCCAGAACCCCTCACCCCCAGCACCAGGAATGCGGCAATGGCTGCGCTGTGGGTGTCCGAGCGAAACACAGCTTACCCAAATAAATGTGACTTGACATATCAAACATGAAGTTGAAAAATAATTTGAAATAGCAGCTCATTTTTAAAATAACTCAGGATCTGATTTCATGACCTGGGAAGTCAGATCCTATACAAACCCACACAATGCTCCAGTGTGCAGCTAATCAGGGCTTCCTGCCCCTAGCAGATACCGCAGGCACGGGCCTCATTAGACATTTTCTCTGCTTACTTCCAACCTTACTTACTGCTTGGTTTGCACTCAGGATAACCAGAGTTCTCTTCCTAAGATGATACACCCATTTTTCTCAGGGTTTGAAATTCTTTGCTTGTGCTTTTACTCTATGAGTTGGAGTTTGCAGGAGTGACAGTGTGAAGTAGGAATTAAACATCTCACATCTGCCAGAGCTCATGGACTGCACAGAATTCCAAGTGTTTCCCAGTTACTCTTCAGGAGCTGTTGTAACCTGAGATACAGATGAATGGTTTTGTCTGACTTCAGAGGAGTAGCCAAGCTCCTCCTTGGGACAGCTGGATGTAGCATAGGAAGGAATGCTTTCCAGGGGAACAGTGTATATTTTTTAAACAAACCAAAACTCTTCTGTGTGACATAAACAAAATTGTTGACATATGTCCAGCCGAAGGGGGAGTTTGTTTGGCTCTCCTGGCACACACTCCAGGATACAGCAGTGGGGTGAGAATGCCAGTGCACAGGGTGAGTGAAAACACAAAATCTCAGCTATTTCAGGGGAAAGGCATGACACCGTGGTGCTCACTGCTACCATTCCCACTGCAGTGTTCTCATGATAGCGAATAATCAACCCCAAAAGCACTTTTAAGTGGATTTGCTTTCTGCAAAAGGCTGAAGTCATGCTCCTTTCTTTTTTTTAAACATTCTTACAAAAATATTCCCAGACAGAAGTCTTGCATAAAAAGAAGCCTTAAGTCTACTGACTCATTTGAAAGCTGCTTTATTAGCCCCTACATGGGCTGATAAGCCTTGCCTGGTGTATAAGGACACAAGGGCTGTACATTGTTCTGCTGCTCAGCTCAGTGCAGTGCTGGCAGCCTGGGCTTGATCCAGCCAAGCAATTAGAGAATTTAACTTCCTCCATAAATGCTTGTACGTGTGAGGCCATGCGTTTGGGGGCATTCCTCTACTTGAAAGGAAACTAAGGTTTTAAACGTGTTGCAGAAGCAGAAGGAATGGCAGAGGCCTTTGTGGACAACATCACATTGATTTGGGTGAGAATTAGGAATAATAAAAAGCAGAAGAAAAGCATTTGGACCTGGCCAGTACTCACCGATCTCAAGCCACCATTCCCCCTGCATAGTTGTTAGTCATTTCTGCTATTAGTGAGTATATTGCAGCACAACAATGTCCTGCAGCTGAGCTCTGCCCAGCAACACCCTCCAAGAGGAAAGGCGGGTGTGCGGGTGCAAGAAGCACCAGCAGGGGGAAAAGGCAGGGTGTTGCCGCTGTCCCGGAACAAATGGAAGACACCACCCCAGGGTGCGCAGGAGGAAGGTGGCGGTTCGGAAAACCCTGAGCTGTGAGTGCCCTGCATGAACTAGGGGCCTGGGTGTCTGAGGACAACTCAGCAAGGGTTTGTACAAAGGAACTGAAATTCTCAGATGGGAGAAAACAGGGCAGGAAGAAAGCGGAATAGATCACCCACTCCACGGCACAGTCAATGCCTTACCAATTCCTAGGATCTTCTCTGGCTGTATACTTTCCCTAAAAAATTTGAGATTCCCCTGGGGGGATCCTCACTCTGCTCTAGCTCAATCTTTGGCTTGTAGGGCAAAACCTGCAATTCCCAAGTTCCTGCTTTTCTCAAAATGATGATTCCCGGATTTTGTGAAGCAGGCCCAAAATCACCAGCTAGAAAAAAAAAAAAAAAAAAAAAAAAAAAGGACTAAAAGGTATACTAGTGGGAGATGGTAGCATTAGAAAGGTGTTTCTGGTGGAGCTAGCTGGGCAGCTGGCACCTCTTGCTCCTTGTGTGCCTGGCAGTCCTGAAATGGGAGATAATATTGAGAATGAGCCCGGTCACAAGCTGTCTAATTGAAAAGGACCAAAAAGTAAAAATAGACCCTTTTCAATCAAGGAACTGTATATTTCAAAGGGCAATTCAGCCACTGCAGCAGCTGGCACTGCACATCAGCCATCTGGTGTGGCGCTCCAAGCAAGGAACCTTGTAAGTATTGTCACTTCCCTACTGGTTAAAACACCAGCCAAGAGCCTGGTATGACACAGAGGGGGAAAACCAGAGCCCTGGTAAGCCCAGTCCAGAGTGAGCAAGAACCAAATGTAAAAGGGGAACAGGGTTGGGGCATGGTTTGAGAACCTTTTTTGAGGGTGGCCACTGTGCCTTAGTTCCAGCTGCCTCATTGCTGCAATAGTGGTTGTAGAGAAGGGGGAGGGAAGAGTGAGTTATAGCTAGAGCCGCCCCAGGTAAGCGGTTTTATCTTTACAGCCCTGGTGATAACATGGTTTGCAGCAGGATGGGGGTGATCCGATCCAGCTGGGGCCAGTTATGCTATGTGGAAGCCCCATAGGGCGTGTCAGCAAGGATGTCACCAGTGCAGGACTGCAGGAGCTCTGCAAAGCTCTGGGTTATCACCACTGCCCTCTCAGAGGCACTGGATGTTTGCACAGGCACAGCATGGTGGCCACCCAGGTGCCTCCGGGGGCCCTTGTTTGCTTTTGGCTTCTCTGAGGTTCAAGCCTTGAAAGGGAGATGGCAGCAGCTCCTTTAGGGACCAGAAACAGCCCCCAGATTGCAAGATGCATCAGGAGGGCCAAGTGCACCCACAAGAAGTGTCTTTTCTCCTGCTCTCTGCAGAGCAGTTGTCTTCTGGATATACATTCTCTTTGCTGAACTTTGTATGTAAAACTCTTCCTCCGTTCTGCATGGACTTTAGTTCCTTTGGCACAGCCATCGCTGGCTGGCATCGCTGGTATGACTGTGTCTTAAAGCGTGGGGCTGAGCAGGGTACATGCCAGCACACCTGTGTTATCTTCGTCTCTCTCGGAGCAGTAGGTGGGAAGACTCCACAGTGAAAGGCTTCGATCCTGTGGGAAAAGCACCAATCTGGCTGTTAACATACTGGTGCTGCTGGTGCTCAGCTGGCACAGGTACTGTGACACAGCCACAGCCCAGAGCCTGGGAGCTCCATACAGACGGATGAGCCATTCCCTGTTCTGTGACAGGCTGGCTCCCACGGGAGCCTTCCTCCTGCTCCTTCACCAGCCTTGGCAGCGGTGTGCTGAGTTTCCTGTGGTTCTCACAGCAACTGCAAATTTTCCTTTTGCAAAGCAGAAATCCTCTCCCAGGTTCCTTGACAGCAGCGAAGTTCCAGTAGCAAAGAGGCAGGGGGTGATGAAGCTGTTGCAAACTGGTCAAGTACAACTGGAGGACGGCTTCGTCGTCTGAGGGGGGGCAGACCGATTTCCCTTCCCGGCAGATCCAGCCGCTCTGACAGCTCCTAGGAACGCTGATGAAGTGGGCAGGGGGTGCCTGCGAGCACAGCCCGGCTCCGTGCCCGCGGCCCCGTGCCCGCGGCCCCGTGCCCCTCAGGGCGGGCCGCCCCCACACAGCCCTTGGCACTGCTGCCCCCTGCCGGAGCGCGGGGCCCGCTCGGCCCGGCCCTCACGGCGGCCCCGCCGCTCCCGGCGCCGGACGAGCCCCAGCAAAATGCCTTACTAGTTTAATTTGATAAAAGTCCCCACAAAAAAAAAACCCGCGGCGGTGAAATCAGAGCCATAGAATCGCTTAGGCTGGAAAATCCCTCTAAGATCACCAAGTCCAACCATTAACCCAGCACTGCCAAGCTACCACTAACTCGTGTTCCTCAGTGCCACAACTACATGGCTTTCAAACACCTCCGGCGATGGTGATTCCACCACTGTGCTAGGCAGCCCATTCCGGTACTTGACAGTGCTTTCAGTGAAGAAATTTTCCTTAATATCCAATCTAAACCTTCCCAGGCGCAACTTGAGGCTCTGTCCTCTTGTCCTGTCATTTGTTACACCTGGGAGAAGAGACTGACACCCCACTCCCCCCATTCTGGCTACAGTCTCCTTTCAGGTGTTGTAGATCCATAAGGTCCCCCCTGAGCCTCCTTCTCTCCAGGCTAAACACCCCCAGCTAGTCCCAAGGAGACTCGTGCTCCAGCCCCTGCCCCAGCTCCCTTGCCCTTCTCTGGACACACTCCAGCACCTCAATGTCTTTTGTGTAGTGAGGGGCCCAAAACTGAACCCAGGATTTGAGCTGTGGCCTCAACAGTGCCCAGTACAGGGGGACAATCATTGCCCTGGTCCTGCTGGCCTTCTTGGCCACTCGGGCACACCTGGGCTCATGTTCGGCTGCAGTCAACCAGCACCCCCAGATCCTTTTCCAGTGGGCAACTTTCCAGTGACTCTGCCCCAAAATCACACAAAGCCTGTGCAACCGATGGTTCATTCACACTCCCCAGGCCTCGAGAGCCACAGTGATGGGGTGGGAGCAGGCGAGGGGCTGTGCTGCCCCTGCTGCGCCTGGGAGTATCTTCTCATGCCACAGGAATGTGATTATGTCATGGCGAGTCCCCCACACGCCCCGCTGCTGCCTCCCAGCCCGCTGCAGGCTGACAGCTCTGGGAAGCATCGTTACTGCTTAAATGGAGGCATAAATTTCTGCTGGCAGGGCTCCTGGCTGTAAAAACTTGTAAGCCGTAACAACCGCTCACTGCGACAAAGTTACTCCGACATTTCCCATGGTCCCGGTCCCATCCCTCAGAGCTGGAGGCAGGAAAAGAGGGAAAAGGTTTTAAAAACTTTTCATTTTCCTTACGTAGTTGAGCGTTACCGGGGGCGATATTTCTGCCTGTGCATGAATTCTTCCTGCTGAACTCATGGGGCATGACGCACCCACAGGAGGGGAGAGCATGCCCGAGACAAGAGCGGCTGAAGTACACTCCTGCTGAGCTACTCTTTCTGAGGATTTGTATTTATTTTTCCAGCCGAGGAGTTTTATTATTATAGAAAGAACATGAGATTTTTATGAGTGATTTTACAAATTAGCTTCTCAAATTGTTTGCAGCAGCACAAAAAATGTTGCAGTCATAAAAGTTCATAGAAAGTATCAAATGCTCCATCACCGCAAAGCTTTTCCTTGTGCAACAGAAACAAAGTCGCCCCTGGCATGTTTAGATGTCTGACTCAGAAATACTGCTCATCACCTCTTCACCACAGCGTACAGGAACTCATCCTGCCCTTGTGCACATTGCTAGAACGAGCCCGGAGCTGAACCAGCACAAACCCAGCTACAAATATGATTTTAAAAACAAACAACTAATTATTTCCATTCACCTCATTTAATTTGGGCTCACGCAGAAATGCTGTTCATCCAATAGTCCAAAATATGTCACGTATTAGGAGCTAAAGAGTCCAACCCAATGAATGAGTCATCACCCAGTGGATGAAATCCCATATCTTCATGGCTGCTCATAAATAAGACAAGTTCAACTTTATAGTAAATCATAAGTAAACAATGAACTATATGAAAATCAGACTCAGCTGTGTTATAACTGCATGGGCACAGTGCCCACACAGAAATGAAAAGCGAATGTGATACCATCACTGTTTGGCTTTGGAGACTGAATTTGGGACTGAGACTTTGAAGAGGGGTTTTGATGCGTGTAGCAGGGCAGTCGGACATCCAGGCCTTTGAGGCCACTGCAGATGCCTGTTTGCAATAAATAACACATTATCCTGGCCATTAGCACTTCTGAACCTCAGATTCCAATGGGCAGATTTTCTTAAGTTATCATCTGGTATCATCTCGCAACAGCCCAAAATCTCCGGGCAGTGCTCTCGTATTCTTGCGGTCTGCTCCTTCATCAGTGCTCTCTCCTAGAGGGAAATGAAGAGCAGCAAAAAGCTGTTCCTCACCCTGAGATGAGAACCGGTACATCCTGTGCATCTCTCATAACCATACCCTGAGTGCTGGGCTGGATTCATAGAGCTGGCTGGAGTTTTTGATTTAATAACTATTTGAACCAGTGTTGTGAGAGAAGGCAGGAAATAGCAGAAAGTATTGATCAACCTCTATCTTATTATAAAATTAAGAGCATATAAAACACAGTATTCAAATAACTGTAAGCCTGACCACACTGCAGACAGCCTAGCAGAAGGACCAGGCAAGAGAAGGTGTCTTGACAGCACTGAGAAAGACTCTGGCACGTGGTCATGAAGGGATCCTTCTGCAGCAGGGGCAGCTGAAGCCACCTCCAAGTTTGAGCTCCATTGCCACCCCAGGGTCCTGGCCACAAGCAGCTCATGGGGCTGCAGCCAGTTTTGCAGGGGCATTTACTCCAATAAAAAATATCTTTCTGCTCCTGAGAAAGAGAAGTGTTTTGCTATCTTTTCAAAGACTCTGGGAAATGTCTTATAATTTCCTATTTGTATTCAGGTTATTGGTGCCAGTGGGATACAAAGAAGATCACAGGAAGCAAATCCTTGAATTTGAGGGAAATCCAGGATATAACTGAATGTGCTAGAGGGTAGACAAGGTTGACAATCTCAAAGGATATTCTTTTTTCATTGTGCTGACACTGTGCATGTAACTATTAATGGCAGAGCTGCTGTTGGCTGAAGAAAGTGCTCCAGGGATAGGTACCTGACAGAGGAGCCAACTTTGAAGTCTTCCAGGTCTGCATGGGCTTCATGGTACACTCTGAAGTGGAGATGTCCTGCTGCTCCCTCACCGCAGCTCCTTTCTGAGAGCAGTGAGGCCAAGACAGTAGCTGTCTGGCTATAGGAAGGGAAGAGACCAAAGCAGCTTTTCCCTGAGAGAGCAAAGCTCCAGCATCTGCCAAAGTACACAAGGACACAGACTGCCTTGTGGCTGTCCCTGCAGAACAGGGGCTGGGGCAGATGAGGATATCCGTTCTACAGTGGTGTGTCCAGACACGGGGGAGGGCTTCGAGCTGTGTCACAAGAATGAAAGCCCAGAAGAGGCCCAAGCCTGGTTGCAGGCACTTGGTCCATCCCAAGGGATGCAGGGTCTCATGCTGGGGAATGGGGCCTGGCTCCCTTCCTCCTTCCTGCCCTGACATGACTGCATTTCTCTAAAAGGCTGAGAACAGTCGTGCCCTCTCAGGATTCCACAGATGATTTACAAGTTCTCTCATGAGACCTCCAAAGAGCTCCTCTGGCTCCCTGCCTTCCTGATGGTCCTTGACCCAAGTGTCTCTGGCAGTCAGAGCAGGCTGGGCAGTACCACAGTCTCAGCTCAGGCTTTTCCCAAAAAAGATGCTCTGATCGGGGAAGCTGTTTTGTTTTCTCAACCCTTGGTACAGCTGTAACAGGGCAAGGCATGGATAATATCCAACCAGAGATGTGGCTACACAAGCCCAGATCATTACTTGCTGTCCAAGCAGAAATCCTCTGTATACGTTCTCTTTTTAACATTGGAAAATTATTGTACTTTAATAAAGTTCTGTAAATGGATGAATAATTTCCACAAGGAAAGAATGTTAAACTTGCATTGGCACAACATTACTTCTAATCAAGTGATCTTCATAATTCTCCAGAACAAGCAAAACTTCATATTTTCCATACGTAACCATCGTTGTCACCCAAAGTACTTTGTATTCAATAAAAATACCAGCTTTCATTAAAGAAAAAAGCCCTTTTAGTGTGCAGTTTTTCTGGCATTGCACATCTCTGGTTCACTCACTCAACATGTTTAGAATTAAATCACAAAACCTTAACTCACCCTCTAATGATCTGTTTGTTTCCAGATTCATATTCCCACAATATGTTTGCTGACAGCAGTTGGGCTCTTTGACAAAAGTCAAGAAATTTTTCCCAACAATGTATATTTGCTTCGTTCTGGTGAATTACAGGGGAAGGGTGCAGGCTTTACAAGCTGTCACCAGTAACGTGACTGTAAGGCCAAGTGTAATTTATTTAGTACAAGCTAAATGTTTATACTGTGTTCTTTGTTCTGAACATTATCACTTCAACATTGAGCTTTTTATGAAGAGAGCTGTGAGAAAGGTTGAGCCCTGTTTTGAAAGGATTTTTAAATTTAGCATCATTAGGACTTGGAGCCAAACCCTGATGCATACAGTTCTCAGGCAAATAATGGCAAAAAGCTGCTTCCCTTGCTTCTAAACTCTTCTTTTTGACTTTGTGTTAGAACTGAATAAGAGCAAACCAATTCTTGAAAGGATATGTTGTTTCAAAATAAATCCAAAATCTTACACTCCAAATGATGTTCAGTGTGGTACTTTGATATTATTGCACCTTATCCCTTTCTCCCACTCTTAAAATAATCCCTTCAAATTCATATCGATTTCACAAAGCACTTTGACCTCAACAGAAACAAAACACACAGCGATGAAATCAGGCCCTATGAATATTCCTCAGCCTTTCTCACCTGCCCACTGATGGATGGCGTGGAAGGTGTCCCCACCTTGGTGTCCACACACAGCTGCACTTCAAGCAACAATGACAAGCAGCCCTTCTTTAATAAACTAGTGGCACCAGTTTATTGGTGATAAAGCAAAACTAAGTTTGTGATAACTGGAGAGCCCAGGATATTGTATCTTTAAAAAGTCAAGTGCAAGTTACTCTGACAGAAGATTACTGGACTTTGTCAGCAGCATGAATAATCTCATTCCATATAAACACACTTGAAAACTGCATCTCAGTATGGTATTTGCCACTCAGAAAAGACAACAAGAAAAAGGAGAGCAGCAAGGAGGATGATGACTATGGCACAGGAAACCCACCTTGTAGTGAAGGGCTTCAGGATCCTGATCTGCTGCTGTGAAGGTCAAGGCCAGATGTGGTAGTGAGCTGCAGCACCTGCATGGAGAGAGCAATGTCAGAGGTGAGGGGTTTCCACTTTTGAGGAGGAAAGTGACTCATGGCAGAAAGCTGCAGCTAAGCAGTCACACATTAGGGAAATGTAAGTCCAAACAGGAGTTATTTGACCTTGCGAACAGTTAACTGTACCCTTAACTATCTCTTACAGTAGATCCTCCACCTCCCATATGGAAGGAAGAATCAATGTCAGATTTTTCTCTAAAACACACGTAATTTAAATAGGAACAGTTGAAGGCAGTTGTTCCACCTTACATACGGTACTTCATCCTAGCTCCTGTTTTCTTGGGAGCAATTCATCCTATGAACAGTGATTCCAAGTTTTACTCCTAGAAAGCATTAACATCTTAATATTACTTTCATTTTTACTGCAACTAGAATTATCCTTGTTTGCTCATTGAAAAATATTTTAGACACAACAAATACAACACCTCTGCGTTTATCTGAAGAAAGGAAATCCTTTCTGCAGACTCCCCTTTGGTCCTTGCTGAGTTGCCAACTCCAAGGCCTGCAGAGTGCCCAGCAGCATGCAAGGGTGTTTCTCTGGGGTGTGAACTCTCCTACAGATAACAACTTTATGGCACAAGCATTGTTCTTTACCAGTACCCTGTTCTCATAGGTATTTAATGAATAGGCTTTCAACTGCAAAAACACAGGCTGAGATCAAGAAGGCAAATGACCTTTGTGCTTGTGATTGTACGTTCAAGTAGTTAGTTACACTTATTTTCCTCATTAACATATAGGAATCCCTTTTATGTTAATGCATTTATTTAATTCTAATAGGCTTTTTGTCGTATTTAAAAATCTAGAGGAAAACAGAAAAAAAGTCCCATTGTTCTCCCACATGTTTGTTTTCACTACAACTACTAAGAGGAAAAGCCCTTTACAAAAACAGGATACAGCAGACTTCTCTACGCTCTGCTCCCCCCGCCTGCACACTCAAACACTCTGGGCATGGCTGCAGTGGTAATCGAGAGTCCATAGAAAGTCATCAGTGACTGAAAAACATCAATGGGAGTTTTATTACCCACTTGAATGAGAGCAGTATCAAGTCCCTGCTGAATAAGCCTCACCAGACCAGGCAGGTTCTGCTCCCCGCAGACAAATTACCCACCTGCCTTAGGACATTTTCTCGGTGACTTCAATTATAGAGAGAGGGGCAGACCCCACCATTGTGGAAAGGCAATGACAAAAGCCATAGCATCCAGCATCACTTCCCAGCAGTCCTAAGAGACAAATCACCAGGGAACCATGTGATGTTACTTACATCAGGTGCTGCCTGGCCCCAAGAGATGTTCCAGATCCCCCATGGATTTTACTGGGCAGCCACAGGCTGTCTCTGAGGTTCCCTCAGGAGTGGGGCTCCCCACTGCATTTCTAATAATGACTTTTCAGAGGTCCTTTCTTCATATATCCCATGGTTTCTTTTCCCCTCTTTGATTATTGCTTCCCCTGATGGATTTTTGGCCAGTCAGCAGAGGGGTTCCTGGCTGTGCCAGCAGCCCTCAGGAAAGGCCAGAGCTGAGGCAGGGGAACTCGTGAGCTGCACTCACTGCAAAGCACATTCCTGTGGGCTGTTGTTAAGAAGATAATAAAAATTTCTGTTTTCTTTCTCCCCACACGTTAGCATTTGGAAGAGTTCATACTTCCAAAGAATAACACTGACTTGTTCTCCGTGATATGGAAGAATAAATCAAACGCAATTACCAAGAGACCTGCATTTCTGAAATCAAGAGCGTCATCTCTGGCCAGAAAGTACCTTGGGGGAATCGAGTTCTAGCGACTGGGAGGCCAGTAAAGAGCAATTTGAGCTTTTCTGACTGAAATGTGGTGATTGCACTTCCATTTGCCTGGGCAGAAATTACTGCTTAGCAGCCTGGCAACCTCCTTCAAACACCATCCCAAGAGCATTTCAGCTTAAAAAATAGTCTCAAATTTTAGGGAAATATGTCTTCTGATTTCTTTTTAAGGAAAAACATAAAATGCTATAAAGGTTGAAGATATTCTTGCAGTGAAGGGAACAGAATCCTACTTTGGTTTTAGTTTTATAGGATTGTGGTTCTACTTGTTTTTCTTTTAACTATGTTAAGTAAGCTTTATTTCTTCACCAGAAATTATAATGACTTCTGATTTAGCCATGCTTTCTGAACAAGAGAATTCTATCATGTAAAATGATTACAATACAATGTAAATTATATGAGAAATGCTTATGCAAATCCTTAGGTAAAACAATACCACTTTATTTCAGCAAAATAAACTTTCAGATTACTGACTATTTGTGATTGAACCAGAGAGTCTACTATGGCTCAATAAACTGAAGAGCCAGGGAGACAATTTAGCACAACGGGCTGTGCCTGATACTACTTAGAATCAGACACAATGTTTCCAGTTCAAGGGGGTAAAATCCCAAAATCTTTCATTGTTTAGAAACTGTAAACTGACTGGCTGCTTTTTGCATTTATTGGTAAATTTCTGACCATCATCAGAGGTCAGGGTTAAATAATGCAGCTGTCATTCCTTCCTCATCAGGGAGAAATAAACCCACAGTGTCCTCCCTTGCCGCATGCAAAGAGTTCAACTACAAAGCTATGCTTTTCCCAAACTCTCGGTATCTGCTGACTGGGTGTCCCAAACGGCAAGAAACCACAACTCCCCAGGCAGGGTCGGGACAAGCTCACCTTTAATAACACCTTTTCTGAAAGCAGAATAGGGACAGCTATCGGGGCACTCCCTCCATCCCACGGACCCTGAGTCCCTGCCATCGCCCTCCGGCCCCGGGGTCCCGCCGGAGCCGAGGGCAGGTCCCACACGGTGCCCAGCCACGCCGCCCCTCGCACCTACCGTCCGCTGCTCCCCGCGGCCCCACCGCGCCGGTGGATGGACGGAACTGCCGGGCTTGGCTGGGAGCTGCTGCTGTCCCAGCAGCGGGAGGTCACCAGGCTGCTAGTCTGATCTTCAGTTCGCTTTCCATCTGAAAAGTTTAACTCCTTCACGTCCTGAAAGGCACAATGTCAGCAAATACTGCGGCACTGTGCTCATCCCTTGCCAGGGACTCTGGCTGCTGAGAATAAGGACATGCACATGAGAGAAACCAGGATAGGGGGGGTCGGCATGGGAAGCTGTGGTCTGAGGCTTGGGGGTGAGTGTGATGCCAAGAAGTCCTCAATCAGATATTCCCCATAACAACATACACTCCTAAACCCTGTCCTGAAGTTTTATTCCCACATATTCCTGTGGCTGCCAAATCCCTGCTGGGGACCCCAAGGGCTTACATTTTGGAAGGGAAGGGGAAAACCTTTGACAGCACTTTTTTCCCTGTCTCACCAAGCCCCTGGGAAATTGAAGGGGGTGGAAATTGCTTCTGGCAGGGGAGATACCCAGATCTGAAAGGGCACACTGGGAAGGGACCCTAAAAAATCCTAGCCCATCCCTGCTGCCAGGAAACCCCAGCTAGCCCTAGCCTGGCCATGCCCATCCCTGGACACCCATGTCCCTCCTTGCTTTGATCAGAGAGGGTTTCCTTTTTGATGAGGTTTTGTGGTCCAGCTCAAGATGCCTATGCAAGAGCACAGGTAAGAGGTCGTCTCTGCTTTGCCCTTGCAGCCCACTGAGTTTCCAGCTCTCTGCACACCAGCCCTAGGCCCTGTGTGTGGTACTACCAAAATGTATAGGACAGAGTAGAGGCAGCCATCAGGAACTCCAAGTGCTGCTTTTTCCAGCAAGATGTTTAAAATCGTTATGTGATGGTGTCGAGCCTGACCTCCATGTTCCTCTTGCACTCCTCTGCTGTGTGACTGTGGAGCAATGGAAACGCTTTCTGGGTTTCAAGGCACTGAGTCCTGTCCCCCATCCCTAGCTGTGGGGTCACTCTCATCCTCAGCCACCACACTATTCCTCTGGAGCCTGCTCAGATCTGGCAGATGGGAAGTTGTAGACTCGCCATGCTGAGCCCAGCTGCTGCCCACCCCTGCTCAACCTCTGTGTCCTTTCTGGTGCAGCAGCCCGTGCATCCATAGGAACCCATAGGGGTTCTCGCTACTGGTGACAAGGTGCTCACAGCAAACAACCAACACAAGGCTCCTGCAACCCATGGCTCTGGTGCCAGCACATCTCACCTGCACCCTGTGGCTGGGCTTCACTTGTGAGCTGCCCAGGCACAGGCTTTGCTGAGACCCTTAAGTCAATCCAAGGCATTTTAGCCCAGTATAAATAACATGACCCTCAGCCAGTCCCTCCAGAGGTGTGCACCTGGCAGAGGCTCTTCCTATCCCAAAGGTGATTCCCAAAGGATGATCAGCACATACCACAGCCAGACCCCTTCAGCTGCCAGGCACTGTGAGTTAAGCAAAAGGTGACTTTTACCCGCAATAATACGAGCCTCAGTGAGGGAGAGGAAGGGGAGAGGTGCCTGCTTGCCTTTTATCCACAGAGCAGGAGGCTGTGACTGCAATGACACGTGGAATCTCTGAGGCTGCACCACTGATGGGGCAAGAGATGGTGGCTGACACATAATCTCCGTGCAGACACCTTTATCAAGGGGCTGCAGCAGCTTTTCATTCAGCCCTGAGATCAGCAAAAAAACAACATTTAAGATAATTTTCCAAACCTTGCTCTGGAGGGAGGACAGCTTTGGGGCTTTTGACTTCAGGTATGAAAAATGTAATTATGGATAATGATGCCTCTTGCTGTAACCCAAGCAAAAAGACTTTCTGTGTTTCATGGCTGGTCCTCATGCCCTAAAGTAAAAGAGGGTTTCTGCTTTCATTACAAAACATATTTGTACTTCAACCTGTAAGGGCTTCTCATCTGGGAGCTGTCTAGTGGCCAGCAGTCTCTCCTGCATCTGGTGTTACTTAGCCAGCAATTTTTCTTCTGTGTTGCCTGGGGGCCAAAAGTACTCCCCAAAAGGCAAAACATAGGTTAAAATTGTTTAGAGAACAAAATTCTGTTAGAACATTTTATTGGAGTCCGGGGAAATTACTTCTAAAATACATACACATAATATTAGCAGCAATAATAGAGTTTTTAAAAGTTCACTGTAAAAGTAATGATGCTTCAGATGGGAGCCAGCATTTCAAACCCATCTGTATAGAGATGACATCAGACACACTGCTTATGTTTCCACTTTTGGTGGTGTGAAAGAAAATACGCTGCTACACGTACTTACCTTTAGCTAGTGTGTTTGCTTGACTTGGATAGTTTGGTTGGGTAACTGCTTGAACTCAGAAAGCTTCACTTTCACAGAAAACAAAACCTGGGTTTTTTTTCATTTACAGGCTTCTGAGCTTGTATCAAAAACACCCCTCTCAATCCTCATTGGGTTCTGCCACTATGACACTTAAATCCACTACCATATTGAAATTATTATAAAGTGACAAATTAATCTAGGACACGGTAAATGCAAGACCTGTCACAGCAGACATCTCACAGTGTTGCACTGCAGATGTTTAGGCTCACCCGGTTGACATCAACCTTCCATCTTCCCCGGCAGTTCAGTGAGGGGTGGCAGTGCCAGGGTGGGCACTGAGGAGCCGCGCTGGCGACCCTGCCCTCCCCCGGGGCGAGGCACCTTCAGCACTCCGGCGGGCTGCAGCCCTCGCCGGTGTCGGGTAAGCAGCTGCATTCAATGCTGGCTGAAAATAGATGGGGGGGCTATTGCACGTGCATCTCTTGTGAGCAGGAGCCAGGGCTCATTTCTCACCTGCCCGTGGGAGGAGCCCAGCGTGCTGTGGGCAGCTGTGGGGACAGTTCAAGGAGGTGCAGCCCTCGCCCATTGGGACCCTGCCGAGGATGCACTGGGTCCAAGCACATTATACTTTGCTTTGAATTAAGGATACTGGCCACTGATGGCATTTTCTGCTGGGAATGGGAACTCCTGAGGATTGTTCACATCTGCAGAAAGATGCCATCAGCTGCAGTACAGAGACAGGCAGTCAGGAGGGGATCTGCTGGCATGCACACTCTAAAGCCAGTCTGAGATTTCCACATCATCTTAAAGAAAGGGTAAAAAATCTAAGTGATAAGAACAGAACAATGAAATCTGAGTAAACAGCACTAATGGATGTTTCCTAATTCCTTAAGCTCCCTCCTATGTTTATAAATGAAAGAGAAACATCCAGACATTTCTAGTATGAGATCTCATTTCTTTTTTAATCAGAAATGCCCTGAATACTTCTCAGTTTCTGTTTTCAGATGTTGCCTTCTCACAGAAATGACCACCTAAAGCATTCATCTTTTTATTAAAAATACATCTTTTCATTAAAAAATTACATTGGGATTTCATTCTTATTCCAATTCTATGCTTTTCCTTTTTTTTTTTTTGATATGGGTAAAAGCATTTTTCTAAACTTAAAGAAACCTTTCTCAGAGGGGGATGGAAATACGAAATATTTTTAAGATGTAGTTTTCTTTGATTTCCAAAGAATTTGTTCCAGTGCTAGAAAGCTGCAAAAAATAATCCCAGTGAGAGGAATAACCAAGAGCCAGGTTATTCCTAAGGCTCCGAGACCCTTTCAAGTTGGTCTGAAAACCTCATTGTTAATCAAAATAATTGCATGAGAACCAATCAGGAAATCCTGAAACATTCAGAATGAAACCTTGTCATTACAAATTCACCATCATGGCTAAAAAACAGATTATCTCTGTCAAAAGCTGTGGGAAAGTTTGCTTTGTAGCAGTAGGGGCAGAAGTAAATATTTGCCCAATCTGTTTTGTTTATGCTAAAAACATATATACATGTACAGAGTTTGAATTAAACACTATTTTCTTTCTCCCCATGTGTACATCATTTGAGCTGCCCATGTGGGGAGCTTTTAAAGCATCTCTCCCAGGAGTCAGGGAGATGGCTCCGTGCCAGAGCCTTACTCAGACCATTACGCCATGGCAGGGCAGGTCGGATTGCTTTGAATTTTAAGCCTCACTTCTTTGGTCTCACCTCTGAGTCCATTTAAACATAGCTGGCCCCTTGCTGTAATTTAAAGCAATCTAAAGCAGATGCACAAAGTGCCACTGAAAACATTCCCACAGACATGTTGGTTTTGCTGGGAAATGCCACCACTTCCCAGTGCTGGTGATTGCGGGGAGCAGGTGCAGGTGGAAGGGGTTCAGGTGTGGGTGGGGTTTGTTTCACCAACACGCAGATTCCCCAAGTTACTGTATTTAAACCACTTAAGAAATTGCACGTTTTCTTGAGAAAGAGTGGTGCTGGGGATGTCTGAGCTGGTGGAAGAGCTTGAGGGGACACTGGGACAGACCAAGAGTTCAAAACAGCTGTTTTACTGCCCTGTGGGGGTCATGGGCCCCTCTTGTACCTACCCCAGAACCCTCCATGCTGGCACGGCTTTTGCAGGGACACAGTCAGAGATACAGATGTGAAAGGTCTCCAGTCTGGGCTGTCCTTTGCAACAGCTGTTTGCAAAATCAGTTTCAAAACACTTTGTTTTGAAAATGAGGTCCACACTTATAAACATGCCATTTAAAAATGCAGTCATAAAAAAAAAAAGCGAGGAATAAAAGGAAAAAAATTCCAGCCAGTGGTTGAACCCTCTGAATCCTTTTCCCTGTGGCAAAAATGTTCAAACAGGTGAACAGGAAAGAAAAACAAAGGCTGGAGAAAAACCAAATGGTCACCACATTTCAAAACACCTGCTGGAAGTGACTGCAGAAAAAAATCATAGAGAACATTTTAGAAAATACCTGAATGATGCCCATAACCCACTGCTGCTGTGGAGGAGGCTAGAGACTTCCAGGCACTGCACCCTGGGACCCCACCGGAGCATCCACTGGCATGCTGATCCCATTGGCATCACATGAAAGTGCAACAATCCTCTGTGAGGTATTAAGACCATTTCAAAATCTCTTCTTGCATGAAACAACTCACAGCAAAACAAAAGTACAGCTTATTTTGTCCAGATTTAGAAAGTCTTAGATCTTTATCTTCTCAGGGGATCAGGGTCCTGATGCTTCTCCCACCCAAGTCATTGGGAATGCTGCCACAGGCTCCAGACAGCAACCAGACCTTATCCTACAGGCTTCCCTGTCGAGCCACCTTTTCATTTCCCAGCATCTATGGCAGCAATAGATTTAGCAGAGCTGGAGGGTCTCCAGGCAGAGCAGTGGGACAGACACCAGCCTCTCGTGGCTGCACAGGCAGGCGATGGCGCTCAGTCCCGATGGCTGCAGGTCCCTCCGTGCTCAACTCCCAGACCTGCTGCCAAACAAACCTGTGCCAGGATCTCTGGGGTGGAGGGTGAGCTGGAGGGGGCACCTGGATGTCCTCAGCCCTCCAGGCCTGTACCTGTGGTTGCAGCTTCTCTTCCCCAGCCATGGGTCAGCAGTGCAGGTGAGAGATGTGTCCTAGGAGTGAAAAATCTGGCATGTTGGCCCTGCTCTCTGGCTCTCCCTCTAGGTCCTTGCAGTGCAGTGAGAGGCTGTCTCACCCCAGAGTGCTGCAGCCAGGGCTGCACACAAGTTTGCACATAAACACCACCACTTCCATGTGAGGAAGACAACTGGTTTGACGTGATGCTCTATTTCAGGGTAAGAACTGGTTGCAGTTACAGGCTGGTCCCCTTCATGGCTGGATTTAACTTTCAACCCATTTCTGTCAGATGTAGCAACAAACCTTTGTAACATCATGGAAACAGACACATCCTGTGTGCACCCCCTACCAGGAACATCATTTCTGGTGTCGTGAGCTGGGCCAGGAGCTGGACTCAATGAGTTTCTTCCAAATCACGATATTCTACGGTCCTATGACCAGAAGCACACCCAGCCACTCATCCTGCTGTGCTGCAGCACCTCACTGCCACCACAGGTCACTGCTGGCGACCCATCAAAGCCGAATGACAGCTCTGACCGGCTGTTTATGCCTCCACATACACGGGTCTGCCCCAGGTGCACGGGCAGAGCAGGCACTGCTGCCAACCAGGCAGCTTTGTCATCCCAGCCCTTGGAAAAAACGGAGAAACCCAAAGGAAGTCAAGGACGCCTTAAGAGAGGAACAGAAAACAATGGGGACCTATGCTGGGAGGGAAAGAGGCCAAGGAGCAGGATTGTAGATGAATAACATGTGCAGTGTAATTAATCTAGATTAGTTTTTATTTTATAGCATTAACAGCCCGCAGTCGCAGCATGCGGTGATCTGGTCCCGCGAGTTCCCAGCCTTCGCAGCGCTGGCCCGGGCCGCTGGGAGAGCTCCGGGGGCAGAGCATCAGCGTGCAGGAAGCGGTGCCGGTGACTCACCGGCGGCTGCATGCTTGCTTGGAGACTAATGAACTAATTCCGGCACTCCGGCCCTTTCCACGGCCCCTTTCCATTAATCTTCGGGTTAAAAAGTGCAGCAGTCGCTCAAGAGGGAAATTCCCACAGAGCAGAAGGATTTGTGCCGGGAGCCCCCTGCGCTGACCTCCTTGGCAGCCCTCGCAGAGCCCAAAGCCCGGCTCCCCCGCCGCAGCCGCGGGGCTCGGGAGCCGCTGGGATTTACGGCTCTTCCTCCCGCCCGCCCCGGGAGGCTGCGTGTCCCGCAGCGCCTGCCGCTGCCGCTCGGGACGTGCGGCTCGTTCCTCGGCAGTGAAACGCAGAAGCAGGATCTCGTTCTGCTGCCTGGCAGCTCGCAAACACGTCTTTGTTCCCATAAAAGGTGCCCCTTGGCATTTTTTGGCAGATTACAACTTCTGCAATAGCAAGTTGCCCATCTGAAGTGCTCACGGCCATCCCCACCTCCCTCCCAGCCTCCACTCCCCACTCAAACTCTGGAGAGCGGGGGTTTTGCTTTCCCTAGATTACAAATTGCCACATGCTGTCTCATTACCAACAGGCACTCCTAAAGGGCCCACGTGCCAGTTGTGCCTGGAGGTGTATTAGAGCTTTCCCAACCTCAAAGAAGCGAAGCACAGCTAAAAATTGGTTCTTAAAACTCCTGAGATAGAAGAGCTGCACAATGCCACAAACAGCAGGACAGCAGGGGATGGTGGAGACAGGCTCTCCTGGAGAGCCATGTGCGACAGAATTTGATCTGTGCTCCCCTTTTCATCCAGGACAGTCTGTATTTAACATTGTATCATCCTGTGGAAAACACCAAAATAATTCCAGGGATGCCAGAGACCTGCAACGACAGACTTGGGGAATGAGACACCCAGTGCAATTGGGGACTGGGGGTCCAGTTACCACACTGCTGCTTTACTCCATCCTTTGTCTTTATTTTATATTTATATTTCTTCAATATAATAGAATACAACTTATTTTACATAATGTATACAAACTATATCACAGTGCTTTACAGAGCAAAGCATGAATTACATGGTGAAAACTGGGAGAAAAATGATAAGGTCCTCTGCTTTGCCAAGCCCCTTCTTTTCTCCCTATTCCAGGAAACCTCCCAGGACACCCTCAATCTAGTGGGAAGCTCCCACCTGACCAATTCCTGGCCCCAAGGTGAATTTGACTCATCACCACTGTGCTCTCCTGTCTCTGGAGCACCGGCAGGGCTGGAATCCCAAACAGTTGTCACATTTAACCCCCTTGTTCTTATCTCCTTTTTCTCACAAGATGAGACAAGAAGCAGCTCTTTCTTTTGAGCAACATAATTACTCTCAAAGTAATTACTGAAAACTGAGGGAAACCCCCCATCATTCTTTTCTCCCAGGATGAGCTATTTTTTCCAGAGCACATGGATGGCCCCAGATAAACCACTGGTCTGGCAGTGCTGTTTGCTGCATTTATGAAAGCACTAAATCCATCACAACTCCACAGTACCAGAGCCAGGGTGGGATGCAGACCTGGCTCCTCCGATAGTCTCTTTGTAGCTGCTCTATGAACACAGCAAGCAACAAGCACTCACAACCATCATTCATGGTGTTAGAGGATACTGTAAATGACATTGGATTGATGGCTGCCAGGTCTCTGAGACCTAGGAATGAAAGTACTTACAACGGGAAATGGGAAGTTTTTGGAAGCTGAGAGAGAATGGGATTGTGGACAACAGGAGCTGCGGATCACACACACAACAGAGAAATGGCGAGGACAGACAGAGGGAGAATGACCTTAATGCCAGATGAAAAGCTTTCAGATGGATCCCCAAAGTGATCCCTGTAGGAATCCTGAACACAACTCACACTTCTGTGAATACACACACATGTAGAAACAAAAGGAAGGTACTGGCCACAGCTTCCCTCAGGCCCTGAGCTACTGCAGAACACCACATTGTGAAACAGGGCACTGTTTTAACACATACTTTTAATGAGTAATAAGAATAATAAACCACCCATTTTCCATTCTCTAACCTAATGGAATAAATGTAGAAATTCCCAGCATTTGTACAACAATGTCATGTCCAGAATGATCAGGATCCCTTTCTGCAACAGTAAAATGGAACACACCCATGGCAGAGCTGATGACAATGGGCAGAAAAAGAGCAAAGGCAGACACGTAGGAGTAAGTTTCCCTACAACACTTAAAATAGAAACATAGGTCAAATATACATTTGATGAGTAGGAAAAAGTGAACAAGAAACCAAAGTTTTCCTAACTTCAGAGTCCACTTCCTCTCCTAATCCCTTTAATTCCAGATTCACATCAATGAATCAGAATTTGACCTAAAAGCTTCGCAGCAGGAGAATTAGCCAAATGCTTGAATTAAATATTGCTTATAAAAATCTATTTCCTTTTCTTAATAGCAAATTTTCCAACTGGGAAAAGAGTTTGAGGCCCATATGCTTTCTAAGTTTGGAGAGTTAGACACTTCTCTCTAAAATCCCATCCCTCATAATCTGGAAAAGATACAGCTTTACACCTCAAATTATTTTCCAGGAGAAACTCAGCAGGATATTTGCTTAAGCAGGGGGACTTCTCTACATCTAAATGATTCTTGAACAACCTCTTCATTTCTGGCCACACATCCTGTAGTCATTGAAACCACTTTGAGTATGATGGGAATCTGCTGGCCCTGGTGGCTGTTGTTTGGCATTCCAGGGCTTCCTCCTGACCAGGACCTGGTACATCTGTTGGGGCTCTCCTGGGTCCAGTGGCCAAGGGACAAACCTGCCTTGGCTTGACTGCAAGGTCAAGTGCTGCTGTGAGGTCACTCCAGCAGGAAAAAGAAATCCTCAGACTCTGCCCACATAACTGCACTTATCAAGAAATCCCCAATACAACCTGACCAAAAGAACTCCATGTCCCTTTCAATTCCATAATTTATTGATATTATTTAGTTATAATCTCTGGAGCAGAGCAGCCATGGCTTGTTGAGCACACATGAAGGAGTCCTGTGCAATGGCCTCGCTCACAGAACAAACACATTTCCAGATCACGCAGGGCCACACTGGCACGGGCAACAGAACCACAGCTTACAAAGCTTTCAAGAAGTGTTTAAGACTTAGGGGGTAGGACTGGGTCCTACCTGACTAATTTTGCCTTTAATCACTGGAGATACACAAGTTTTTATCTCTACTGATAAAGTTTGGGCATGATGGGCAAGTGATAAAGATGGGAACTGTAATCTCAAACAGCAAAATAACAAAATGTTTATGAAACGAGTACTGGCTGGTCCATGTGAAGCTTCTTTTCCAGAGAAGGATATGACTATGATTAAAAAACATTTGAAGTCTAAATTGGTTACTATGTTAAGGTCCTATTTTTTTAGTCCACCAATCATCACTCTTGGCTCAGCTTTGAGCTGCAACCATTTTTCAGACCATGGAAAGGAGGCTGTATCTTCCCTAAAGCAAGCAGAAGACCATCAAGTTCAAGTAACGATGGAAGCTTTGCCTGTGGGAAATATAATAGTTTAAGTTTCCATATTGGTGGCACAACTGGAATATCTAAGTAATGGCGTGAGTGTTTTCTTGGACTAGTTTGAAGATTACTGCATAAAAGGAAACACTTTGAAGTTCTGGCAAAAATCAGAACTGTAACTGGTGGTTTTATATCCTGCTGGGCCTTTCAGAAGCCATGGGCATACATTTAGAACAGCAATTAGGTCAAGCTTTTCTGTCGTTCCCAAGAAATGCAAAAACATTTTTTGAGAATTCTTCCTTAACAAGAGAGAAGAAGGAGGCAGCTCTCCCTGCATTGCTGCTGACTTGCACAGGGGAGATTTACACGGAGCTCTGCAAGTGCACCAGGAGTCTGTGTGCTCCGGGGCCCGCTCTGCACACAACAAAGCTGGGGCCTGCAGCGAGCTCCTCTCTGGGGCTGTGCACACACAGACCCTTCCTGCTCCTCCACTGCTCTGCCCTGCTCCAGCCATGCCAAACGTGCCCTGCAGGCTCCTCCTGGGAGCTTCTCTGAACCCCTGCCTGGGCCTTATGCTCTAGCAGGAACACAGGGCCCTGGCTCCAGGCAAGATGATGACACAGACCTTTCCAAACTCCCCCAACACCGACGGCTCTCTATTAAACAGCTTTTCCTGCACACAGGATTCCTGCCTGCCGTATCTCACTCCCTCCACAGAGCAGTTAAGACACATACAGAAAACTTCATCCACAAGTTATTTTGGTGGGTGAACAAGAGCAAGAGGGCAAGACACAGTAAAAAGGGGCAAAATATCAAGAACCTAGCATGGCACCAGTTATCTCAGATTAGTCTTTTTGCTGTACCCCCCTTGCTTTAATTAGATCAATATTTTTAAATTAATTAGATCAATATTTTTAAATGAAATATTTATCACATCTTACCAATTAAAACATTAGTAAATTTTTTTGCAGCAAAATACATGGCATGGCAAAGCATAATTTCCTAGGATTTCATGCTCATGGCATGCTAAGTCACACTGATTCCTGTTCTAGGTGTACAAATAGAGATATGTCAAGTTTCGAAGGACACAGAGGACCCTAATAAATACCCACAAAACAGCTGTTCCTCAGAAAGTGCTATAAGAAGATATAAGGAGCACTGAGATACTCCGGAAAAAATAAATTGTATCTAAGGCAGTGATGCTTCAAACATGTGCTGAAACCCATAAAAATAAGTTAAAGGCTGTGTTGACAGACAGGATGAAGGAAAAATCTGTTTCTGGGATTAGTAGTTACAAAAGGTCTTCCAGATCCAGATTCATAGGATGAAATTTCCAGATGGCTCACCAGGATCATAGTAAGACCAGGGAAGAAACACACAACCCTAAAGTTACCAGGCACAGCAAATCTTCTGGATAAATGGTATCTCAAGGATACTCCTGAGAACTGTCACACGAAGGTGGCACCCAAAATCTTCTCCAAACAAGGATCAGCTTCTCCCAAACTGATCAAAAATCTCCCCACCTTCCTGGAAGCAGGAGGAGTGAAAACTGCTTCTTGCCCTACATGTCAGCCAGGACACCAGCCCTTAGCCCAGGGAGACCCCCACCAGTGGGGGCACACTGAGGATCTGTGTGGGGCACTGCTGTAATTTGGCCCCAGTGAGGAGCTGGTGTATGTTTGTGACATGCCCCAAAACACCTCACTTCTGCCCTCATGCCAGCTGGGCTCATCTGCTCTTGCAAAGCTGCTGTTCTGAGATGAGGGTGAAGACACTTGGTAAGCTCAAAACAAAGCACAAAGTGCCATCAGGGAGCTACCCCTCCCACAGGGAGCTGGAAAGAGAACACCTTCAGATGTGATCTTCCTCAGGTTTAAGTGTGAAACTCAGGCATCAGAGCAAGTGAAACCTGGCAGGAGCCAAGCAAAGGAAGCTGGTAACCTCCCCCAAGCCAGCTGGGCAGCACTGGAGCCTTTCAGAGGGCCAGCCCAGGCTGATGGGCAGCTCCATGGGCGCTGCCAGCGACTACAGGAAAAGGCAACTACCAGATGAGAGAAATCTGGAATCTGACCCAAAGGTTTGCTGAGCCAGCCCTGGCTTAAAGCCAAGGAAAAGTGGCAACAGCGACTAGACAAGGAAGGTTGGGGAAATGCTGTTCTGCCCGTGGTATACTGCAACATTTGCCTTCGTTCATGGAGGAAACAATTCAGAGAGGACAGAAGGTTCTCTGGTTTAGGACACTGGGCCATGGCACCTCCCAATGTCCAACAGCACTTAACCCCAGCCTTTCCCATGACATGAGGCCAAGTTTGAAAGCAAACTCACTGGAAACAATCACTAATGCTTGCTAAACACTTGTTAATTTTTTAAAACAAACAAACAAACAAACAAACAAACAAACAAACAAACAAAGCCAACCCAAAGAACTTTCAGCCTTCTGTCCCTGCCTGAGCAGCACAGATGTAGTCACTTCCTGACAGCAAGAAGAGGCACAGACATGTCCCTGCAGCAAGGCAGGTGCTAGGAAATGGGGAGCTTTTGTCTACTTTCCTCATGGTAATTCACTACAGGAGCAATTCTTTTCAGCAAATATGGCACACAAAATCCAAGTGAGGAGAAAGCAGGGTTTTCTCTCTCCAGCAGACAGGTCCCTGCGTTGCTGCACATGTGCAGCTGGCACAGAGGTGGAGCCTGCCAATCTGCAACCATCCCCTTTGGACAGAGTGATTTCCCATTCAGGTACAAAAGAGATGCAAGAACCCAGCCAGGCTGTGCTCCTGGCTGCTCACAGGATGTCTTTAAGGGCTGAATGACAAGCTGTAGAGCAGATGTTCACCCCTGGCAGCGACTCAGCCATACTGTGGTGTATGGTTTTGCTTTTTCAGCTCTGGCCAAAAAGGATGCAAATCTCCTCCACGCTGTGTGATGGAGAAGAGACTGAACCTGGCTGCGGTGGCATTTTCTAGCAGACATCAGCAAACTCCCCCAGCAGGAAACCGAGTGCTTTACTGGCAGTTCAGCAATGCCCTGAACAGCATTCCCTGGATGACTGACACTGAATCCTGGAACAAGGCAGCCCTTACTGTCACTGGATGGGTCAGGCATCTCTTACAAAAGGCTTTTGGAGGAGTGCAAAAGCAGATTTCTGGAGAAAGCTGAAAGGGAACAAAAAAGCCAGCTCTGCTGCTCTTCACACACCCCAGCAGGCTTCAAGCACCAATTTTCAAATAGTTTAAAAGGAAAAAATGTGATTAATTTTTGCTAATACATGACAGTTTGAACTGGAGTAAAGTCAGATTCACAGAACTTTTCTGACTCAGGATACAGCATCTCTCTTAAATATACACACTTGAAGATGAATCACACTTGTCTCATAAGGACACTTCCTGAAGTTTGCTCTCCCATAACTGCTTAGGGTTCCCATTCTGCAGTAGAAGATGATGTCACTGTTTATACAAATAAAGGCAATGGGGCTCAGATCAGATCTAGGAAACCAGTCTCTTTCCTCTTAAAGTTATTAACCACTACTTTCTTACAAGGTTGGGGAGTATAAGAACTGGCCAGGGCATAAATAGAAACACAGACAAAAAAAAAAGGTGCAAAAGTGACCCAAATCACATACTTGACACAGATTTCTTTTGTTCTTAGAAAACTGGCCATGTTAAAAGTGACATAGCTCTCATTGCTCTCACTCTGTCCACAGTAGGGAGATTAAACTTCTGCACAGGAGAGTTGCAACTGAAAAATATTGTCATTACACTGAGCACAAATAGGTTTTTCTTGAACATTGAGCATGCACGTGGCCTCCCCTCTCCCCCCAGCTTACATTTTATGAGATTTTTGACAGTCAGAGAAAACTCTCCTTCCATATGTTCAGGATGTTAAGATTTCAACCTCCTTGCAGCAGGAAAATAAAGTCATCTTCTTGTAATGCCACAGCACTGAGCACACACAGAGCACTGAAACAGTAACGCATGAACTGATCTCTGCCATTGCTGAAAACTGCAGGGATCCCGGAGCAGGTCTTGTTCCTGTCATGTCTGCAGATGCTCTGTTAAGGACTCCAGGGACATAGAGCAATTACTAGGGTTTGTTTCTGCTTTCCAGGAGCAGTTCTGTTTAGGAGAGAATAGAAAGGGATTATTTTTACCTTATAGTTTGGACTTACAGGGTGTGAACTGAATTTTTCTTCCCACAGAGAGACATCATGAACAACTCTTCCAATGCCCTGCAATGGGGCTGTCCCTTCTCAGCAGTGCCCAAAAGCCCAAGGGCTAATGAGGGCGACAGGCAGGGCCCAATTAGCAGCACAGGCATAGGGATGGTTGGGTTTAGGCCACACACTGAGTCTAAAGGGTTTTTTTCTTTTGTTTTGGGGGCTTTGTTGGTTTGTGGGTTTTTTTTGCTTTGAGTCTAGAAAGTTGACATCTGCTTCTGGTAAAATTAACAAACTATTTTATTTGTCAGTAAATGTAGATTGGAACAGTACTGAGAGCTGCATTGTCTGGGTCTGTGGGATTGTAGGAAGTATCGATGAAGCATTTTCCACTGGCATGTGTATAGAGGAAAAAACATTTAAGTGAAGATAATTTTTTCCATACAGATTATGTACATTGTTATATACAAGTGAGAATTAGACAAAACAAAACTAGAACAAAGATTCTTTTAAGTTTTAAAAGGATCTTTGTCTCTCAGTCATAGGGATGGCTCAAGCCAAGCTTTGTGGATGAGGCAACGAATGAGGCAACAGATGCATCCAAGGCATCTCACCCGTAGGACACAGTTTAGCCAAGGCAAGACTCAGACCACACAGGGGAAGTGCTGGCACCACCTCCATTTTGGCTACAGCAGAAAAGATGTTCCCAGCTCTTACCTTCTCCTGATGCAGCCAGGCTCAGGTGCACCCTCCACTGTGCCCTACACAAGTCCTGGCACTTGGGCCAGCAGAGCTGCTTTCACCAGGGGCTCTGCCCACCCTGCAGCAGCACTGTGCCCCCATGGCAGCACACCCAGCTGCATTCTGCAACGTGATCTCCATCAAATCCCATCCCACCACGTTTCCTGCAGCTGTGGCTGCCCAGACCAAAGACTTGCCTTCCTGGCCACCTTAGTGACTAGAAGGGTGTCTCCAGTTAAAATCCCCTGGCAGCTATTTTATTGTTCACCTGCTTAATGCTGCCAGCACAGCTCCAGGTCACCTCCCTGTTACAACAGGCAGGAGAAATCTTTGCATTCAGGACAAGGGAAGCCCATGGACCTGGCTCTTACGGGGTGGTGGAAGGTGCCCTGCACGGGTGACAGGAAGCCTCAGGTCACAGCAGACCCACGGGTCAGTGCCAGGAAGGGGATAAGAATGCAGCAGGCTTCCCACGAGGTTCAGGCATAGGGCAGGAAGGCAGATATTGTCTGTGAGGCCCCTCTCTGGCAGTGTGTTAAACATTAAACAGCACGTCCCCTCTGGCTGCTCCCAGGGTCACCCAGGGCAGCTCCCCCTGCCCCAGGCAGCAGCTGGGGCTCTCCACAACCATGCTGGCTCAGGGAGGTGGGCAGCAGACACCAGCAGAGGATGGGGCTGCTCTTTCAAGGCTGGAAGAGTACTTTTTCCCTCTGTGGTAAAACCCAAGAACATCCTTCCCAGACCCATTTGACCCTTCCCTTCCTGATGTGCCCCCTTCCCCAGGCCTCTCTCTTGCATTGTGTGGGAATGTTCTCCAAAACACGCTCTTTCCCCCTCGCTTCCTTCCTCTCAAGACACCTGGACCTTCCCCCTGCAGGCTCCTGCCACCCCTCAGGGTGATACAGGCCAGGTCAGGCTTCCCATGCCACTGGTTTATTGTCCAGGAAACCAAAACAACCAAACATCCAGCACGGGGCTGCTGGGGTGACATGCTCAGAGACAACAGAGCCACCAGGGCCTTTACGTACTGAGGATGACAAATAGTTTATTTCAGCAAAACCACCCTGACATATTTGAGGAAAAACAGAAGCAGAAACTACCAGCAAGGACACCCCCAAGAAGGCTGTAGGGGAAGTATTTTCCACCACAAAACATGTTTTAAAATGTATTTGAAATTTGTTATTTGAGTCTCAAGCTGTTAGTAGAAGATCCTTGCTTAAACGAGTCAGTTCTGCATGCATTAGGCAATGTAGCACAGAAACAAAAGAAAAAAAATCCTCTCCAGCTTCAATGCCAGTTTAAAAGTTATTGAGAGGCAGCCAATATATTTGGGGAATGTCTTTAAACACCCTCTTTCAAACTAAGATGCCTCACCAGAGATCTGTGCACACAGTACACATCACAAATTGCCAACTTCACCCTTCTAACACACTGAATTTTAAAAGCTTAAAATACCTTTATCTAAATCTCTATCCCATTAAAAATGCATTGAGAAGCACAAAGCTTCATCCCACTAAAACAGAATGTATAGATAAGTGGAGTTTCATGCTCTGCTACACCAGCTTGTTTCTGCTCCATGATCATTTGATTCAGGAAGTCATGCAAACACAGCTTTGCTAGTTCATTGCATGTGCACTGTAAACCAGAAACTGGATAAATACCCTTAATCACAGAACATTCTGTGTTGGAAGGGACCCACAAGTATAATTGACTCCAACTCCTGAATGACCCATGCAGGGATCAAACCCACAACCTTGGTGTAACTAGCACCTGCTCTGACCAGCTGGGCTGATCTGTCCCAGAATCACGGCAGTTTGGACTGAAAGGGACCTTAAAGATCATTTCATTTCAGCCCCCTGCCATGGGCAGGGACACCTGCCATTAAACTAGGTTGCTCAAAGCCCCATCCAGCCTGGCCTTGAATACTTCCAGGGATGGGGCATCCACAGCTTCTCTGGACAACCTGTGCCAGGGCCTCACCACCCTCACAGGGAAGAATTTATTCCCAATATCCAACATAAATCCATCTGTTAATTTATTCCCAATATCCAACATACATCCATCTGTATGCTGGGCTCCAGCTGAAAGCCAGCCCCACAGCACACTGAGATGCAAGAGCCAGACTCTGCTTGTCACTGATGGCATGCACAGCCTCCTCACATGGGTACAGGCAGCTGCTGGGGTTCAGCTCTCTCCCACTCTGGACAGTGGCAGACACTGAGGCGGGTGCAGTCACCTGGAAAGCAGAACCCACACCACAGCAAGCCACCTCAGCCTGGTGCTGCAGAGAAAAGCACGGGGCTCTCAGCAAGGCCATGGTGTGTGACTGAGTCTGCAGCCACCACCTGTGAAAGAGACCCAGTGAGCCTGAGACCTCCACAAACTGTGCTGAGCCTGAGCTGCTTTTGAACAGGTCAGCTGCATGCAAGATTTGGGCAGCCACAGATCACTGAAGGACTGGCCTTTCTCACACTTCAAGGGGCTTCTTATTATGGCTTTTCAGCTTTCATTAGTGAGAAGCAGGAAGAGTGAAGTGCTGGTGTCCGCAGCCAGTGTTAACAGGATGTGACTCCGCCCTGAGTCATCATCCTCTTTCTCCTCCAGTGGAGATGGCTGCTCACACCTGGGTCATGGACACCTATGGCCATACTCATCAGGACAAATCCACTGCTTCCCAACTTTACAGGCTGCAGGAAGCAACCTTCACATCACACAGTTAGAACTTTTTATTTTCAGAGTATCTTCACAACCAAAAGGACTGAGGAACTCCAAAATACACTCAAAATCTGAAGAATCATACAGCAGTTTTCTGATGAAGTGTCTGAGCTAGCAGGATCGCACTGAGGTCTTACTTAAGTCCAAGAAATTAAAAATTAAGCCACACAGCTGCAGAATATGACTAAATACACAATTTTTGTCTTCTCTTTTACAATTGAAAACTTACCAGGTTTGAATAATCTCCAGTGAAATGTATTTCATGGGAACTGGAAACAATTTGCATTAAATGAACCAAATGAACACCACTGTTAATGAGTCCACATGAACATGAGCAGAACTGAGGTGCCTCAGCTGAGAATTATCTCTGCCAATATCGTGGCTCATCTTCCATCCTGACAAACTTTACAACCAAGATTTCCCTGATATATTTCCCTGCCCATCTAAGGCAGTCGTTTAGTAGCAGGGATTTCTCACAGACTCACATTCCAAGCAGATGCAACATCCTACACATCTGACAAAGCAATTCAGTTCTCACCAAAGAAACATCCCACAAGTGCTCATTTGCATGGAATTATTCCAGTATTTGTTTTTCAATTATTGGAAGAAACATCAGTGTGGGGTAAATGTTTTTTTACCACTCTCTAGATTTCAAATGAGACACACCATATAAGACACCAAAATTTTTTTGGTATTTGTCTACTAAACATCCTCCTGAACAGGGACATGGATGTGCTAAGGTAAACCTTCACTCCCTGCAAAGGCAATCATGTAAAGTAATAATAAGGGAGATTGTTAATAATTTATTATTGCCTGGGACATAATTCTTCTAAAGAAGAATTACAGTTCAGAAGTCTGCAGGGGAAGGATGTACTACTGCTGCAACATGTAGCACAGGCACACCAACACCTGGCCAACCCAAGGCTGGAAGTGCAATTAAAAAATGACCGTGAAATTGCCACAGGCTGTGTCTTTGCTTACATGCCACTACAATAATTACAAAGTGGGAAAAAAAAAAAAGAGCAATAAATGTCTCTGCCATTATGGCCAGCTACAGTTGGAGTCGAGTCAGGTTCTGCAACAGAAAGTGCCAGTTAGCTGTGGCTGCTACACTTACAACAGAAACACCAAATGCCTTGAATATCACACCTAGTAAGCCTGGAATATTGACATTGAACCTTTAAAAATGAGCAAAATTTATCACCACCTTTTACCTGTAGCATTACTTGGAAATAAACTCATTCAGGGCCTAAGGAAGAGCACTCTGCACTGGTGTTGGGAGACAGGATTTGAAGACAAACTTGTGACACATTAAGTGCTACCAGCAATGTCCCATGAAGAGCAGCAGATATATTTATCACCTTTTTAGGCTTCCTTCCCCCCCAGCCATCTACTGCATCTGGAAGAATGTTTTAATGCTAACTCTGACTTTAATTTTTTAAATTGAAAAGTAAAAGAGACAAGTTACCTGGCTCTTACACCAGGACTTACTGCTTGCCTGGAATGAAACCATGTGTACTCAAACTGCACCCTGGGGTGGATCCAAACCACACAGTCTCCAAACAGGGAGGAGACTTTCCTTCCTCGAACTTGCTGCAAACTATGGGAGTGACTCATTGAATGTCCTTCTCTTGAGTCAGCACTGAAATAGAACTCCAGAATTCCCTCTGATTTACAGTGGAGATAAAATACTGTAGGATTACTGGTCTTCCTCAAAGGATGATCAGTGACTGATCCCCTGAGGATGTCTCACCACCAAAGCCATGTAACTCTTGCACAAACCAAGGCTGCATTCCTACCCCGAGCTCTAGCCCTTCTCTCCCTGGGTTCAGACCTGTTGGAGCCCAGCTTTACCACGTCACACAGAAGAGGGAAGGTCATGTGGCTGCAAATCCCATTTGCATAAAGTAAACAGGTAAATAGGTTCCAACTTTGAAATAAATTTTAATTGATTCATTAATTAGTAACTTGTCCTCTATCGCAGTAAAGCAGAGTGTAGCAGGTTCAGATGCTGGGGAGTGCTGAAATTTGGAGTTAGGCTGAATGAAAGACTATGTACAATACAAATCAGCTTTCTGTTGTGATGTAAATTTATTCTCATAATTTTTACCATTTATTCATCCCAAAAGACATATTGCATATTTGGAACATTTTAAAAGTAAGAGCCACTGTATTCAAGACAAGAAGTAGTTTTGTCACATCAAAACTGATGACATACTCAATAAAATTATTTTCCAGAGCAAGAACTCCTTACAAGAAATATAAATAGAATATAAACTTCATAAATGATCTAGCATGAAAAGATTAAAATAACAAATTAATTCCATACTGAGGGCAGTACTTTACCATAGTTTGTGCGCGGTGTTTCTAAAAAAAAAAAAATCTATGTCCCAACAATGAGTACTGAAACAAATACAGGTAAGCTTTTGGTTACATTTTATTCCAATAGAACAGAATAAATTGATGACTTCGCTCTCTTGTCTCAATTTACTGACTAATACGATCAAGTAATAAAACATTGCATTTAGTTTAACCCAGGATTTGCTCATCAGACACAAAGAAGGGATGACGCTTTGGCAGCACATTGGCATTTTCAGTCTCACCTGCCATAACACAGGAATCACCTCTCCCTGCCGACATCTCCATTCCCACAGCTGAGAACCATTTACCCAACAATCTCAATTACACCCCCACTCTCTCTCATGGCTACTAAACACCAGTGACCATGTCCTGGTCCACCACATGCAAGCACAATCCCAGAACAGCACGGACACACATCCACATCCCTCAGTGCCTTGGAGCTGAGACACAACCAGCTCTGGGAGAGATGCTCCCTGAGCACACTGAGAAACCCAGTCATGTGAACGACCTCAAATTTGAAATGCTTGGAGAGGAAAGTGTCAGTAATGTGCAAACAACACAATGGGCCTGAGGAAAGAGAGTAAAATGTCTGATCCTGGGAAAAGAACTGGCTTTGCTTCACTCTAAGATATAAGCAAATCAGAACAATCTATAAGAACCAGTCAGCAAAAAATTCAAGAATGTAAAATAATTCATACCTGTCAAAGCATTTAGAAAATAAAATTCCCCTTTTCAAAGTTTTTAAAAAATGAGTTTATTAGTGTTATTAAACCAAGACTTCTGTAAATCATGACATTCCAATAAAAGTGATCGCTGCACCACTATCACTGTTAACAAATAATGTAGAACAGCTGTCAGTTTGTAAAAACTAAATGAAGGAATTATTCTATGAATATTTTCCCTATTGTGCTTCATGGACCAGTTTTTCTCTCACTACTGTTCAACAGTGTATGATCAATACAGTTTCAGGAGTCATCCCTATTAAACCTGAAGGGAAAAAACCTCTTTCAGTGCTGTGCTGAACAGTCCTGGGAACAGGCTGCTGCTTGGGCCTGCTGCCTACAGTGGTTTTTACCAAACAATACTGCAAAGTCAGATACCACAGGGTGCACCTCATATTGGGGTGATGTGAGGAGTACAGTGATTTGATTGACAAGGTTAAAATCTAGAAGCTAGATTGTGTACCAAAAAACCTTTTGGTACACAATCAAACAAGAATACCAGAGCAGGATATAAAGCTTATTGTCTATCCATATGATGTTAGTAAGGTAACAACTGTAAGGACACGTTCTATTCTGGCACCTACTCTTGAAAAGAGAACATTCAGAAAATTAAAAAAACGTTTAAAAAGCTGACAACAAAAAATAGAGGGATGAAGAAAAAATTTAAAAATTCAATCCATTCATATAAAGTAGATTGGAAGGTATGATCATGGTATGTGAAATCCCTGCATCAGGACAACATTTGCAGCAAAAGAACATCCTCCAAGAGAGATGTACTGGAGTTCCATTTTTGTAAGCCAAAGCAAGATGAACTCAAACACAGGGTTGGGGATTGGTTTGGGGTTTTTTTGGGAGAACAGTAGCTGCTCACGTACCTTATCTACATAGGCGACTGATCCTTTTTCTGAAGTTCTTAAAGAAAGAATTCTTTTTTTCTAACAAATGCTGAACTTCTTGACATTCTGATGATGATGAAATCAGACTGAAGGTTCATGACTGTGATATCCAGATTAGTGATCAGATGAGTTCCCCTTACCTTTACAAATGGGAACTTGAGCCTGTAATATCCCTTCCTATCAAAACCTGTGTTTCAATTGCTGATTTACCTTCTACAGCTGGGAGCCTTTAGTCAGACACTGGTACCACCCAGCTTTTAAGCAAGAATGGGTGCAGCCCCTCTCTTGCAAGTTCAAGAAGAACTTGGCTCTGTTGGACAAACTTCTGCTCACTTTCAACAAGTTGGCACAAAGTAAAAACCCAGGAAGGCCAGAAAATAATCCCCAGTACTGCAGCCCAATACCCCACCAGAGAAGAAAGAGGAATTCTGTGTTCATAAGTACGTGCAAAGAGGGACTGGGATGAGCAAATCAGCTGGATCTGGGGAATTCAGTGCAGCTGTTTGCAGGAAAGAATCACTCTTCAAACAGACCCAGAGGTATATGCAAGAGAGAAGGAAAGAATATGGCTTCTAATTCTGTTATATGATCAATTGCTATTTTTAATAGGAGACTCAAATAGGAGACTCAAAATTTTGAGACAGTTGCTAATGAAAGACTAATGTGGATGCAGCCAGAGGGGAGAAAAGGCCCCTGGTGAAACCTGGCCAGCCCCACTTGCAGTGCCAGTGCAAAGGACAGTGGCTTCCCAAAAGCCATAGTGGTGACCTGGTGTTTTAAAGCACTCAGATGCTGCTGGTGGAATGAATTTGGCAGTGGATTTGTCATGGAAAAAATTCAAGCTGAACAAATGATTCTTGCAAGTGGCAGGACCCTATGGATTAAGGCAAGAGACATTCAAAATCTTACATAAAGCACACAGAAATCTGAACAGGTAACATACTTCAGAAGACTTAATTAGAAAAATAACTTAGGGATATACCCCAAAAATACATGCACAGGTGATTGATTACCTTTGCTTCAGCTATCAGTCATCTGATACTAATTCTCACTGTTTTATGAGAACCTGGCAATATATTGTGCAGGCTCACCATTCTCCATTTAGCACCAAAAATCTAGACATTCTGCAAAAAGAATGAGGAAAAGACTCTGGAAGAACACATTTAATTCAGCTACAAGAAACAGGAAAATCACACTATATTTTCCACATATTTATATTTTTTATTTAAAAGGCCTGATATTGTAGTCCCCACATAGGTAAATTCTTTCAGAATTTAAAAAAGGTGTCTCACTCAAGACACCAGGACAAACCTGAAGAAATGTTCAGATAGTCTAAGATTTATACTAAATCTTCCAAATTGAACTAGCAACTGATAAAACAACTCTCTAACTTTGCTACTATGAGGAACCTTTTTAAAACTTCAAACTTCAGTGCAAGCACTTCTTTTGCAAGTGGAGCATCTCACACGTGTGAAAAGCTGCTCGGTATAGTAACTCCAAGGCTTAGCTAATCAAGCCTAACAAAAGAAAGAACCTAAATATGAATGTAAAAGAGCACACACATTTACCATTTAAAAAAAGCAATAAAAACCCAGAAAGGTTTGTGCAAGGAGTCCTTGCAAAGTAACTCCACTTGGTGTTTTAGTATCAAAGCACTGAAAAACAGCAGCTTCCCAGTTACTGAACCCTTCTCCAGGGATTCTCACAACAGAAGAGTGAACTGTGCATTTTAGCTCATTCCTCATCATTTTGAACATGCAAATGTCAAGAACTCCTGGAAAAGGCACTGTATTGGGGAACCACAGGTATACTTGTAAGCACAAGCCCCCATGCAATGTGTACTACGCACCTGTGTATATAATATAAATATGCATACATGCGCATAATGAAATTAGAAATATTTCTCCTTTAATACAACCATGTTGAGCCTCAAACTGCAGCTCTCTGATGTGCTAAGGATTTTGGAAAGCACAATGTTTGTCTTTGATACAAGGACAAAACTGAGCCCCAGGCAGAACTGCTGTGGTGCAGGGCTCCCCCAGCTGCCCCCCAGGGAAGCTGGCACCTTCCCTGCTGCCAGCAGGGCAGAAGGCTCCAGCTCCTCACACTACCAGCAGGGAGGAGGGAAGGGAAAAGAAACAGTAGCTGAAAGAGGGACAAACAGGGAGTTTGAGACGCTAAAGAGGTCAGGCAGCAGCATCAGGCTCCCTTCCCCCAGCAGGGCTTTCCCCTATTGCCCAGGACCTGCAGCCACTGCTCCACCTGTCTCACCACCCCTGCTATAGGCACATCCACCCTGCAGCTCCAACACCTTTTACTCCTCCACAGCAATATGCTCCCAAGCCTTTCATGACTCTCTCCTACCCCACTTCCTTCTGAAAACCACAGATAGAGGGATCAGCTAGACTAAAACTTAAACCAGAACAAATGTGAAATAAAAGGCAAAAAAAAAAGTCTTCTGCTCTTACATGCTGCAGACATTGTGCCTAGTAATTGTGGCAATATCTAGTGCAAAAGAAACTTAGCATGAATCTCTTGTTTTCAAATGACATTCAACTCAAACATGCATAGGGAGAGTAAAGTTATTTTATTAAATCATGCACATCACGTGTGTTAGTGCAAATAGTTTAATCTGTACTCCAGAAATTCTATTGTACTTTTATATCTTTACAAAATAGATTTAAAACAATTAATTACTTAAAAAAATGTAATTCTGAAGTTAAGCATTTCAGAACAATATTTGCAATAACCTATATACAAGAGGTACTAAGTACCACTGGCATACGAGTGTTCTGTGGTTGGGTGGCTTCCTGCAACTGAAAAGGATGAAAAGGATGAAATGACTCTCCTAAATGACAATAGTTATTTTCTACAAGTTACTTGTGGACTATTTTTTCCAACTAATAATCCTCCTCCCATTAGCAAATCCCATGTAACTTAAGATAGAACCTTTAATTAAAGGACAATGACCCTTAAAACCTCACAAAGTAAATTATATACTAAATTTCTATTTAAATATTTAAACTATCTGTCGATTGCCATAACATTCTTTAAAGCCAATTGAATTGCTGAGATTACCTCCCTATTTTGAAGTTTCCTTTAGCAGAGCCATTTTACTTTACCATTCTTTAACATATTATTTAAGTCTTTAATAAACTTTTTTGACAGAACTGTTGAGCTGAACAAGACAACTACTGTCTACATTTAATTTAGCACTAACTACAGTGATTCCCACCAAAAAGTCAGCAAATAGCAATAGTTATAGTACTTAGATAAGGAAAATAAACTTTGTAATGGGGACCACTGCATCATACTTACAGCCATGTGATAAGGAGCCAGAAAATTTTACTACCAAATTAAAATCATCTTCACCTGACAATACTTCATCAGGTATATGATTCCAATTTCGTAGTATTTTATGTATCTAGATTTTCTCAGCTATCACAGACGTACTGTAGCAGTTCTCTTAATAAAGTTACGTCCACAAAAGCTTATTCTAAAGAGCTTCTTCAGCTCAAGTCAGAAAGTATCAAATGACTGAAAAAATAAACTGGTACATGTGATATGCGAGAAGGTATTCATACTTTTAAAGAATGTATCTCTTTAAATATATGAAATTTAATAAATTACATTCAAACTAAAGTTAACATAAGTTGAATCAATGCACTATGTCCATCAAATGACCAAGTACTTGCTCCCAGAAACACCTTAGTTCACTCAAGAACACACACATGCTTACACTCGCACACGCGCACACTAAATACTTTAGGCTGGTCTTCACCATCAGTATCTCTATCTCTTTAAGGCTGGACATGAACTGTGTTTATTCCCAAAACCCATTGATAAAGCAATCCTTATGAAAGAAAAATATGCTTCCTTCAAAAGGCGTGTTAAGAGAAGTTTTCTTAAATCTTGTTCCCAACAGCTCAGTGACTAACAGCAAGTAAAATGATACACTAGTTTAAAAAAAATAGATCATACTGAAAGGCACTGAGCATACTGCATCTGTTTCCCAAGTATCTGCAAGGTTACTTGGCTTGGATGTCCAAATCAGTATTTTCCTCTTAAGTCTAGCAATCAGATTCTAAAGTCAGTGTCCACAACCCTAGCCATTATAAATAATTTGGTACCAAGAAGCCTGCTTTAGGCCACCATTATAGTATTCAGAATCCCAACATACTAATTTAAAACTTGCATGAAGTTGTAAGCAAAAATATTGCTCACAGAATGATGAATCACAATTTTATTCCCTCTTTATAGACAGATACATTTTATACAGTTTAAAGCAAATGACCCTACTGCTGTTCTCACGCAGAGCTGTGCTGTATTAAGAGGTAAAAAGGAAGAGAATTAATCTGTTTTCCCTCAGTATATGAATGTTGCCAGCTTCTAAAGGGAGGACGGTGTATGGATTCAACAACAGTTCTCATGGAGAAGCTCTGGTTAGGCCTGGGTACAGCACCACGGCTGTTACAGCAACCAAAGCTGCCATCACAGGCATCCAAGGCCATTGTCTCTGTGTGGAGAGAAAAAAGAAATCAATATCATATTTGTTCTAATTCATACTAATCAGTTTACCTCGTGGTTCCTGCAAGTCCTGAGTACCTGTTGATAGGCATCACTACAATGTTACCCACGAGCCCTGCTGCAGGCTAGTCCTGCCCTGAAGCACCACAGCAAACCCCGTTCCTCTAGCCCAGGGACCTCCACACCTCTTGGTGCCTGAGGATCGTCCGGAGGACTCTTGGCAGCTCCGTATTTCCAGGTTTGTTACTGCACACACCTCAGAGCAATCTGCCACTGAACATGCGAAGGCTTGAGATGTTTAAAACATTGCTCATGCCAAGTCAAGGCCAGACAGAGGTTTATGCACATCTTTAACTTTTGACCATTTAAATCCAGATCTGTGACTTAGTTTGTAGCAGATCCTAACAACACCATTTTAAACAGACTGTCACAACATTGCATAACAACAATGGCATTTTAAGAGGAGGACACACTGAGAGACAAGAGAAAATGCAAGCTGAGAGTTCAGAATACAAACCAACCACCTATTTCTTGTCTTTTTTTCCCATCTTTCCATTAGCGATAGTGAGAAAACTTAAAAGTGTTTAGAGCCAGAGAGGAATTTCTTAGTCCATAGATAGGTACCAAAGCTTGTTGAATTTTATTATTAGAGGCAAACTCTTCATTTTTCATAGTTAATTAAGCAATTAAGTTTTCTTACAAGCCCTAGCATTGCAGCATTGTGCAAAAGGCAGCCCATTTGCTAAAGACAAACTGAGATTGAGTTAGAGGAGGCATGTTCAAGCACCAGTTAGAAAAAAATTAATTGTTAGAATTAAAGAAATCACAGATATGTTAAATGATTAGTGGGTTGCTCAGCTTGTCAGTGTCAACAGAATGGTATATTAAATGAAGGGTTTGCTTCAGGTAAAGAAATACCTGTGAGCATTTCACCATGCACTATTTGATACAGAAATGGCACAAACAGGTGAGAGGGACAAACATACATTGACTGAACAGTAGTGCTTGTACCTTTCGCTACCACAATGGGCCGTAACACCAATACAGGAAAGCCAGGATTAGGCCGATGAATACGGCTGGGACGGGTTGTAATATGGAAGGCTAAAGAAGGGAAGGGATATTAAAAATCATTTTGTGCTATAAATCAATCAGGTAAAGATGATTTAGAAAGGGGAAAATAAGTCAGTAAGTTTTGTTTTAATTGAAATGTATTAAAGACATCTATAACATTACAGCATTATCTAATCTGGTATACAAAGTTAGTACACCATTCTACTCAAATGAACAGGGATGTTTAAAAATAAAGGGAAGTAAGCAGAAAATGTTCCAAGAAACCTCTTGTCACAACTTGGAATTTAGCACTTGAAAACAATACGAATTTTAAACTGATTTGCCTGTATCTTAATTATAGTTGGTTTTAGTTTTTCTAAGTAAGAGGAAATCCTATCTGGATTTCTTGAGAGATGGACTCACACCAAATATTGGATTTTTCAGCTATTTCTTCATTCCTTGCTAATTAGCCTTTTCCATTTTCCATCACCAGCCTCTGGAAAAACAATCTTTTTTCCTCTGTTAGTGAATCAATTACAGCTATGCCCACAGGCAAACCCAGTAGTTCAGACATTTCTGTGAGATTGTAACATGACTGTACAATCCACGCCCAGTTACTAAAAAGCAGAGAAGCACATTTCTATCAGAGATACCACAAAGCTCAGCATCTCTGCCAGGTCAGCAGCCTTGTGACCAAATGCGATTCTGAAAATTGATCAAATGCTGCAGCTGGGCCCAACCAGCAGCTGGCCAGACTGCAGGGTTCATCCAGCTTATGGCCTCCTCAGAACCATCCACACTTTTTCTCAGCTATGTTCTACTCATGGAAACAACTGCACATTCTGGATGGAACAGCCTCTATCTGTGATATGAAAAATTAAAAGCAAAAACGGACCTAAATGCTTTTTAATCTGTCCTTGGAAGACATCTGCTTTCTCTGTATCCTACTCTATGTATTTGTGCACACACAAAGACACACAGAGGTTAAGGTCAAACCATGACAAATATTTTTAAAACTGTTTGTGCTGAAGCTACCTTGATTTTATTCTGTCAAATAAATAAATGATAGATTCATGCTTAACTTTTCTAAAACATTGTGATTAGTAAGTAAAATCTCATCCTGTTACGAATTTGTAGGAATCACTTATTCATAGAACCTCCAATATGGTTCAAAACACAAGAATATTAGAAGGTATTCTAGTCTTGTTCAATTATTTTTTTTTCAATCAAGGCAAATACTTAACAGAAAAATTATGTGCAACTATTGAAGACCTTTTCATGCAAGATTATTTTTGTGTCATGGGTGCCACGAATCACAGTGCCACCTTCCCACAGAAAGCCTGTTGGCAGAAATAATCACAGCAGTGTTCAAAAAAGTGCCAGAGGTTTAAATCAACCAGAGCAGCTGATGTTCTCACACCATTCCCATCACTGAATCTGTCGTGTCAAGCGCATCAGGAAGTAACCAGTGGCTACAAGCATGCAAATACAAGCAGGACACCACACCGCTAAGCATTTCAAGAACACAACACTGCAATCTTCTTTGAAAGTAAAACTTAAATATTAAAAGTTAATATTTAAATGATACCCAAAATGGAGTATAGAAGCCTTGTCTTTTCTAACATTTGATGATTCACTGAACAATTCTATAGATTTTTTTTTTCTAAGTTATAGACATTCTTGGCAAATGAAACCAACGATAAATATCCATCACATTCAATGAGATCACCTACAAATTATTAATTTTCCCCTCAAAAACTTAACAATACATAACGAATCTCCCTATTGTCAAGGAGCATTTAACTGTGTGCTTCAACAAAATTGTGCATCTTTTATTAGAATATGAAGATATGCAAACACAGACATGGATGGGCTGCAAAAAGGAACAAATCCCACAGTGGGAAGTCACTTTCTGTCCTCAGAAATGAAGTAGTAGATAATGATTCCAGCATAAGGGGGCAATGGTACTTGAAAAATTTGACCTTGGAACTCAGCCCAGTATCCATGATGTTTGAAACAATCCCCAAGATGGATGTGTTTTACATTACTGACTGTGAGTAATGTTTGGTGAGCAGTGAGTTTGCCCTTATATGGAGGATGCTCTTCATCACACCCTGACCTCCAGGTTTCCACTGTCACTATTAACTCCTCTTCTGCAAGCAGATTTTGGCAACTGCTGTAGCTTCTGCTTTCACTTAAATACTCACCTCTAATTCTTCCTAAAATTTCCTTTCGGTTTTTCCACTTTCATCAGGTGCTCCAATTTCCTTCACAGTATTTCAACGCTTTACTATCCCCCCTTTTTTACTGATCATTTTGATTCTGAGATTTATGTTTTTAACAGAGCAGAAGATGTCACATTCACAATTATTTATTCAGTGTAATCTCTTCTATTAAAATGGGGTGGGGTTTCAGGGTGGTTGTTTTTTGACTTCTGCTTTAAGTCAAGTAACTCAGCATTATTTGAGTACTGCAGAAAATTCTAAGCAAGGATCAAGTTCCCTGAGAATTATGAAATCATATTCCTGAAAATACGGCTGAAAAAAGTGAGAAAGGCTTTGAATTATGTATGTCTTTGACAGCTCCACCATGTTCAAGGTTTATATTCAAGAATTAATTATGGCAAGGATATTCATACAAACTTTAGGCATGCAGCAGCCAGCTGATTTAGAGGATGGGACCTGTAAAACTTTTTTGTAGTCAGAGAAACAGTTTGCTAAAGTCTGTTACAGACCATTCAGTATCCTCCTGTTTTGTACTGTGCATTACAGGAGCTGTTCACCCTGCACTGACCACAGAGGCAATGCAGGAAGACAAAACCAGCCCTCCAGGGTAGTAAGGGACATAAAATAAGGCTATGTCCACCTTATAATGTGCCTGCCACACCCTTAATGTTTGGAAGATTTCAGAATCTCAGTAAAATAAAAAGCTGTCTCTAGCTGGGAACTCAGTTCTAATGATACAAGCTCTCAAATAAATTGAAAACCAAGAAACACTATTTTCATTAGTGAATAGAAAGGACAGTTCAATTGTACTGTTTAAAGCACAAGCCCATCAGAAATAACCATGATTAAGAAGTATAAGCAAGAGTAAGGCAGGAAACATCCATTGTAATAAATACTAATAAAATGAGAGCAGCTTAAAAAGGTTTGCTCAGCTCATTTGGATACAGGTTCGTCAGCTATTACCCCTGTATCATTCTTTGAAATCAGAAAATTTTATGTAGTTGTGGTTCACTAGTATGTAACCCACATTTTTTCAAGAGAGCAGGTATCTAAGGACATACTTAAAACTGTCAAGCAACTGTAAATTAAACTTTCATGTGTAATTGTAACAGTGTAATGATCTGCAAATCTGCACAGGTAGGACCAGAATGGAATTTTGCATAATATGGTACACAGCTGTTTTTTTTCAGAAGTCTATCCTTTTCTATTTGACTCTTCCATATTCTTTCAAACAACAGGATTGCCAGTGTCATAACCTGACTTTCCCACACATCTGGTAGACTTACATTGTTTCCTTTTTCTTGTAGCAGCTTCAGGTTTTCTTTACATTGTTTGAGCTCTTCCGTGAGTGACTGGTTTTGTTGTTCAGCCACCTCATACTTTGCCTTCAGCTCCGAGAGCACAGTCTGTGTTCTTTCATACTAAAGACAAAGAGAGAATAATCTGTGGACCCCTGGATACCCACCACATGCTGACATCTGCTTAGCACACAGCTCCCTTTTCTGTCATCTACCTAGACTAACTCGCCTTGCATCAGTGCACCCACTTTTCATAAAAGCAGGTTAGAATTTAGATTTCCTTTTTTTCTAAATTAAAATTTTTTTGCCCAGCTTGGCAAGGGCTAGGACTACTAAACCCAAGGAGATACAAAGTAAATGCAAAGCCTTAATTAATCTCTCATACCAATTATTCATTATCATATTGGAAAGGACTGTAAAAACTACAAAGATGAAACAAGAAACAGGGGAACAAGGAGTCCTTCCCATTTGAATAGTGGTCTTACAACTAGGCTGCAGCTTACATACCTACACCCCTCGAATAGGTGCAAAATTCAACACTCTGTATGAAGTAAATCAAACCCTCTTTCTACACAGCAAATTCAAACATAAGAGCAAGGCAGACAGGCATTAAAAAAATATTATGCTTTGTTACTGTCATGCCATAATCCTCAGTGTGGGTAAAGTATAAACAGTACTGGGTGAATGTGTTGTGTTCCTACAGAATGGGTAGCTTTTCCTTTTCCAAACCCACATCCCATTTTTTTTATTCTAGCAGTGACTGACTGGGCTTAGTAAGGACAGAACCAATGACCTTCAGTACAGGCATTCATCACAAATTTAGAATATGAGGCATCTTTACAAATACTGATCTGATTACAAAACAGAGATTAAGACAACTGGGATTTTCAGATTCTGAGAACTGTAAGGAATGTGACATGGATGAATTAACCACGTAGCAAACCAAAGGACTGCAAAAGAAACTAAGAGCAGTGACTGGGGAAACATTCAAAATGCTCATAAGAGGGAGCAAGTAAGTGTTGGAGACTATGGCCTTCTTCCAGACACAATCTTTAGAGGCCAGGCAGATTAAATACATGCTCAGAATGCTGACTCCTTCTTATGGACTTACAAATTCACTAAGATAAAAGGAGATCTTTGTAAAGAATATGTAGTCCCATTGCCAAATAAAAGAGTTCAAATCTAACTAGGAAGATTAGACTGTAAAAAAAAAGAATTAATTGTGACTCATAACAGCTAAAGAAACTCTGGACCATGACATTCATGAAGACTCCGAATGATTTACCTGTCTGAACATGTTAAAAGTAAATTCACTACAGTAATGCATGTAAGTTTAGTAAGTTCTCAAAGAACACATGTATTTACTAGAAGTCTTCCTTTTTAGATTTGACTCCCAGTTTCTATTTTCTTAGTTACTATTTAAACTGCTGGCAATAAATGTACGAAAAAAATGCTTTACTAGAAAACTTTCCCTCTTCTTTGACCTTAAAAAGGTCAGTCATTGGGCATTACATTCTTGCAAAACATATTCATGTTACCTCTTTCTGAAAATCTTTTGCTTGACTCTCAGCTTCACTGAGTTGAGTTTTCAGACTGGCTGCATCCCGTTGATGTTTTTCTCTCAAAGATCCCATCTGATTTTCAAGTTCCTTTCGAGACATTTCAAGAACACTTATATCGCTGGTTAGTGCTAAACTTTGTTTCTGAGAGCTGAAAAACAAAATCCAATTGATTCCTTATGCATTTTAAGTTTACACAAACAGTCACTTTTCACCCTTGAAAGCTTAACACACTGGTTTTGATGTGAAAATATCAGTTTAGAGCAATCATAGAAATACAGACCATTATTGCCTCCCTAGACAGAGTGCTGACACAAAAGGCTGGCCAGGGTCTTGCTTTTAAATATATGTCCACAGCTTGCTGTGTATAATTAACATTCAGTATCTCTTTTGGGAGGAAAAACCACCCCCAACAAAACTCTTCAGCTGCTGTGGTACCTCCCAGACAAACTTTGTGCCCTTACCTAGAAAGCTCCTTCTCTTGTCGCTGAAGTTCAGATGTAAGTGAAGTATTTTCCTTCCTCAGTTTAACACATTCAGCTTCCAGAGCAATCCAGTCTACCTTCAACTTTTCAAGTTCATCTGCAATGAATAAGTTAATTCAATTAAGTAAAATAATTTCATGACTGCTTCAAGGAACACCAGCTAATAAATGGAGGAAAAGCTGTTATCATCTTTAAATCTCAAACACACTTGTTTGTAATCATGTCACATGAATTCTCTCATGAGCACCTATAAAACATTACAGTATCTTCTACTATTACGAGGTTTATGACCCAGTGCCAGCAAAGTTACTGTTTTCATTAAAGCTTTTTCTAAGGTACAAAGAAGTAGAAAACAGTCTTTTTATGGGTCAACTCTAGTATTTTAGAAACAGTGGCAGAAAAGCGTATTTGAAGAAAATAATTTCCAAGGCTTGAAAACAGCAAGAGAATCACTAGATACCATGCCTCTGTTACAAGAAAAAGGATGTTTAAGAAAATAAGCTTTGGTGAAATCCGGGTAGAATTAAAAAGTCAGGAGCTTCCCCTTAATAAACTTTAGAGAAGTTATGCAAGTCCTCTTGGAAATTTTTTGGCAGTATGAATCCCTCAAACTGTAAAAGTTTTCCATCTAAGTGGAATTACACTTGGTCAACTGATATCAAAGAGTACCTAAGTTAATTTAGGCATAATTGACAATAGCTGTTTAATGAAGCATGCAAAATGTCTTTTCTAGCACCACAAGCCTTGGTGCACACACATACATACACACGTGTTTGTATACATACCCACACACACAGAGTAAATGACTACAAAGGGACACACAAACCGGGATTTGAGTAACTGGCATTCACCACAGGGAGCAGGATGCTCTGTGACATCCCTTCCAACAAGTACCTTTCAGGCGAGAGGCCTCTTCCCTCTGCTGCTCCTCACACTGCTGGCATTTGAGCCGAAAATTGGCTTGCAGATTGACAATCTCTTTTTCATAATCTGAGGCATCTTTCCTCCGCCGTTCAAGCTCCGCTCGCACCGCCTGCAGCTCAGTTTGCAATGTAGAAATATCTGTGTCTCGTTCTGAGGCTGCTTTTTCTGCTACTTTTTGAAGTGACAGAATCTCATTTTGAGCACTGACTAGTTCATTTCGAGTGATTGAAATTTCATTCTCCTTTTCCTTGCGAAGATTCTCAATTTCTTCTTGTAACCTTCGCAACTGAGCTAGAAAGCAGACATTCATGTTAATATTTTTTCAAACTGTATTTACAAAAAAACCTAAAAACCTTACCTCCATTTCTCAACACATTGATATTTAACAGGACTAAAGAAACTTAATGCAATTGAAAAAATATATTTATCCTGTCAAATGCTGTACCCTTAAAGAGGCAAGTATGTGGGTCATGTAATACAGAGAGTCAAAAGAAACAAAAATTATGTCTGGACAAAGATTTCTTAGACAAGGCTGTGCTGTGTGTGTGATACCAAAGCAACTTTCCAAAATCTGAAAACAAAATTTAGATCCAACATCACTGTAAGCAAAACAAGTATTAGAGGACAAGGACATTGGGGCTCTCAGGGACAAGAAGAAAAGCAAGAAAGCTTCTGTCACAAGCCAAACACTTGCAAAGCTACACTGGACATGTTTGCCTGTTCAGCAGTTAACTTGTGATGTCTATAAATATTTGAGGCACAGAATAATTTCTACTCTGCTCTCAAAATGCGGGAAATAGACATTATTTCTTCGCAAAAAGCATTTTTCAAAGCACAAGATGAATTTTAAATTGAAAGGGACAGCTGCACCATGTATACTGAGCTGGAAGAAGGTCCTTTAACATTTACAGATTACTGTAAATGTGCAGCAGTCGCATACACATGAGGCTACTTGACATTTCTGCATGAATCAAACCTTATAAACTATTCCCATCTAAAACCCCTTCATTACTAAAGACATCTCAGAGCATGATTTTTCATAAACACATATGCAAACAGAATCCAGTGCAAACAGTTAAAAAAAAGTAGAGTGTAGAGGAAAGGGAAGCATGAAAGAACAAAAGAACTACAGTTGTATCACTGATGGGAGCAAAGTGTTTAATTTGCTGTTGTTCTACTTCACTTATTAAAAAAATGTATTTCACTGATTTAACATGCAAAAAAGCAATTATTAAATTAATGAACAACTACTTGGAGAAGAAAAGGTAAAATTCTTAAGAGCACTTAAAAACTGATGTAAGATAGTGTAGAGAGTCAGAATTACAGATTTAAAGTTGTATGTTTCAGAACCAAAGAGCAAAACAAGGACAGTAAAAAGCATGGGGAGGATAACCAAGGCTGAGCAACCTTCCTAGGTTACTTGTATTTATTTTTGTCATCTCAATCCATTATAGAACATGACAGGAAGAGTGTGAGTGAGTCTTGCTGTAAACTGATAGAGCATCAGAGCTACTCAAAAGACTTGCACCTCCATGACAATTACACTTGATGTTTTTCAGCAGCTACATATGCAGCAACACAGAAAAAATTCATATACTGGTACAACCTAGAAACTTTGTTGATGTAACATAGTTGATGTGCAATGAAGAAGAAAAATTCATCTTTTTTGTGCCCTCCTCTAAACAGGCGCCAGCAAGACATTTATCTAATTAAATACACTAAAGAACCTATGAATTACCCAATTCCCCACTTTGAAGGAAAAAGACATAATGGGAAAAAATATGGTAGTTATTCTATATTGTAATACCTAACAGCTATTATAGACAATAGAAAATTAATTTCATGTCAATTCTGTGTAAGATGAAACAGTCTATCCATTCCATAACAAAAACATTTGCAGTGTGATGGATTTTGAAATATATATGAACAAAATGAGGCTTACTATGACCTCATTTGAAAATAATTTCTACAGGCTTATACTAACAGAAAGCAAACGAAGCAGTGGATGAGAACAACCTGACAGTATGACAACACATGATGCATCAACAACTGCCTCTCCATGCATCCTTACATTAGAAGCCTTGAATCTACCAAAATAATATGCACTAAACCACAAAGAACTACAACTTGCTAATACAGCAGGTGCGTGAGCAAAGGAATGCAAATCATATCTTCCTGACATTATTTTCTTCACCAAGCCAAGCTAAACTCCTGCTTCTTGGTGCTGGCAGCATTTCAAAGAAATGTGGTTTTTTATCCTGTGCATGCTGTTGATGAACAACTCTCCCTTTAGATGTTCAGGCCTGAAAACAAACAGAGCCTTGAACTGAAAATCCAAAGACACACACGAGTTCTAAGTTAGGTGGAGTTGTAGAAGTAACTTACACAGGAAAGTTACTACCAACAATATGGGAATGGTTTCTGAAGCACTGGATATAATTTGAGAGGACAATTTGAAAGAAAACTTCCATTACATCTCTCGTTTATGTAAGCCATTACCTCATCTAAACTGAATGCTTTGCTTCTTTCATTTTTTTTTAAATAAGGAGCAACAAGTTACTTGAATTTCCTTGCTGTACCTATGTGTTCATCTAATGAACCTGACATGTAGAGACATGATCTCAGTTGCTTCTCTGGCACTTTCTCTTCTCTATCACAAACAAAGTCAACAACACTGGCTGGCCTAAAACATTGATTCCCTGAAAATATTTCTAGAAATGTTACTTCCAGAAGCTGCCAGTTGGTTTTTTTTTTTTTTTCTCTCCTCTAGAGTTTGCAGGGGCTGCCAAGGGAGAATCCTGACATCTTTTCCCAAACTGTGAGATGTGTCACACCCTAAAAGTTTGGGAAGCAACAAAGCATACAGTGAACATCAGAACATTTTGAACTACAACAGAGAGAGGATGAAACATTAGCAAGACCTCTCTTGAGAAGGATCCAGAAAACAAAAAAGTACTGAATCGAGAGAGGAATCCTGCAATTAAGTTTGGCTCTGTCAAGTTTCTACTTTCATTCTCTCTTTGAAGGAGGAGAAAAGTACTTCTTTTTTTTGTGCATAGAAATAACTATCAAATATTTTCTAATTTTTGTTACAGCATTTACTACTTGGAGAATTCTCATTATCAGCAAGATAACACTCAAAATTAAATTGCTCCTCTTGTTCTGAAGATGAGCATTCTTTAAACTTTTCTTTCATACAAGAGCAATGGAAGAAAATGTCAAGATTCTTTGATGCCAGTCACATAAAACAGAGCTATTACACAAGTTTTTCAGTGTAACCAGTATATGACAAGTACCACATTATCCAACAAACTACTGCCCAGAAAATAATTTTTTAGGGCTATTTTGGCTTCCTAAGAAAGTCAGGACTGTCAGTCCACCTGCCTGTCTGCTCATCTGCCTTCCAGACATTTTTGGGTCCAAAGCAAATGATATGCTGACAAAGTTCCCAAGGCTGAAGCTCCTGAGTTTTGTAATAATCAGTGGCTGAGTAGCTCTTCAAATTAATGTTTGCTCTAAGGAAATTACAATGTAATATAGCCTTTTTTGACCTTGAGGCTGGACAGACTAACAGACTCTTGGTCAATGAGCTCACTCACATGCATGGATGAGAAGTTAAGGTGACACAGAACATGTGACCCAGAAGTCATGTAAATCATGGGATTACATCCTGCTGTACACATTTTGGGCTGAAAAGAGCATGATTGATTATATCAATTTTCAAAAAGGCATTGACAGGGTCTCTGTTGCAGCAACTTTACTGCATGCTCTGATGCTGGATGTGGATCTGGATGAAAAATTTCTTTAAGAGGATCCTATATTAAAGTGAAGAGACTGAGTAGCACAAAAACACCTAAAGCTTCTGAGTGCTCTGAAGACAGTCACAGTAAAAAGCCCTGGATCATTCAGAACTGAGAAAGACTAAAGGGAGATGAAGAAGAGGTATCTATTACAGATTACATATTTTCCGTTTTTAAGTTACTATTAGAACCAGAAGAATTGAAAGGAAACATTCCACAACAACATTCAAAGATATGGTCAAAGAACTCAGATTTAAAACATACACTCAACTAAACATTTTCCTTTATTAGTGACTATGATGTCACCGAAACAGTCAAAACTAGTTTCCCTAAAGAGTGGGGTAAAAAAATTCATACCTTGCAGAGCATTGATTTGCTTGTTGGATTCTTCAACTTGCACTCGATATGCTTTTCTCTCTTCTTCCAAGAGAGCTATAAATGAAAGTGAAAATGTGCCCAAGAGTTTTTGTTAGTAACATGAATTTCACCTGTGTAATTAATTTTAGTCACAATCTCTTCTTAAGTGAAAAGATTAAACAAACATTACTTCAGGAAGTTATCAAAGGTAGTAAAACTGTGTAAGTAGTTTAATAAAAGTTAATACTAAGACATCATTCCATTATTGTGGTAGTATTACAATTAATTTGAAATTGATATAATCTGTTGCCTGATCTGAAAACTCTGTGTGTGCTAAACGCAAACTGGTATGAGTTGAAGGGAAAAAAAAGGCTGTAAATAATATGCAATTAAACTGGACTATATTATTTCCTCTTCTAAACAATAGAGCTACATAGCTGATAGGATGATCTAACAGAGCTACCACTGAATACATTCAAATACATGCATTATCTGACTGAAATATGGATGAACTATACTGAGTTCAAGTACGTATTCAATACTATGAAAACATGTTGGTTTATCTTGAACTACCTGATATATACAATTGTAATGAATACCCTACAGAACCAAGTTGATCTGGGTCTCACCTTGAAGTTCAAAGCATTTTTGTTTACTTGTCCTAGCTAGCTCTTGGGCTTCAATCAGCTCCTTGTGCAGTTGCTGAATTTCTTGCTTAGCCTCAGTCTCTGATTGTGCACCCTGCAATTCATCTGATAAAAGAACATTTTCTTTAAATCATAAATTTTTACAATAGCTTAATTTGCACTGCCATGTGATGACTGGCAATTTTTTACTCAAATCTTCAAAAGTTAGTTAAACTCAAAATTGGATTAGGCAAACATTAGCAAAAATATTAATATACTTTTTAAAGTAGTAAAACATACGCAAACCTTAGAACATTCATTATGCATAACATGCAATATGAAACAAAAATTAACAAGGAAGAATTAGAGGGATTTTCAAAAACACTATATAAATTGGCAAGGACTTCTGTATTGACAAAAACAAGGAACAACAAGACTAAGACAATCCTTGATTGTGTTTACAACGTGTCTCTTTTTAAAGGAAGCTGCTCTAAGCCAGTCTCAGCCACAGGCTCAGGCAAGAGCTGCTGTTCGATGATTCACTACTGCCACCCACCCACCACATCACCAGGCTCAGCCTCCCCCTCTCCCTATGGGGACCAACAAGGAAAGGAAAAATTTAGGGAAATTTCCTAAAACAAAATGAAGAAAAAGAAGAAAATTCCAACCTTCTTATTTCATTCAGTGGCCTTAGTGAATGCTAAGATAAACATTGCACTTCATTTTTTAAAACTGTATCTTAAAATATTAGGTATATCTTTAATATGATCATAAATCCATGCACATAATTTAAACTCTAAATAAAAACATTTGCTCTTTCCCATAAGTTTTGTATTAGCTAAAACACATAATAAATGCCTCTCGGGCTTACAAGAGATGACTCACAGTCACAGACAAATTAAATACTTTTACAGCTGAAGTTCTGGAGGAATTTAAAAGAGGAAAACTAAGTATTTGTTACTAAGAGCAGTGTCCTCTAATGGGCACACATCTAGAAATTAGATGCAGGAGGACTCCAGCCTGCAGGCACCTGCAAAGCCAGGAACAGCATCCAGCAAACTCTCATTTACTAGATTTTCCTTAAGCAGTGTCTGTGCACAAACGGATCTTTCAGTAGGTACAAACAGTACTAATAAACTCTATAGGTAGAGGGCTAAAACTCAATACAGAGCTCGTTTGGTGAGAAAGGTAAAGGAAGGAAATTGGTGAAAGAACTCCAGGCGTGTCTCATGGGAGAGGGTGGATCAAAAAGGGTTACACAGTTACCTGGTCAATAAATATCTGCAACTATAGACTATATGGATTTAAGATAAAGGCTTAGAAAAAATATTACTTTAGGTTGTCTGGACCTTGCATTAATAAGGAAAAAACAAAAAGAAACTATAATTTAGTTCATCATTATACTTTTGATATTCATATTTAGCTGTATATGTTATCAATAAAGTAATTGCAGATTTTTTTCTTGCTGTCTTAATTAAGAAAATTGTTTAGCAAATCATGCTAAAGTCTTCACACTGCATCTCTCTAATGGGCTGTTTTTCCTGCCCTCACAGTAATGAACTGGTGGGTTTGAGCAGAGCTGAGAACACACGTGTTCTTATAGACTTTTTCAGAACAAAATTATGAGAGCAGAAAGAACAGAGAGGACTACATATTTCATCCAAATACTTTGCTTTATGGTTTATTATCTCTAAATCCAAGTTCCTCTTTACTGAACGTGTTTTGTTCTTAGCTTCTCACGGATGAAGATTTAGGGCAATTAGACTTTCAACCCTCCTTAATGAGACTTTTCAGAAGAAATGGATCAGGAAGTCAACAAATTCTGCTCAAATCATGCCTGATAAAGAAGCAGTGTCCCAAATCCAGCAACAGACACCCTAAATGAACTTTATGGTGGCAGTGTTTTCTAGTCAATGAAAGCACACATCATAAAAGACAGTACTGCTTCAACAGAGATGAGAGGTAAACTCTTTCCTGCATCAACACAGAAGGGGAATTTCCACGTGCCTGACATACTTCTAAATCAAAAGCCAAGAAATATAAGCACAAGAAAATACTAGCTTTTCAGTCTTACCCAAACTGAAAATTAAATGTCTTGTAGTTCAAAGCAAATATAATTTTTGTGCTTATTGTAGTTTTGAAAAATACTTCTTCAGTCAGTAGGATTGCCCTAACTAAACTAGTAAATATCATCATCATGCTTAGAATCAGTTCCCTTAAGAAGCAAACTCACATCACAACTAACTGTCCTCAGAGAAGGCTAAGAAGTTACCATTAATTACAACAAGGGACCAGAAAGAATTAAATAAAAAAGAAAAGGTCAAATACAGGATTTTTTCTACCTCCCTTGAAAAATTTAATCTGTGATCAGTTTGTTTGCCACATTTTAAGAAACGTTCTCAATTAATACCACTTTGTTTCCCACACAAATAGAGTGAGGCTTACCTTAACATTGACTCTAATGGTCATTTTAAAATTGTTTAAAAGCTTAAAAAGCGCTTTTTTTTTAAACAATTTCAATTTTTTTTCTGATAACAGAGCTAATACAGAAGCCCACATAGACTGTGGTCTTAACTGATCCTTTGTCTGTATGTGCCTGGCCTGTGGAAGCAGCTTTATTAGCAGCCTGGTATTTCTTCAAGCCTCAATTCTGAAAGTTCACCTTCAGAATTTTGCAGGATTTCTCAGGTTATTCAGAAGACATTCAGGGTCCTCTGGTGAAGTCAGACACAGCAATTATAACCCTGAGATTTTTTTTAGCTTCATCAGATGGACATGAAGGAAACTGTATCATATTTAAAATAAAGTATCTGGTTATTCTGACAATAAAATAATTGTTCCCAAACTTTCTGAGACAACAGTCCACTGCTGATTTTCAAAATTTCTTATGTAAATTATCACTATTCAGCAAATCCTCAGCTGAAAACATTTCCTACTAAGATTCCATGGATCAGCCATGTAATTTCTATGAAAACACAGGGACATTGGTAAGAGCAAGATTACCAATCTTCCAATGACATTTATTGCTCCTTTCCATCTGTTTAACATTTACCTGCCCTTAACTTTGCAATAAGTAGGCACAAACAGCCTGTTTAAACAGAAGTGTCCAGGGAACTGTTATGAATGGTTAATAAAGTTTTTTTTTCCCCCTTGTGGGAGAAAAAACAAAGCCAACTAATCTGCCACAGCTTGCCCCACTTTCCTCCTCGACAGATTCAGACTTGTAGAAACTTAAATCAAATCCTGAATGCACTCAAAAATTTTGATGGAAAATGCTTGGAGGAAACTACAGCCATCTGAAGTCTCATAATTTTGCTGCTCCACTAATTTGTTTTGTAAATTTCAACAAGACTGCTGCCTTTTCCAGCGGCCGTTTCTGCATTCCAAACAGCCGCCAGATCAAAAATGTTCTCACTCTTCCTTAATTATATGGCTGCATAACAAGTCCACTTGAAAACCTTTCTGAGGCAAATAAGATCCTTTTTAGGGCAAAGTCAGGCACATGAAGTCGGTCTCTGAAAAAAACCTCAAACAAAACTGTGGGTTTATAGGCTCTTCATAAAAATTAAAAGGGAAAATGATTCATTGCGCAGATATTTTTTAATGGCTCAGTGAGAGCAAAATAGGAATGCCCCTAAATAGCTTCAAGAGGAAGAGAAAAGTTGCTGCCAACCTCAGTTTTATAACCAAAAATAAGACTATTATAATCACTACAAACAACATTATCAAATTCTACCTTCTAGCATAGAAAGTCACTGAACATACTTATGGAACATGCCTGGTATCTCAAATGCTCCTTTCTAAACTTCTTTGCTGCACTGATGTCCACTGGGAAATATCAAACTCAATTTTGTACGTGTTGCCAAACAGCAAAAGTAATTTGTGCAGTTTTTGGAAGCCTTTCTGTAATAAAATTAGGGAGTGTAAACAATTGCAGAGAAAAGCTCTTTTACAGGTCTCCTATGCTCCATTATGGTTTCCTCTTTTTCTAAATCACAAAGAGCTGCGACACTCTTTTACTTGTGACCCCAATAATAGGAGCATAACTTTACAGACCTTATCAAGTGTCTAATTGTTAAAGAAGCATAAAATGATTTTCAGTAGGCTAAATGTAAAAACTAATTAATATGCCACAAAATTCATCAGCTAATGAATATGTAAATATCAGCTTGCTAATTAAGTATATGCCTTCAATGCATAAAAACCAATAAAAATTTTACATTTATAGCAATGAAGCTCAAAGCTAAGCCTCAGCAATCATTCCAAATACAGTTATAACACAAACTTCCAATCTTGATTGTGTTAAAAAGAAAATCTAAAATCTTGTTTTGATTAAATTAAAATTTGATTTGATTTGAACCCACCAGCTGCGAACTGACAGCAGCATTTCTGACAGTGATGGAAGCTATGCAAGTAAAATTTGACAATGCTTGAAAAATGTCAGTGATGGAAGAAACCCTCCTCTCCACAGCTATAGTTTTAAATGTGTGCTGACTCTACTTCTCAAGTCAAAGTTATAACATGCAAATTCCTAGAACAAGGTTGGTGAGTATAGAGATTACCTTTATACACAGATTATTTCTATAGCAACACTCAATTGTGTTTTTATATCACCTAAAGGAGTCATTCCTGATATTGAAATTTAACTCTTCCACACTACATGATTAACATCTTTGAATTCCAGCATTCTATTTTAATTTTTTTTATCATTTGATAAAAAACAGGTAGATAAAAAGATTACATATACAGATTATGCATTAAAGTTTCAGAAGTAAATTTAGTTACCTTTTAGAAGAGCTACTTTGACAATAGGTTCATTTAGATCTTGGTCATCCATTTGAGCATCTAAAAAAAAACCCCAAACCTTTCAGAGAGCAAGCAGACTGCAGACATTTCTCATATACACGCTCTTTACATGGAGAGAAGATTTTATGTCCTTCTCAATTTACAAGAGTCAAATTATGAAGCCACAAAATAGACAATACTGCTCTAAGCTTGTCTCTAACTCTGCATAATATACACAATTTTTTAAAGAAAATGCTCATGATTACCTAGATTTAATTCAAACTAATTAGAGGTTACAGAAATCTCAACTGAACTCTTACCTGTAGTGTCGTCGCTGCTTTTTTCCTTGCTTGGGCTAAGGGTGTCGGACAAATCGTTTGAATCTTTGACTCGTGCTTGGTTTTCTGCAAGAGACAAAGAAAAGCAACTACAATCAATACATGCTTTGTTCATCATTTCTCCTGTACACCAAACTACTGCTGAATGTCAATAGAAAGCAACTTGGTTGAAGAAACAGTTAAAAACCTGCTTATTTCTTTGCAAGTCTGGGCTAAAATGGATTCCGCATCCCTGGAATCATTAACCCAGCCTAGCCTCTAATCAGGGATGCAATTGCCTCGTGCACAGCTTGAACTTGGGTTAATGCTGTGTTCCTGCCAGCTGGAACTGTGGAAAAGCTGATTCGACCAGCAAACAAATAAGAAAAGAAAACTAGAACAATGCAGATACTGTAGCAAGTCAGAAAGAAACTGCTGTTAAGAACAAAATTGTGCTTCAGTATCTTGGACAAATTACATAATAACAAGTCTTGTACATACCGTACTGTCCAAAAGAAGCGTGGTATGAACCATTAAAGAACCACAGCAATATAAATTAATACATTAGTTTCTAGAAAGAATTTTCAGTTTAAATTGTATTAAGAGAAGCAGTGTATGCTGTTTCCACATAAAAATTACCTTCATGAAATATCTGTTCATATATAATTCAGCACTTTATTACATACAGCTTAGTGAAGCCACACAGTTGGGGTTCTTTTTTTGTTTGCTGGATTTTTTGTTGTTGGGGTTTTTTTCCCCAGTTCTAGATTTTTAGTGGAGATCACATATTTTCAAAAGATAAGGGGATTTAATTACACCAGTGCATCTTTGTCCCACACAGAATCACCCCTGACCCAAAGACTAAATATTATATGTGACTGAAATAATTTTTTAAAAATTTTTCTTAAATAGCAATTATGGTTTCATTTTGATGGGTCAATTAAAAAAGGCTACACCATCTCTGGGGTGGCTAACCCAGCAGGTCTGTCAGCAAGGAACTGTCACCAATACGCAGGTAAGGTTATGCAAAATGAAATCTTTCTTGGCTGCCTATTCATAGCCTTGCTTTGACAGCTCTGCTGCCCACCTGCAGGTTAACAGAGGTTTCCTCTGAGTCTCAAGTTGCAGGCAGAGACATGATATGAAAAGGAGTCAATACCACATTCCCAGGACAGACATCTACCATACATGGAACACAAATAATTTCACCACATAGAGATAATGTGCATGCAACAATGAAGTACCAGGACATGGGAACAAAGAAACACATCAATAAATAAATCATGGTTATACAACAGGGTTAGTGTATGAAAATAAGTAAAAACCAAGGGTTTTTATAAGATAAATAAGATTTCTTTTCAAATAACAAGAGAATACACAGAACTAACTTCCCCCAGAACAAAAGAAGCAGAAACTGGAGACAATCTATGTGGCTACACGAGGAAATCAGACAGAACAAGGACACATTAACAGAAAAAACCCACAAAGTTTTCTTAATCTAACATGAAAAGTTTTCTGTAACTCCGTGCCAGATTAACATCCACTTATACATGAAACAGAAGGCAGCAAGTACAAACAAAGTAGCTGATGAAGAGCAAGACTCTTCCCATCCTAATGCAACTGAAATCACTGGAGAAGAGGAAGAGGAAAAGCACCTGTACAGTTAAAGCACACTAGAGGCTCAGACCTGGCAGGTACTACAAACACAACTCCTGTTTCAGCAGACTTCAAAATTCGTAATGATTGCTATAGTTAAAAACTTAATCTTTGGGGGTCGGTGGCTCTTTGCTAAAACAAAAAGGGATCTTTCTTATTTTTAGGAATAAGGTTTTTAACTAACACCTAAAGGTGTTACAAATCAAAACATTTTACATTATCATATAGAACCAAGCCCACAGGAACTGTCACTAAAACTATAATAATTACTAAACCAAGTAATACATTATTTTTTTAAACTATTAAGAAAAGTATAACCTAAAAGCCTCACCCATGTCACTTTTATCAGTGGCCGATCCAGAAGCACTATGCTGAGCAAGATCCATATCCAACTAACTTTACCATATCTGGGCATCCATGGAAACACTGCTTCCCTGCTCTGTGCAAAATGGGAGGAACAGTGCGAGTTCCAACCACTGAATTGATTCTCTCTCTCACAGCACCCCCTTATATACTTCCCTCCCACCCACCCTTGGTATACCAGCTTCTTTCCCCTTTCCTGCCCTTCCCCCTCTGAAACAAGGCACAAAAGATGAGGCACCAGAGGAAAGATGCACCAGTTCTACATGTGAAACAGCAGGAGACAGACAAATTATTAGAAACCTGCTTCCTATTCTGGAACCAGAGTCGTCACAGCAGTTGTTCCTATTTCCCATAATAAAACTGAGCTGAATAAATATAGCCAAAGTGACAAAGTATATTAAAATGTGTTGACATCATACTTGATGAGTTAGAATATATTACCAAACACTAAAAATAGCTCAGAGCTTTGCAATGGAAGGGGCATGCAAGTGTTACGTTACAGTTATTGTATGCATTCTTTTGCCAAATATGGCACCTTGTCTATAGCTTCCTCACATACAGAAAGGAGTTAAAGGCGCCATTCCACATATTAAAGGAAGGGAAGATAAATTAAAATGTCTCTAAAACATTGGACCTTTTAACAAACTAACATTTATCCAACACAACAACACTTTGCAGAAGGACAGAGGGTAAAGAACTGAGGTACTATGTCCAGACATCAATAAAAAGCTGCAAGAGAGGAGTGAGCCTGCAAGGCCAAACAATTTTACATTATTGGACACTTGAGAAATATTGACCTGCACACTTGGCAGCAATCCTGACCTTGGCATTGTAAGGTAAGGATGACTGCTCCTTGACAAGTCTTTTCTAATTAGCTCCTTTAATTTAACTTGCTTTATACATTAGAGAAAAGAGTTAGAGAGGCACAGATATATTTTACTTGTAAAAGACACATTTAGGAGGTTAATACTTATATTAAAGTTATAAGACAGAAAATAGTCAAATTAAAATACACTTTTAATTAAAACTTAAAATTACACCAAACACTATTTCTATGTAGCCCTGTAATAAAACCAAAATCCCATTTGGAATTCATGCAGGCACTAAAGCTTGAATTGAATTCACAAAAATTAGTTTGTTTTTTTTTTAAATGCATACTCAAGTAAGAACTTAGTCAATATTGAGACTCGTATTTCAAGCACTCAATCTTCAAAAATGGTTTCCATTAAATCTTTTTAGCCTACAATAGTATTTGGAGTAGAGCTCAGCAAACAATTTCCCTCTTCTTTATTGAATTTCTCCTCAAATGCATATTCAATCAAAACTCAAACTGCTGGCTAAACACAGAACATGCACTGAGTGACAGAAAAAGCATGCTTCAAAAACAGTTAAGTAATCCAGAAGTCTAACCTTTCAAAAGCTTTGTTTCTTCCACTTTGGTTAGATGTCCTTCATCTATGATCTTGTCTGCCAAACAAAATAAGTGTTACTTTCCAAGCTCAAATCTTCCCTGCATGCATCTACGTAGAGTACATTCCATGACCAAATTAAAAGCTGATAATATTACTTCCTACTCAGGCTTGAACAAAAACTTTATTCTAGCACAGAATAATGAAACAGAGCACACAAGCCTACCAGAACTTTCTGATACAGTGCATCATTATTTCTCTTTATTAACTTACATAATGCTACAGTTCACTAATGAGAATTGCGAAAAATTAATTTTATGTACTTTAAAATTGAAAAACTTAACGGAAGCAACAAATAATTAACACATTTCTCAAGTTTAGTTATCGAAAAAAGAATTTGAAGAGCTGGTTGCATGAAACAGACATTCACCCAACACAGCAGAAATCTAGAAATGCCCCACAGTAAAACAGCAATAGAGAAGTCTCCTCGACATCACAATTGCTTTTAACAGCGCCTGTGAAAGGTACACAGAAACAGCCTTTCTTGGTTTAAACCTTTCAAGAGAGCTGCACAAACCTTCCAAAAACTACGAATGCATTACATTCAGGTTCATGAAAAATGGGGTTTTTATATGAAGTCTGCTTTAGGGAAGTCTACTCATGTATGTGAGGTACACAAAAATCTTAGAAGTGCAATTTGAGACTACATGGCTAACTTCATCCTAACTCCTGCTAGGACAGGAAGGTAAACAAGAACACCAAGAGAAAACCAGGACTGGATTAATCAAAGACACTACAGAAACCTATTGAATAATTCATTTCTTTTTGCAGATGAGATTTCATTATTTCTAATTCCTTGAGAAGCAATGCCAACACAGAAGTATCGAGGGTCCCATCTTACAGATCACATCCTCAATTTCTGTGCAGTAGATTTTGCAGTTTAGTCCATGCTGAAAGCTGTAATATCAGGCTTGACGCTGCCTCTGCCTCTCCTCCATGGTCTCCCTGTCAGATCCCTGATAACCAGGCAGGGAATGTAGTTTGCCAGATACCCCATGTGCTGTCAACAGGAAACTGACACAGAGAAGGCTGAATGAACAGCACAAACAGGAGAGTTAAGACTAAAGAACCTGGATGACAATAAATCCTCTTCAAATTAAAAAAAACCCACAAAACCAAAAAACAAACCCTAAAAACTTTACTTTTAGTATTTCCAGCTTCAAGTGTCTTTGAAGATTAACTTGTCCCTCTACTCCTCTGATGGCATGTTGCAGTTACTATGACAATCTAAGGAGAGATGCAGGACAAGATCTGGGAGATGTCTTTTACAGCCCTAGATGGTAGACAAGCTTCCAGACAAAAAGCTCTGAAGTCTGAGAAAGGGCTTTTATGGCCAAAAGTTTGTCCTGTACTCTGCCCTCCCTCACACAGACAGATAAGTCAGTTTAAAAGAGATGTTCCCTCCACCCACTTTTTTGTTCCCTCCATCTACAAATATTATCCCGCATTAGTGTAACATTTTAATAATACTGTTTCAGAAACACATAAAACAGCACATTGAATTTTCAGGACCAGCTTTAAGTCTCAAGCAACTGCAGGAGATTACTCATCATCCAAGTTCAGAACAGCCTCGAGTTCCTCAGAGCTGGTGAGAATGACTGTGCCTAGACTGAGGAAAGCACTGTGGAGGGAATCAAGTTACTGGCAGCCACAAGTCAGGAGACTGAGTGATACCATGAGTCCTTTTCCATTTCAAAATAAAATAAACCTAAACAAAAGTCTTCACATATGATTATTCAGGACTCAGCTGTGGCTGGAAGAGGGGCGGAAGGGAAGGCAGCAAGAAAAAAGCTGAGGAATTCTCCCTGTAGAGCTGAACACAAAAACAAGTAGCTTTCAACTGCTTGATCTGAAGGGGTAGCACCTCAACCATGCTAGACCACTAGCTTAAAATAGGCTTCTATAATCAGCTTACAGAGGAAAATTTAGCATTATGAATTGATGGATCTTTTAGCTTTCACAATTCAGTAGCTGTTAAATGCCAAATAATTACAATACAAAATAGAAACTACCCTTCTTGAAACATCTGCAGCAGTTCTTTACACTCTGTTGCTGTGACAAAAAGAAACGGCAGGCATATATTTTTTTTTTGCTTTTTTTCATTTCCATGGTGGCTTATTGTTTTCTTGTGTCCATTACTGGTATCACCATTTGTACAAAAGGTCTCCTCGGCAGTGTTTCTTCAGCCAAGACCTTGACCAGCAGCACACAAGTCTCTGCCCAGCCTGCCCCAAAGCTGGCACAGCCATCGTTTTGCATTTGTGACCAACACCTCTCCTAACATTCAGAACAAGAGAACATTCTCTGTGTTTCAAGAATGCTACTACTAATACATGGCATAAGCCGACAAAAAAAATAGTTTATTTCAGAATGCTGGTATTTAGGTAATACACAGAAAATTGGATGTTGGTATCACCAAACTCTATAGAATCTTATTTTTCACTGTTACCACCCTAGTCACTAAAAATGGCAGAATCCAGACAACAATGAGAAAAGGAAGACATCTCTTTATCTTTTCTAAAACATTTCTTTCAAATCTCTGCATTTTTTAATTTTACTATTTTGGAAAACTTCATAAACCTGATTCGTTTTTAAATCAGTTAGTGTTTTCCCTGAATCAAGACATGCAGTCTTGGCTACCAAAATATAAATTAGGGTGAGGATGCTAGCTTTAATTTCTGGCACAGAAGAACTTCAGCTTTCATGCTATCTACTTAGCAGAAAGCAGAGAGGTACATATAACTAATGGTTTTACTGACTCAACCTGCTGGGAAGTTATGCTTTCACTTAGTCTTTAAGATAATTCATATTTTCTTTTGCAGCTTAAAGCCAGCTTTCCTTTAGGCTTTTAGGAATTTCCTATCTTTTCAATTTAAGAACTCCATTTTAAATTTAGGTTGCCTATCACTATGTGCAATACAAAAACTAGGATCTGTTAACATTACAACTATCATTTAAGTAACACAGCCCCTCTACATTTATACTTTGGCATCAAAATAGTCTTTGAAGTAGACCAGGTTTGAAAACCAATAAAAAAACCTGTCCCTCAATGCACAAATTTCCAGCCCTCTGAAAAAAGTGATACTAAACAGCTTTAACTTGATTTACACACCTGCAGGTCAAAGGAAAAGTTAAAAATAATTCAATACATTCAATCCATCCAAAAAGCACTATTAATAGATTTGCAAAAATCAGCTTGGTGGAAAGAAAGAAGTTGACTTGCATTTAAAATCAAATGCAACAATCACAAAATTAGAGGAGGAAAAAAGGACACAAATAAAGGAGGGTTAGACTGGAGTGAACGACAGGAAGTTAGCAGGGTAACAAATCTCACTCTGGTCTATACATCATCACTTTTTTGCTAATAATGCGTATCACGTACTGACCAAAAAGAAGCACCATGACTTCTGCTCTTGATATCACTGATTTTGACCAGTGGTTACTAAAAAAAAAAAAAGCTATGGAATGAGCAACAAGTGAACTGGATATAATGATCAGAAAGTAAGAGACTTCCCAGATCATTCAGAGCCAGATTTCATAACAGTCCACAGATGTTAGAGATCAGGACACATTACTGGATGATATTGTGAGCGCATTGTGCTTAAAAAATAAAAATAATTACATAATATCTTTAAAAATCTACAGAAGCTGGATTTTACAAACCATCTGGTTTGTAGAATTTTTATTATATCATTATTGTTTAAGTAAAAACCTGCTCATTTCTCAGTATTTAAACCTCTGGGCAAAATGCCAACATACTACCACACGATGAGCTATATATTCTTCTCTGTATTGCCAGTCTTTATGATATTGTTCTACACTACTTGCTGAGGGCCTTAAAACTTGACTTCCTGACAATCTGTGGAACTGTAATTCTTCTCCCCCGAAGTCCCCAACTCTTGATGCTACAAAGAGCAAAGAACAGGAGTAGGACTGAAGGGCAGCATCTACATACAAAAGGAAAAGAATAGATCCTACAGTTTGCAGTTTTTAACCTCATGATACTGTGAGGCCTGACTAAACATATTTGAATGTGAAAAAGGTAAACTTCCGGTTCAAGAAGAAATAAAAGAGTCAATGATTTGGAATTTTTATTGATGTGAGAGTAAAAACTTAGTAACTTTTAGTAAAAATTTAGACTGCCATAAAAACTGCAAAATACTGAACCCTTTTGAACTCATATTAATTCCCTTAAAAATGAAGCAGTCGAGGCCCTCCAGTGTGTTCACTGCAGCTTTCAATGTCTTGAGAAAGGGTAACATCTTAATTTTACTCTTATTAGTACTTCTTCAGCATCTTACAATATTTTACTAGATACTGTTGATCACTTTTCCTTCTCAATGGTGACAGGACTGATCACATTTAGTTTGCAGAAGTGATACTAACCTAAGTTTTGCCAAAATATGTTAAGCTAACATCCAAACAATAGAAACAGGCAAATAATTTGTATTTGAATATCACACAGTGTGTGCTCGTCATGTTCTAGACAAAAAAAATGTTTACTCAAGCATTTAACTGCATTTTGACATACTGAAAAAGAGGACTCATACAAGATCTTTGCAAAGTTTAGAGTTATTTTAAACTGCAGCCTTACAGAAGACAGCTACCAGTCATTAATTTTTTTTAAATAAACATTTTTCAAATAAATAAAGTTTAAATTTTCTTAGACAAACATTAGCAGTATTACATCATTTGGTTTACAGCACTGCAATCTGGATCACAAGCAGTAAAATCAAACAAGTCTGCTTCACCTCCTCAGGAAAATTTGAGAGAAAGAGTCCAGTGGGTATAATGTCAAAAATGATCCTGTCTTATTTCTGCTTCTAAATGCCTCTCTGCTCAATTTTAGGTACATAATTTCTATGAACTCTGAAGTAAAAAAAAAAAAGGTTTTCTTGAAGTTTAATAGCACTTCGCTTCTCTTCACTCTAATAATATTCTTCTTTCAGTAGGCAAAAAGTATTAACATCTTCAGTTTTTCCTTAATTATAGATGTGCAGACAGTGCTGTTTCATTACTCATTTTCAAAAGCATTTGCTTTGAAAAACATGTTTCACATTCCAGAAATAACACATCTTTCTAAAGACTGGTATTGCAATTTTCTGATTTTCTTAAAACAGTCTCTTGGATTTCCACATACAAACTATAGACTTGTTTTCCCTTCTGTTCTTTTGTTACAACTAATTTGGAGAATGTGTAAGGCCTTTAATTATCAGATAAATTATAGATATGTGAGAAGGCACCTCATTCTCTGTCCTTCTGCTTCCTGTGATGTTTGCTTAAACTGATAGGTTTCAACTTAATTTGTAACAGGTGAAAAATGACACTCAGTTTTAAACACCATGTGGCAATATTACCACCCTTTTGTTGGTCAGGGCACAATAATGGATGAACTGAGAAGAGACAATGTGACCATCACCTTGCAAGAGCAAAGATATCCTATTACTGCTTCTACCAGACATCTGCTCAATAACACAATGCCACAATTCCATGCTTAGAAAATTTCTGCTACTACAGAAATATTAAATAGCAGTGACAAATTCTGGTTTCATCCACCTTTTCTGTGTTTTCTGTTGTTTTTAAAGCAAATGTGAACACTCTTGTACTCACTCTGACATTCTATGAACTGATGAATAAAAGTGCAGTCCCCTCCACTCTTTGAAAGAAAGTGCTCTAGTAGAGAAAGAAACACTTCAGTTTACATCTTCTTATAATTTTCAAATTGATGCAACAAAAAATTTGAAAGGCATATTAACAATATTTGTCAGTGTATTCATGATGGACTTTTGAATCAAATCTGAGTTAATATGCAAGCAGACAAGACATGAAGCTGAAATGATGTCTGAGTGATACTAGGAGATAGATTATTCTTTTAAATTCATCAGAAGAAAGAAGTACTTCAGCTGCATTTTCAAAAGAAACATATTAACCTATATTCTTCAGCATTTTTATTAGCTTTAAAAGGGTATTTCCAAAGTTTTTCATTAATCTTCACGTTGTTTCTTCCTATATGCCTATACTTTTTCAACAGTTTCACTTTGAAAAGACAGTTCTGCAGCAGAGTTGCTAAAACTGGGCTCTGTTCCCAGGTTTACTCAAGTCCTCGTTCAGTTCCCAACTCCATCAGAATGCTGCATCTTTTCAAGGTGCAAACACTTCCTTTCTGAAGAACCTCAAAAATCCTTTGACCAAGAGTCCAGCAGTGGGAAAAGGCTCTCATTAGTACAGATCTGCAGAATTTGGTATATTCTAACCAAACTATTCAATCACTACCTCTGATATCAGAAGCTCTACTGCAATACCAAGCTTTACTGTATTTCAGAGTTACTCTAAAAAGTAAACTTTTTTTTTAACCCACAAGGACAGGGCTTTTAAAAAACAGCACCATGGCTGCAAAATTTATTGTCCATATTTAAACTTCCTCTTTTTTTACTTTCATTTTTATCTGATTCTCTACGTGACTGTATACAAATTTCTCATATCTTTCTTCATGTAATATTTGGCTCATAAAATTTAAAGATGAAAGCCAGGTGTGGTGCAACACACTGAAAAATACCACTTCTTGAAACAACTTAGTTCTACAACTTTTATCAGGGGCTTGCTGCATAAACAAGTTCCTCTTTTCTGCACCAGCTTTTCTGTATGTCCAATGAGAGAAAATGAATGCCTAACCATCATCCTCTAATAGACTTTTTTTATTAAAAGTCTCTAGAGAGGCTATGAGTTCTTTGTTCCTCTACTCTGAATACAGTTCTTGACTGCTACAGCCACAGAAAAAAGTAATGTAAAACCATTATTCTTGTCATGGCCAGGTAGTGTGCCCATGCACTCTGAGATAAAGAGAGACAAAAAGAACTTTTAAAAGCATACTGATTTTACATGGGTTTTACAGTTTTACTCGTTCATTCCCACAGTTGCTCAATCTGCATCATAAACCCAAAACTCTTAGCTCTTCTAAAATAATGCAAAACTACATAGCAAAAAAACCTCCAAACCAACCAACAAACCAAACCAAAAAACAAATAAACAATATCCCAAAAAAACCCTAACCAAAACAACTTCAAACAAACCCAAAAAAAACCCCACAAAACAAAATAACCAAAACCAAAAAACCCAGCAGTAACTGCTTCCTGCTGCTTTTAAGAGAACAAAATCCAAAATCTGACAGAGCAAATAACTGCCCATCTGTCATACAAGGGCTACATAAGGGACTGGAAGATACAAAAGGGCACAGACTGTCATGAAGAGAACACAGGGCAGCAAGCTGTAAAATGCCAGAGAAATGGGGATGGATCAGGTAGGGCAGAGATGCAGAAAAAGGTACAACTGAGAGAATAATGAAAAACTACGCTAAAATACACAATAATGAAACAGCATGAATGTGCATGACAAAAAAGTGATAGATTGTATAAACACACACAAAGAGAACTTGAATGAGCAGTTATGTGTTGTCTGTACTCAAAGAAAAATAACCTGGCAAGCAGCTTTCTAAAACTTCCAGGTTTAAGTACAAGTTCCACTGTTACACATAGAATGGAGGAATCTATCTTATCACGCATCAATTCAGATGACACGGACTCTTGTACAACCCAAAATAAGTCCAAAAGGGATTGCTTCCTCACCTTTGACCAAAAAAGTGAGTTTCAGTGATATAATGGTATTTGTTACAATCACATAATGATTTTTAAATGGGCAATTTTAAATTTTGGACTCATAAAAGGTATCAGTGTTTTAAAATCTCACATGACACTCCTACCAACAATTTTAAAACAAACAAAAAGTGTTTCTTTAAAAAACGTCAAATCCAGTATGATGTCATACATCATTCCTCTATAAAATAATTTATATTTAAAGTTAGAGCTCAAAAGCTTTTACAAAATGTTTCAAATTAGCTCTAGTTTAAAAAAAGAGAAAAGTAGATCTATTTCTTAACCATTCTATCAAATATTCAGCTATTACCAACCTAAAATTATGCATCAGTAAGAGGGATGAATCTATATAAAAATAAAGTCTCATGGCAGTATACAGAAGTGGGAACAAACATTGCATGTCCTGCTTGCTAGCCTCAGCATGCACCACAGCTAAGTGCCTAAAATGCTAGGACACTTAGGAGCAACCAGTACTCTCAGCTTTAGGGGAGGCTTTGGTGCAGTTCTTGTAGGTGTTTAACAGATCTCTCCTCCTGCTCCCAGGAAGGACCAGGCATGAGGTCATGGATTGATTAACTTCTGATTTTGCTATTGGTCTCCCTAGTTAAGAATCTCATAATTTACCAATATGCATACAGAGCTTTAAAATTCTGTTTCAAAAATATAGATTGAGGACTCTTTAAACACTGTGAATATTGGTTAAAACCATGAATTCTCTATATAGGTCCCTGAAAAATGCATTCAAACCCATGCTACCACCATTCCTACATCAAGGAAAAAATTTAAATTGACATAAGAGGACAAATATATCTCAGCCAATTAAACAATCTGGAATCATAACTGGAATATTTTTTGTTATATGCGATATTGGACAATTTCACTCCAAAAACTTGGTGTATGTTAAGACACATGAGCTAAAATATTTGGCTCTAACTAACTGGCCTTTAAAAAACCCTATCACTTAGTTCAATCTGTATTAATTCCTGTTTCACATAAAGATACTCCTGAGTTTTAAAAAGTTAGTTTCCACTGCTTATAAATTTTATATACTCACCTTTTTATATTAAAGTTATAAAAATATAGGTTTTGCTGACATTACTTAGCATACCCAACTTTACTAGAAAAACACTATGTCTATGTGTTGCAAGGGAAAATTAAAAGGAAAAACAATCAATGTGTTCTCCACTTTTTTGTATCACAACCCTGACAACACTTAATCAGTAGACTCTTACTGATTCCAGTGACAGGCCATCACAAACAAAAAAACAACCCAACAAAAAAAGACAAAAGCCTCCAAGCGGTTTTGTTGTATTTTACAGAACTTTCTAAAAACACTGTGACTGGAAGTATAAGGAAGGAAAAAAAAAAAACCAAACCATCCTGGTCAGGACTTTACAAATGCATTTGCAAAGAGCAAAAATTCCGAGCAAAACTTCAGAGAACATTTTGAATTTGTTTTCAAACATCAACCATAAGACAAAAGGTAGCCTTCAGATACACTACCTTTCTCTGTGCTCCCATTAATTTTAGGTATGAAGTCGTCAACTTGTATGCCTAGGATTAAGAAAGGGCATTATTTTTGGAACCAAGAAAAATGTTTTGGGTTTTGTTTCTTTATAAACATAGCATTTTGAAAGGTACCTGGCTTTTCGTACCACCTCCTCACAAGTACCTAATCAGACAAACCAGGCAAAGTTTGATGTGTTTCCTACTAGACATCATGCTGCTGTTTGTTCAAACGTCTAAGAGGTTATTAACTCCCAAGAATTACTGCCTATTACATACATATACATGTGTACAGATATATATAAAATGTATTTTAAATCTAATGGCTCGAAGGCCGCCCCAAGGCTCGGGCCCCGGGCCGGAGCGAACACCCGCAGACGCAGCGCCCTCTGCCGGCCCTGCCCCGACACGGACCCAGCAGTCCAGGAGAGCTCTCTGCTGGGAAAACCGGGCATCGGAACTCTTCCGCCAGGCACCGCCTACAACATCATCATAACAAAAGTAACGGAATAGCAAACCCGGAAACCAGCTTGAAACAAGAAATTGATCACACCTACCTAAGCTGTTGTGTTCTTTAAGAGTTTTCTCCTGAAGGTGTTCTAACCGTACTGTAAACAGAAGTCCAAGAAAAAGGTATTTCACAGATTAAACGAAAAACAAATAATCAACGTTTTTTCCCCTCTATTGACTAACCTTGTAAAGCAGTCAGCCGCTCATTGGTGAAGTCATTATCAGCCTGCAAAGCTTCTATTTTTGCTTGAAGCTCTTGCTCTCTTTCTTCCATTTCATCTATTTTATGCTGCAATTCCTTTTTCTCAGCCAGTCCTTTTTGCTGGATTTCTTCTTGTCTTCCTTCTGCTACCTGCTCAAAAAGATTTTTAAAATCCCCCCAAAAATCGAAATTAACATGTAGAAGAACAGATCTTCTTGATTTTTATGTAACTGATGTATGTAATGTAATGTTGATGGACATAAGTACCTTCCTTTGCTAATCAGGTAAAGAAAATCTTAAAAAGTAAAATACATTACCTTTATATAAATTTCACTTCAAGCAGACTGAGAAAATCTCAAAATATCTTGACTAATTTTTTGACTGAGCAACATAAATTTTACAGCAACAGTAAAGGGCCCTAGAACTAAGAAATGCCCAAAGTGTCCAGCATCTCAATTCAACCAAAACCCAAAAACCCTTCTCTACTGAATGTACACTGCACAGACCACCTTGATTGAAAGCCACATCTTTTTCCTCGCTGGATCTCAATAACATAAGTTTTAAACAGTCTCCTCCCTCAAAATAAGGTAATAAGTTTCAGGTTTGATCCTTCTGGGTATACTCATCATCATCAGTGGTCAACCCATTACTGGGAAACCAACTGCCTTAAGACCAGCAATTTAATGTTTTAATTTAGAAAGAAAAATTTCTCTGAGTTACTGAACAAGGAACCTAGGTTCCAATTCCAGTATTTATCCAAGATAAATGCAACAACTGTCTCAGGTCTCCAGAGATAACACCACCACCTTCTTCCTCCACAACTCCCACTTATCTAGATTGGAGACTCTTGGAGAACAGGCTTTATAATGAAGTGATTATTCTGTTCTCCAGCATGAAGCATTTTAAATATTAATTTACTTAATTCATAAACTTAGATATTTAGGTTAATATCAAACTTGATAGCAAGATGGAAGATGAGCCATATTATTACAATGTGGTGGACTAGTTATGTTTGTTGTAACCGCATGAAGAGCCAACATGAAATGCAAATTTATTTCTAATTCTAGTTTTTATTCCTTTTGCCTTTCAGATGATTATCTTGAAAGTTATTAATCCAAATAAAAGAAGCTGGATATAAAGTTTTATACTACGCATCATTTTATACTATAATATATTTCAGTCCCAAAAATATGTTTCACCTTTCCAAGTGAATGAAGAGGGAACCTTTTTAGGAAGTTATTAACTGATGACAGTTTCAATTACATTAAAACTGAACCTAGAGAATGTGTAGATGATATGCATCTTTCCATTGTTAACTGTTGTTCAACAAGTTTCTTAACTTTTTTGTTTGCTACATTAGAAATTAAACTGTATTTATTTGTTCCATTTATCACATTTATTCCATCCTAAGTCAGATGAAATTCTGTCATTACCTTTAGCTTGTCAGAAAGATCTTTAATTTCATTTACAGCTCCATTGTACTTATTAGCTAATTCCCTTAATTCTTCCTGAGTCCGCTCATTCATTTCTTTCAGGTGTGTACATTCATCTTCTGTATTACTTAAACTCCGCTGTAAGACAGAATTATTGTGCAATAAATAATAACAATAGACAGGCAATAAGCTACCAAACACTGCAGACGATCTATTTTTTCCAAGCAGTATATATGCACAGGACACCAACTAGTATTATGGGACTTCTTGACCAGGGGAATACAGCCAATTATGATAAAGGAAATGAAAATAAAAGAGAATAATGTGAGATATTATAGGTGCAGAAATCTTGCTTCAAAAGAGTGTCTAACACTTTGACTGTAAAAGCTCACTGTAAAAGCTCCTTTTAAAGCATACTTTGTACAAGTGGTTAAGTGTATGTTTCCATAAATGCTGCAGTTTAAACAAGGTCTTGCAGCATTTATTTAATATATACATGTAATTTTCCCTGTGTATGTCCTACACATGGTAACTTCCGTAAGACAGCATCACGAATTTTGAAAGCAGGGAGGAAAGAGAAGAGCTGAAAGAATAGTTTCTCATTAATAGTTTAACAATCTTAGAGCCTGTCCAACAGGAGAAATAAACACTACTACTTAATATCCTGCAAGTGTCAGAGTACAACAGATACTGACATATTACAGCAACAAAGCAGGGATCTAAATAGCAGTAGTTATAACTATTTCAGCACTTCCAGAACACCAGGCATCAAAGTTCAGTACCTCCACTTCAGATAATTTTCTGACCACTTCAATTTTCTCCTGAAGGACCCGCCTCAGGGACTCTTTGGCTGTTGTCTCATAGTTGTGTTTGTCTTCCTGTAATGCTATAAGCTCTTTTCGTATACTGTCTTCTGTTTGATTCTGCACATACAAAATAATTCAAGAATAGAATAATTACTGTTTTGCTCATTAAATAATGAAATTGTGATAATGCCTGTTCTATTAAAAATGTTAAGCAATTTCTGATAGATGAGAAAATGTTATGTACAAATCAGGGACCAAAGATCCTTGACATGACTGGGTATAAGTAAGTTATTTTTTTGAAGTGTATGTATAGCAGCACACATTCAGTGGTCAGTTTTGATCCCAGGAAAATTATGGCACTTTTTTGGGGCACTGCTAAGACAAAGTCAAGCCTAGGAGACATAGAACTGGACAAACTGGTCCCAGAGGAAAGACCTTACACAGGACCTGCAGAAAAAGTTCTTACAATGTTAGACAATTGAGAGGAAATAGAAATAAAATAAAAACTAAAATCCAAGGCACACACACGGCCTAAACAACAATCAAGGCAGCACATACTTGTAGCTCTGAATATCAGACAGGACATGGGCAATGAAAACAACAGCCACTTACTGAGATGCCTTGAAATACAGAGCAGATGTACAGTTTTTGTGCTACTCACATTATCAAAGTTGCATAGGCTCCTTTTGGAAAGTTTATGTTCCAAATGCTTTCCTACAACTAGCTACTTTCAAAACACTTGAAAAGAGCTGCCTGTCAGCTCAGATTTGACTTTAAGTGAACTACTCACCTTTGAACAAGCTTGTAATTGATTTCCCATAACCTCTAGTCTTGATAGCAGCCTGTCTTCATCTATTAAAGCCTAGAAGAAAAGAAGTATCACCTTAGAATTATCACATGCTTAATGTAGTGCCCGTAGAGTTCTGCTTTAAAGATCTGAATTTTGTTGGAGTACTTACTGCTAATAGCTATTTCAAAGGTACACAACCACTAAATTTATTAAACATTGTCTTTTGCACAGTTTTAGAGAACCACCATAAAGTTTTTATTATTTCTGCTGCATTTCCCCTGCATTAACAGCTAAAATTTATATGGCAGTGCACAGTTCAGTTCATAAGGAAAAGATGCCTGCAGATACCTGCCAACTAGTATCTGAAGCCTCTTGTGTGACAGCAAGCAGTCGCTGAAGGGTTGCCAGCTTCTGTTCCAACATTTGTTCCCGATGTAAGGCTTCCTGTGAAGAGAGCAGGGTACCAGGCAGTTCAGCTAGAACAACTCAGGAAATCAGAAGCAGCAGAAGAGATCCCAAAATACAACAAAAAAAGGAAATGCGAGCAGCAATCACTGTCAACTTGTTCAAAACTATAATAAGCCCATTTCATTTTATCCATCCAAAAATTTATTTGGATAGTTTAATTAGAAAATGCTATCCTACAACCTCAGGTTCCTAAACCATTAATTTTTCATGCTATGTTGCACATGCTGAGGACACACTGTTATTCTTCCCAAGACTTAAAGATACTTCATCTGTCAATAATTTAAGTAACAAAACTGTAGACACCAAATGACAGCTTGGCAGCTTCCATGCAATGAACTGTTCATCCTCAAATGAGGTCACAAAAGAGAAATGCCAAGCAAGAACTACTATTTTTGTTTGATTTTTGGTTTATGACAGAAGATAGAAGAGTGTCTTCATTAACTCCAGGACATAGAGAGTGAACAGATTGGTGAGTGAATATGTATTTGGCTTCCAAAGAAAAAGCATCTGCATGAGCTCCTTCCTGCTATGTCAGCAAATACATATAAAGATAGAATCTATATCAAAAGCCTTAATGTGAACAAATAAAAATTGCCATTATCAAACAAAACCAGGCAAAATCAATCAGTAGAACTCATACACAATTAAACCTGGATAGAATTTACCAGCAAAAAAGCCTTCTTTTTTTTGCCAGAAAGCTGATTTTATCATCCTTTCTTAAGGGTTTACTTTTATCTATCAGCACACAATTTAATGTGCTACCATTTCACAATCTCTTTTGTGCCATGACATCTTGGGAAAAGCAAACCTATTAAACTGACACAGAAGCAGGCACAGAAAAGCTGGTGATGCCAGTGAGGAAGAAGAGCTGCCAGCACTGTCCATTCCGTGTAGTTTCCAACAGATACAAGCTGCAGGATAAGATCTGCATTTTGAAGAAAAATATTCAGCCAAATTATTGCCCTTAGAAGAAAACTTACTTGTAGATACTGTGAAAGCTGAAACAATTCCTGAGAATACATACTGGGAGTGTTAGCAGCAACCTGAAAAAGAAGACAAGTAAGAATCAGAATGGTTTTGGATTTTTCATTAAACACAAATAAAGCAAAACTCACGTAAGTCACAAACGTAAACTGCAGATTATCTAATAACAGCATTTTGCTCCATTTCTTGTTCTATTACTATTTATGCGTTTTTTAATCATAGAACTTCCCAACTCAGGACTTAGGCCCCACTCTGTTTCTGCACAAGTTCTTGAACCACCAACACACCAATGAATTTAAAGCTTTTGGTACAGTTGAGACTGAACTGACAATAAAGAAACAAGGGGCACAAAGGTGAAGCCATTCAGCTCAATGACAAACACAAGTTGTGGGCTTCCAGCTTGATGTCATCACACACGTTATGACTACACACTTCCTGCTGACCTATAAGTTATCACCATCGTCTCCCTTTATAAGTATCTATTTCGGAATCAAGGAATACCTGTATTATCTTTGAATAATAACAAACTGTTCTTCACTTGGAGAGAAGTGGGGGGTTGTTCTGTGGGTTTATTTCAGCCAAGCTATTTATTTACTCATTCCTGTAGGCTTCCTACACTGAAATGATTTTTAACTGTTTTCCCATAGTTATACCTGCAGTCCCTTCTTGGGATTTCTACCCTTGTCCCAGATTCAAGCCACACATATTGTTTTGAAATATCAACTTAAACACACTCTATGAACTCCTCAGGCTGCTGGTTTCACAAATAGGTTTCCACAGTTTCTTGAAATTTTGTTCTTCGTGCATAAAACTCTGATTAGAACCTATTTAAGTTAATCCTTCTTTTTAGAGACTAGAGAAATAATAAACTCCTGATCAGTTTGCTCAAGGGAATATCTATTAGAGCTTTTCTACAAGTCCCCTGCATTACCGAAAATGAGTTTAAGAACTACACTTAACAATACTGACTCCATGACTCTACAGTGAGCAGCCCTGGGTCTACAAGAGAGCAGAGAGGTTTGGTCTCAATCTTCCTTGGGAACACATACTTCATAAAAAATGTGATATAAAGAAAACAGACCTCATCCAAACACAAAATCATGAGCTACTCTTGAGTCCCACAGAACATCAAGTATTAAATTATGCAAGACCTGTTAGTCTGTCAACCTGTACCTGGAAATTAACTATCTTAACATCAATGATTTTGTTCCAAAGCCATGTTTCAGGTGCCAAAATGTAAAAAGTCAACTTACCTTCCAATATATACTGTAATACTGCATTACTTCTCTACCTTAAATGTCACTCAAAATATTAAACTAGGTAGAAACAGTCAGTGGCAAACATATCAAAATGTTACTGGACAGATTTCACTATTTCTTCATCTTTATAACAAGTCTGAAAACAGCATGTGTCTGAATAAGGCATAAACAAGCAAATTACTGAATTACCTTGTCAACAGGACTTGGTAATGGAGCATGGATAACACTAAAAAATAGAAAAAAGAGGACACAAAATACATAAATGTTGTACTTGGACATTTTCATCAAAACTAAAAATATAACACCATACATTTTTACTATTTCTTATTTGAACATGAAATTACATGGAGAATCTTCTATAGTAATTTACTTTTACTTATCTTCCCACAAGCAAGCAAAGACACCCTAAAGCTTCAGGCAAGTATTTCTAGATACTAACAATAAAAGGATATTTAAACAAGTAATAAACCCCACAAAATTGTTCATAATGAAAGATGACTAAAATTATGCCATTTGTGATTAGCACTCAGTGCAAACAAAATGTTAACGTTTGGAAGATTTCTCAAGATTTCTCAAAAATGGGCATATACACAGAAAATACTGTCAATATTCATCTGAATTTCCCTTAGCTTCGCTTTAGTCGAGTTTATGTGCATTTACAAGAGCCAAAAGAAAAATCACAAATAAGGAAAGAGGGCTGGAGAAATTATTTGCTTTCTTTTTCTCTATATTCTTCTGTTTCTAATACTCATTTCAGCAGAGTAAACCACAGTCAGAGAGGCCCAACTAGATAAGAATTTTTTTCTTCTTTTGGATAACTTCTTTATTCTTCATAGTTGTTTTAATTACCAAAAAAAAAAAAAAAAAAAGCAGATGAGGTTTTTTTCCTCATAATGCCTACAAAAGAACCATGCACTCAGTTACTCGCTTTGCAGGATTACAGGAAAATAAACTACTCCCATGATGATTTTAAACATAATATCCATCAAATCCTCATCATACAGTAGCTGAATTTTGGTACATGTGAATACATATTCTTACTCTGATCGCAATCGAGCTTCCATTCCATCTGGAAGGAACAGTTTGATTGTGGAGACTATACATCCATGGGTAACTGAAAAAAACAAATATTAAGTCATCATGATCCATTACCACTTAATTTTAAGTTCAGTGCTTAATGTTACAGTAACCAAGCGAACTGTCTTAAGAAACCTTGAAGAGGAGGAGGAGGCATGAACACCTTCAAGCACCAGTGCCTGGGTCTGCCTTCTCAAACCTCCTCTGGACACAGGAAACTTCATCATTACAGACTTGAAGAGGTTATGCTGTGTACTCAGTCCCGGCTGTGGAGCTGTTCCAGTTCCAACTCTTCCACCTGCAGCAATACCTGAAACTTGTCTTTACTATAGTATGTTAAAAAAGTGAATGTTTTGATCATAAAATCAGTCAAGAGGAATGCATCTTACCTGCACCAGGTAACGGGAATGCAGAGATATAAACAAAATAATGAGCTGCCTTTTCAAAAAGATTCCAACAAGCATATCCAGGGACTCAGAAGGTAACACGCCCTGTATGTGTCACCTACACTCATTTCAAAATCTGGAACTTGTCAAGCAATTATTATTTACAAACAAGAATCAAAAAGGAAATGCAGAGGAAGTGTGTAGGAACCACTGAGAAGTACATCCTTTTGAACACCGTAAGCAGCATCATTCAATACAATACATGTCTATTTTGGGGTGCTTATAGTGCACTTCTACTGCATAGCCCTAGAGAAGTGGCCTTTCATTTCAAAAGAGATAAACTTGCTCCTTGAAGACTAAATTCAAGATTGGTTTAACTCAAGAAAGAGCCTAAGAAATAAGAAGAGGAAATGTAATATTTGATTCTTACATCAAGTTCAAACCTTCTACACAATGTTTCAAAAAATGCTACTGATATAATTTTCAATGCCTTTGCGAACAGTCAAACTATGTGTGTGTCATGGCTGATTTTTTTTCCTCTGTATAGTTCTACGAATTGGGAAGCAAAAATTATTTCCAGATAGATGGGAAGATAGCTGTACATTGTTCCCAAAACACTACCACAAGTGAGATACAAATGAGTGTGTGGTCACCTATCATGGACCACCATGCCTCCAGCACCCACTAACATACAAAAACAAATAGCTGCTCTCCTTTCTCTGTTATTAATATCAGCAAAACAGTTAATCTGGCTTTGAAAAAAAAAGGGCAATGGGCGTTTTAGGACACTGGTAATACTCCAGGGAAATGAGACAGGTCTTTAAGGAAGCTACCTCGATACAATCTAAAAATAACAGGAGAAACGATCCAACCAAGACAAGTTGGTTTTAACCTTTATTTAGCTAATGCTTTGGAGACGTATTCTCCTGACTAGAGCATCTTGTTTTTTCATGCTGACCTGGTAAAGTATTAAATTTACATGCCAGGGCAGAACAGATTAAACTGCAGGGTTTGGGGTCTTTATTTATAATGGAATAAATCCAGTTTGCAAAAACATTTTAAAAATACATTGGCAATATTAGCTGTACCCTGAAATACATAGCTTTCACAATGCAGAATTCTTTCTTTTAGAGGAAATCTGTGATTTTAGTAAGAAAACACTAGGATACCTGACATTAAATACCAACGGACATCTTTACCTTCAGGTCACATATCAGGTAGGTCTGCTGTAAGATTATATAATTCTGAAGTTTCTCTGTCAACAGCTAGACTGACAAAAATCTCCTAAAATCTGCAGGAGCTTTATTTGTGTCAAATTAAGATATAACGGGCATCTAGCAAAAGGTCTCAAATAGCCAGTGACTGGGAAAAGACACCAAGCATTTTGACAAACTTATAAAATTAAAATAGTAAGAAAGGAAACAATATCCAAACTCTGCAGTCTGACCTTAAGCTATCAGTTCACTGCAATTGGAAAAATAAGGAGAAAGCCTGAGGTAAAGCAACACAGAAAACATGGATACAGTACTGACCGCACGGAACAGCAGCAGTGGTTTAAATTCAGGTCTATAGTACTTCTTTTGGGGAATTAACAACAAAAGGCAGTAAAGCAACCCCTGGTTTCCCAATGGAGCTGAGGCACCCCTTGTCCCCATAGCTCAACCCCTCTCCAGCCCACTCACCTCCGGGCGCTCCGCGGGGCCGCCGCTCCCGCCCGGCCCCGGCACAGCCGGCATTGCGCAGCGCCGCCGCCAGGGGGCGCCCCAGCGCCGGCCACCGCGGCCACCGAGTCCGCCCCGCCCCGCGCACGCCCTCCGAGCGCGAACAGCCGCCCCACAGCCACGGCTCCCTGCACGGCTCCAAACAGCCGCCCCACAGCCACGGCTCCCTGCACAGCCACTGCTCCCCGCACGGCTCCAAACAGCCGCCCCACAGCCACGGCTCCCTCCACGGCTCCAAACAGCCGCCCCACAGCCACGGCTCCCCGACCCTTCAGTCACCCCCGCACGGCTCCAAACAACCGCCCCCCAGNCCACAGCCACGGCTCCCTGCCCGGCCCCAAACAGCCGCCCCACAGCCACGGCTCCCTGCACAGCCACTGCTCCCCGCACGGCTTCAAACAGCCGCCCCACAGCCACGGCTCCCTCCATGGAGTAAAACCCTGCTTCTCCTCCATTTGCTGTTCCACCCTTCAGTCACAAACTTGGTCCCCTCCAAAACACGGAGCTGCCCCACATTTCACGGCTCCAAAATCCCTGAGACCTGTCCTGAACCCCTACAGGTTCTGCTGCACTACAGCACAATGGGAACACAGAAACCATTTCTGCTTGTCTCAATTTTCGCTTCCTAGAGAGACAATTTGCCAATGATGCTCTTGTTTTCATTTTTCACACATAAATGTAGTACCCAGCCCTGAGGAGCCCCCCACACCCCTCACGGGTCTGTGCACTGCCCTGCAGCACACATTGGGCTCCCGGCTTGCATGACCTCTCTCAAACATCCCGTGACAGAACAGATGTATGAGAGTCCAAACCTGACTAGAAAAAAGTGCATAAACTGCATTTGAACTATGTTGGTTTTATTTGACCTTGCTTTGCAATGCTGCTACTCCTTGATATACAGGGAAGTATCACCAGTTAACTTGGAATGCTCTGACATGAGTGGGAAATTTTGAAAATGCTAAAAGAATATAAACCACACTAACACAGAGAAAAGCACAGTGAGATGTTAACAGGTAAGTGCTGTGTTAAGGAGGGAGAAATGGCCAGGTCCCTGTGCTTGTCAGTAATACAGCAAGTAGACAAATAAGGAAGAAGGGGGGATGCAAACTCTTCTCCAGGACCTGCAGACTGGCTCAGCAGCAGAAAACTGAGGAATTGGTGCTCATAACTAATAACCTGAAAGATCACATACTGAACATTCCACTATTTTAATGAACCAAATCACATTTGCAAGGAAATTATTTACTAAAACAGCCTGAACAATAAAATAAATGTGTTCTAGGAATACTGACAGAATTCAGAATTTACATGGGCAAGTACACTTGTTCTGTCCTGTCATTACCTCATAATTACACACAGCAGATTGCTGAAATGTCTTGTGTAAGTAAGGCATTATGTAAATACCAGGGTGCAAAGTGCTTTTAAAGGGAATCACCAATTTAAAAACTACTTTCATGCCTGTTTCATGACTAGATTAGATTAACAGTAACATTTAAGACTACTGAAACCAACAGGTGAAAAACCCATGTTTATATGCATTCCAACTGCATTCATAGGTAAACACCCTGTAATGATACAATCTTCATTCTCTGCTTGGGGGAGCAGAGAAGGAAGAAAGCAAACTTGTATCCCATTCCTCATTAGCCAGCTCAACACATTCAGGAGTAACATGAGCACAGCTTCCATGTTCAAAGCCAGAGAAAAGGACAAGGCAGGCTGCATAATCTGATCACTCATTACACAAATGCCAGGTCACCAGCATTTGTGTAACGTCTCATGCTTTGTAAAACTAACATAAAACCACAGCAAATAACTGCTACTGGCAAAAATTCATGGCAAGAATTTGCTTACTATGAACTTTCTGCAAATGTTTCCATGAACTAGCTGCAATGTGCTGATAAAAGCAAGTCAAGTCCATTTTTTCTTCCAACTATATCTCATAATAAAAATTGTTTTGGTCTAAGTACACTTGAAGAAATTCAGCTTCTCTTAAGCAAGGACAGCATCTCAGTAAATTAATAGTTCCAAGTTCATTAGATGCAGTATGTACTTTTCATCCCTTCCATGTATGCTGCTAGTATTCATAAATGTTTGCAATCACTTCACAAGGAAACATTTTAAATAACTCCCAGCAATTTCAACTAGGCATCCTGGAGTTGAATCTTTGCAACATCATTCTTGAGAAGAGTAAAACAATGTGATAAAACCTTGTCTACAATGAATCACTCAACCTACAGCTCCAAAAGCTCTCCATGACAAAATAACACCACCACCACCATTACTTAACAACGTTTTCTTAAAACACATTCATTAACCTTCCTCTGATGCTTCAGATGTGAGAATTACAACCCTGTCTGGCTAAAGACAAAATTAATGAGCAACAGAGCATCTTTATGTTTTGTTCACTTAATGCACTTAAGAAATTCTGTTGTACTATGGTTTGGTTAGCTGGGCTTTGAGGGGCTTGGTATTCAAGAGGTTTGCTTTGATGGATGTTCCAATTATTTGCTTGTTTCAAAAAATGTTCTAATCAGCCTTCTGATTTAATATTATTCTTTCATTCTTTAATACACTTCCCTTTAAGGATAAGCTCTATGAAGGCCTTGTTCAGAAAAGCAGTAAAGTGATGATGGCAATTGACATTTTATTGCCAAACCTGTGTGTTACTGAGTAGGTAGGATTTTACGGAACATGGCCAGAAGTTCAATGCTTACAGAAAGCAGCAGACCTGTTAGGGAACTTTAAAATGTCTTGACAAAACTGATTACAATCTGATAATTCTCATACAGATCAGTCTCCAGAAAGATAGAGAAATGGTTCCTGAAATATTACGTAATTTCAAAAGAAAAGAGATAAAGGCTGCATTTTAATTAACACAGATACAGAGCTATTGCCATAATACAAGATCTCCTGAGCATGCATACTGGGAAGAAAACAGCAAGAAAAACAAACCAAACAAAAATGCCATCATCTCATTTGTCAGCTAGCAACTTTTTTCTATTCTCATGTTAAAGTACCTGCAGAAATCAAAATCAGTAGCTGTCACAGAAGGAACAGTGGGTATCCTGGAAAGAATTAATTTAGCCTATTTCAAACCTATGCTGACTACTTGATCCAGAAATTCAGGTTCATACGTCTGTCACACTATTAGCTGAAACCTTGAAGTTCAAAGAGCTTGAAAGAAAGGTAATTACAATTATAACAATAAAATCCCAACTAAAAAAGCCCAAGGCAGCACTACAGACATACGCTTGTGTTGCACTTTTAAAATAGCTCTAGGTCAATTTAAGTGAGGCAAGAGATGAACACATAGCCCCAGCGGAGCCTCCTTTTCCAGACCTACACTTCACCTGCACACAGTAGCAGCCACAGCCAGGGAAGAAAGTAGGCCATGGAAACAACCCAGTAAAGTCCATCTGGGGGCGTGGGGGTAGAAACAGAGTCTGTGTTTTCAGCAGACAAGTTGATCAGGTACCACGTGGGGCCAGGGCTCACTGCCAGCACAAAGGAGGGAAGAAGTAACAAAAAACCAAACAAAACTATTTTCTTACAATGGGCATGCCATTTAAAGACTGGATTGTTCTAAGATGTTCCAAATAAATATATTTGAAAAGAAATCAAAAATGATCCATACCCTTACCTTTCCGCGTGTTCTCCGTCACATCTACACCAAACTGGATGATGTCACCTGACATAATTTCACATGGTGGGCTCTCCTCAGATCCTCTACTCAGTCTCTGACTATTAATAAAGGTACCATTACTACTTTTAGTGTCTTGAAGATAAAACTGTAAAAAAACAAACAAAGAGAACGGTAAGATACATGGGAAAAGACAAGAAATACAAGCACAAGTGAAATTTTATTTATATAAAATTTATTTCTAGAAGATAACAAACTTATCAAACTCTAAACACCATCATAAGGATGCAACACCAACGTCTCATCATCAAGAAGCATTTGTATTTGATTTTGAGTTCACGTATGATTGAATTCTAGCACATACACTAGGCAAACGTTGCTACAAAGTGTGCCTGAACTACTGCCTGCAATAGAGGATCACACGTCATTAGCAACACCTTTTGCCACACACATAACAATTCAGATTTAAGTTGGTCAACACAGAAAAATTCTAACTACTCATACATTTAAGGTAACAGTATTGCATGACAAACATGCTGCAGGGAAGGCTAGTGAAGGAAAACCTCTGGCAAAAGACAGAATTCAGCAATTGCAATAAAATACCATGGTGAAACTTAAAGAAAACCAACAGGATGCTTTTCCTTCTCAGCAATACTAGTTCACATCATTAACTTAATTTCAAGATTTCAAGTACTTTTGTAAATACCCATCTGCAGAGTTAATTAAATGTTAATAGCAACTTCTTGAATCTGAAACTGCTTTTATGATATAAGACTTGTAGTCAAAACTTCTGCACCTGAGAAGAGGTTACAAATTAATCACCTAGCAGAAGACCAGAGTGACTGGCTATGCCCTGAGCAGTGAGCACAAAACAGGAGACCAGAATGTTACTGACAGCCAGGTGTAACTACTGGAATGAGTCTATCTCACTACTCCAAGATAACAATAGCTGCTACAGGAACATGCTAGAATGGCAGAAATCACTGGCTTCCTGCACTCATAAAGAATCTCATCGAGTCCCAAAGCAGGCATAAGGTTGGGGGAAAAGATGTTGTATTCAGAGAAATGAATGTATTTCCATTTTTTCTTATAAAAGCAATGGACCCTTCTTTTTTTTTTTCAGCATTCCATGCTCAAAAAACCCTGATACATAGCTCAAAACCAGCTGTCAAGGGGAAAGATGGGTTTTGAATGGAGAGAGAGCACAGCACCAGGGCTCCTCAGATCCTGTAATGGAAAATGGCACCAAGTGTATGATATGGATCTTATATGGCATAGCACAGTGGCCCTAAGCACAGAGCTGGCGTTCCATTGCGTCACTGGACTCAGTAATCAAGGGGAATGCCAGCACAGGAAAGCTCAGGTAGGTGGTTGAAATGAAATGCAGTATATGAAAAGAATGAAAAGCAGTATCTGAAAGACTTCCCTCCCCCCAACAGATAGGCCCTACATCTTCAATTGAAGGAAAAGAAAGCACTAATCTGTCACAAGCTATAAAGATGAAGGTAAACATAAATTATGGATAGATCAAGAAATTATGACTGCATTCACTGTATTAATGACCAAACCCACTCTACTCTAAATAATACTCTCCATAGTACTAAATACTATCTGTTAACATAATACTATATAATATAGCCTTTATAAGTTATATGCTTAAAAGCCAATCAAATTAATTAGCTTGTTAATTTAATAGTCTGAAAGTACTGAACCCTCTCATAGTTCAGTGCAGAGGTAATTATTTCTTGCTTCCTGTTTGTTTTGAATTAGCTTTCTTCTTCATTTGAAAATTATTCTGTTATGAAAAAGTGAGTCACAGGCAAGGAGAAACAAACATGCTTCTGCTTATTTGCTTTTCCCCACCCTTTTCTTCTCTGTGCATATCTGCCTTTTATCCCTCCCAAGGTTTTGATTAATCATTGCCCCTTGTAACCACATTTTTGCAGAATCTGCAAATGGGACTCAGACAAGATAGGACAAGGAACTACAGGACAGTGACCACAGGAAAAGAAGTGCAACAGAGCATCAGCCATACAAAACTAATATCAGCAGACACAAAATGCAAACTACAAAAGGATATTTGTAAACAAATGTCCACAAAAAATACATATTACATTTAATACTATGTAACTGACGTACACTTAAGCGCATACTACTGAATTGTATTACATAAATTTTAGAAAAGTGATGCTCTTGAAGTCTTTTCATCCTGTTTGTAAATACTCTTCCTCCTGCATCTAGTAAAGAAGCAATACCAGCCACATGTTAGTGCCTGATGTCTAAGGAGGGGAAAACACACTGCCTTCAAATCTTGCTATAAAGGATTGAGTAATCTTTTCTGTAGCCATTCCTCAGGAACCCACCGAGCCAGTCCCTTTCAGGTAGCAAATTCAAATGTTACCTCCATGCTGGTTTTCACTAGTTCAAATGATTCCTTCTCAAAGGTCAATCTCTCCATCCCTTTCACATAATTACTAAAGCTATCTTCAGGAAATAAAATCAAGTGCAAGCCCTGAAACAAATGTGTCTATACATTAACTAGCACTTGTGGTAGGATACGGGTTTTTAAATGTACTACTTTATGCGGTAAGCACAGTGGGTTCTCTGATTCCCAAACCAACACATTTCACACAGCAGCTGTGTAGCACAGCATCTTCTGTGAATCCAGCACCATTTGTCCTTCCTGCTCCCAGCACAGCCCGAGCTCACAGCAGTGCCAGCCCACAGAGCAGTGATGACTCCTGCCCTTCCCAGCTCTCGCTGCTGAGCTGTGCCACCACCTCACCACCTGGAGTGGCTCAGGAGCTTGTTTAGTCACTTCAAACCAGTTTCGAGCTGATGCAAGGTAAATGAGGAGGTGCTGAAGCCGGTGATGACAAAAAATGGCAGCACACGCTGGCCTAATTATACTTGCTTTTATAATTCACTCTCCAGAGCAAAGTCCCAGCCCTTTTGTACCTCATATTAACAAGTGCAATGTAGAGCAGAGATGGCAACTTGCACACACTCAAAACAACTCAGCTTTTAAGGACTGTTAAAGTAGTACCATATCATTAATTCAAGGGACAGCTGTATATATTGCCCGAGTGCTGCTTTCCCCTCCTTCCTTAAAAAATACAAGGTAACACACAAAGTATTCAAGAAACTTATGCTCCATTGTGAAAACATCTCAGATCAAAAAAAATCCTAGCCTGTATTTCTTCTTCAGTAGTTTATTGTTTCAAACCCCTCCCACCTACATGCCATTAATAAGATCAGTTAACTGTAGACACCTTACCAGGCTGCTTCCATAAAATTTGTGAAGATTTTATTCTAAAGTAAAACTTGCAGTTCATCAGTACACACAAACTTCACCAGTACAGTCCACCTTCCTTAGAAACTGTACTATGGAAGTTTCAAAAAACTATAGATTTTTATTTCCCTGTTTTGCAAGGAATTATGTACTTATTTCACAAATTTAGTATTTATAGTATTTCAAGTTATTGTTCAGTTTTGCAAATGGAATGAATGTACCTCCTCTGCTCTGACCTATGGTGCATAAAAATCACATCCTTCTTCTAGGTCAATGACTCAGAGCATCAACAACCTGCTAAATCAGTTCATGTGTTATTTTCATGCAGTTAGATACCACTATGATTCTCCCCCTATAACAAATTCCTAGTATTTTCTGATTAGAGAAATAGAAGATTCTTCTGTAGTGATCCCAAACCATAATACATCAAAATTAAGCACACAAAATATGGTAATTCTAACTGATATTACGACGTTGCAAATTGCTGTGCTCCAGGAGGACAGATTTTAACCTACCTTATGAAATGTAGGTTAATTGTTTTCTTCAAAGTAATAAAAGCAACTAGCAATAACAAACCCATTCTGTTTAATGATCACTATTGCAACATCTTCCAGGAGGCAGGCTGAAGAGAACTCCTTAATTAGCCTGACAAGTGAGAAAACCATGAAGTGTTTGTTCTCTTTCCCAAGCCATATCCAGGCCTGATACAGGATGAGACACTTCTGAAGGATCTCAGAGAAGACAAAATATGGACTCAGAGATGTATAGAAAATCTTGAAAAGAAAGTAGCATACTTTTTCAGTGATTTGATTATCTGGACTTACTTACAGTAGAACTACAGGAAGAAACAACTGATCAGCTTTTTAATACTTCTAGTATTTGCTATTGCTATGTACAGCCACCCTTTGCCATTTTAAGAGCACATTACTGCTACTCCATCTAACCCAGCTTGAAACTGCAGTTCAGGGCAATTATTCTGAGAACTACAATTAGGAGAATTACTGGAAAAGTGAGGCAGTTTGTCCACAGAGATGTGAGATTCAGTATGTGAAGAGGAACAACTTCTACATCAAAAAATGTGGGAAGAAACCATTACATATAATTAAGCCTATTTCAGCCTCTTTCCATAGCTGAATTAATAATTAAGTAAGTACCAAAATGTACACTATTGCCTTTTGCACAAAGTCAAAGAGTAATATATTTTATGCATTAAATAAATTTTCACTGCCTAAACAACTAATGTAGAAAAAGAACCCTAATTTCAGAATCTCCTAGTTTACCATTCTTTTTTTCACCTCTTATTTCCTTTTTGAAAGAAGTAAACACAACTCCCATGAGCTTCAGGGTCCTGTCATACCTTTGTGGCTTTAGCTTGAACCAGGAAGATTTAAATTATTTTGTCAAATTATGAACTATGACCAGTAAGGTGTTTGCAGCTTCATTTTTGCCATGGTTACTGTCACAAAGGGGCAGCAAGGGTATTAGCAAAAGCAAGTAAACCATAAAATGCTGCAGTTAATGATGAAAGATTCTTCTCCAGCTTAGGCTAAATAATCACTGAACAATTAATGCAGGCATTATAAATGCACCCCCTGAGTATACTCAAAACCGGAAGTAAATAGGGATCTACAAATTGGAATACTTGCCCTGGAGTAATACTTCAACTAAGCAGTAATGCAACTGAGTTCATTTACTCATTGCACGCTGACAATTCTGCCAGGAAGCCAAGTACAGTGTGAACAAGTCCAACTGTGCAAAGCCAAAGACTTTAAAACAATATATACCAGGGTCAAACCAACATGGCCAGCATTTGTCACACTGTGGCTAGAAATTTTTTTGTCTCATACTGTTACAAGATTGTTTTATCTTATCTAAAGTCTTAACACTGACGATTTTCTCATTTTGGGAGCAGCACTCAGTTAGCAGGTCAGTTCTTCGGCTGTAAGACAGAAGTTCAAACGCTAAATTATCTCCATACCCATTTGATTGAGTTCCTCATTCTGGTCTGCTTATACAGATTCTAAATTCCTTTCCTCTCACTTGCCTAACTCCACCCATCTATCAAGGAAGTAGAAGTATTTGTCTCCATAAGCCAGAGTCATTCACAGGGTGGGGTACATCAAGCTAAATTGCTTTTCTATTTAGTTTTCTGTTTTTTAAACACATAGATCTAATAGCTCTTTGCTTACTAAAGCCCAGCTCCTTCAACTCAAACAAAACTAGTACATTAACTTTGGAGTTGTTATGAAAACTCCTTTTAAAAATGATTCTAACTACCCCAGGCAGGCACCCAGTATGAAACTAAAAGCAACCAGCTGTGAAGAAAGGGATTTTCCAGTCAGATTGAACAGAGTGAGGGAGTGGCAGTTGGCTTTTCAGGGACTGTAAGTATTGGGTTTCTCAAGTGAAGCAAACCTTGCTAGTAGTTTTCAGTAACTTTTCTAAAAAAACAATAAACTTTACCACTTTTTCTATGCAGCAATAAAAGGAAAAAAAAGGATAAAAAATTGACATTCTTTGATATAGCACGGGACAAAAAAAGTCACTGTGTGTTTAATTCAAAGTGTAAGCCTAATGTAAATCCAGCTACACTGATGAGAAAAGGTTAAAAATCTTCAGCTATTCCCAGGAATCCAAAGCTATCCTTCCAAACTTGCCAGTAGTTCAAAAGGATAGAGGGGAAAGGACAGCAGGGAATACACTCTTTTGGTGAGCAAGTTGTTCCTGTCTGTTTACACCTTGAAATTTTGTTGTCTGTACTGCCAGGACAACCCTGCTGGTTACTCATACCTGTTGTCAAGCAAAATAAACTGTGCAAGTAAAAGCAGCTTTGTGCCAGCATAACTGAGCCTGGGTATAAACACAGTTTGGCCTTTTTAGACACATTATTTGAGGTGCTATAAAATATTAATCCCTGTGTTCCTTGCCTTGTCCTGGTCGGTCAAGTGCTTGAAGTTCACTATAGGCCCTGACACTCAGCTTAACTTTTGTCTGAGTGGTAAGCAGACTTTGCCTGAAAAGGACACAGGGACTACGACAGGGAAGGGAAAAGGGATGGATTTGCGGGGAGGAAGAGGAAGCACCTTAGGTAGGCAGAAAGGCAATGCCCAGCAGTGAGAGACACCGACAGATTAACTGTGCAGAAAATGTGTTTGCCTACAGTCCTGAGTTGCTCTAGTGCTTCCTCAGTACCAAAATGTCACCTTTCTCAACAGCACAAAGCAAACATGTTCAACTGACTGCAAAAGGCAGAAGTTGCTCATGTACCCAAGTCTCAATCTGTCCCTAGATTATTCAAATAATCCAAAAAGGCATTCACTGTCAAAAGGAGAAGAATGACAAGATGGATATTCACCAAAAACTTCAAGCCACAAAATGCGACACCAACATACAAAAATAGATCCCTCTCTACACGAGTGTCACTAATTTTGATGCAAAAAGCTATTTTTAAAAAGAAGACATGCAGAGGAAGAGATCTAATTTACAAGTAATTTGGTTTATATATAGCCAACTGACTTGCTACAGTGTCACCATAGTTACTAATTACTACTCTTTAGAATGTCTCAACTTTTGTCCTCACAGTTCACAAAAATTTCTGAGTATCAGCCTTCTGCTACAAGTGCTGGATGGTTTCAGGATAACTAGAAGAATTTCATATTTATTCTCTTCCCAGCAGAATAAAAGTTTGTCCCCTCACATACGTCATGCTTTAAAACATTTGTATATGAATCACAAAAGAGATTAAGGATATTAACACTTTCAGAAAATATGCAAGTCCATTCTGAATATAGACAAAGCATGAAAGTTTCCCACAACAAAACCACCCAACTCAGTAGTAGTTATACACAGTATTCTTGAGAAAATTGAATTTTCAGCCTACATGAAAATTCTCAAGTACTATTTTAATTCCATCCTAAAAACGCTGAGAGAATTTTAAGGTACATCATTAATTTAACTGCAAAACTAAAATACATGAACAACAAAGTACAATCAACAGAAAGCTTCCCAGGAAATGATTACTCACTCATCATCCCAAGATGCTCAAATTGACTCATTAGAATACTAAAACAATATAAAGAAGAGACTTACTTTGTCTTACTGCTGTCATAGATGACAGCATCTTGCATAACATCCAGAGACTTTGAAAGAACTTACCCTGCTCCATATTAACACATTGACTTGTGCAATGTACTTATAAAACCAGTAAAAAGTAGATAAAAACAGGTTTCTAGAAGAAAATTGAACTTGCAAATCAGTTTTCTGCTTTATTTCATTAAAGAAGCTCAGCCTCTTGTTACACAAGATATTTGTACAGCCACATATCATGTATCACTGTGACACCCGTGATTACTTTGTATAATTTATCTCAACTTCTCTCATCACATCAAACATGGGCCCTGGGGAAAACATATGGCCAAGGTGACTTCCTGAGGTTTCACTTAATGCTACTGTGTTCTTTATATTAATCAATTACAGAAATATACTGCAACTTAATGCAGCTTTAAAATAAAGAAATAAAACACTCTAATAGGCCATTAAAATCTGAGCTTCTTCAGGTGACTTACTTCTAAGTGTAAAATATTGCTGAAATACTCATCAATCCTGATGCCCTTATAGGAATACTTCCCTACAAAATTAGACTGAAAGCTAAACACTATTATTTACTCTAATAAGTATAATTAAAGTTTGGCAACATGGCACATTCAAACTTTGCAGTAAGTAAAGTTAACTTGCTCTCAACATGTACAAATTCCCAAATACTGTATTTGTAGGACACATGTATCCAGATAAAATAAATAAGCTCTGCAAAGAGCAGGTTCTCATACACAATCTTAATTTCTTTTCAAATACATGTTTCACACATGTTTCTAAAGGTCTGTAATGGATTACTCCAATTTACTCTTACCTTTAGGATGCAAAAGCACCCATAAATATTCTGCACTAGTGAAGAACACTAAGACTATTCAGAAAGCAAAAATGTTATTCTTAAATTCAGAATCAAAAAATGGTTAAACTTGATAGTTAACATTCTTTGGCCAACCTAAGGATACACAAGACCAAAATAAAGTATGGTTTTATCTCTGACTACTGCAATGAAAAGTATGACAAAGAGAGAGGTTTGTCACGTTTGGACAGAGCTTTGCCCTAATTTAAGAGCAGAGGTCAGACATAAATCTCTCTTGGTCTTTAGATTTAACTGACCTTATTAGAAACTTGCATAAACAAAAAGTAAAATCAAATTTCTGTAACACCTACTAAATAAATTAAATGAATTGATTTTATGGCAGAACATTGAATAACAATGACAGAAATGACAGAAAAAGAAGAAAACAAATGAAAGACAATTTTTAAAAAGCAATCTTGAAATACTATCAGCATCTGTCAGTAAATACCCAGAATGAGAAATCCAACACCAACATTATCCATTGTTTCTACTTCCTCAAAAACTTGAGCTAACGAGGTAACTAAATAACTAGCAAAAAATTAATTGAAAGGGAAGTTTTCCTTAAGAAAATTGCACTACTGAACTTCTATCAGCAAACAATTACATTTTCATTTGCAAGCAAATTGGAGAAAAACCACAACAGAAGCCAAGATTACCTGATACTCCGCCAGAAGAGAAGAACCACTTATACGAAAGGAAAAGGTTATGAGGCAGCTCGTTATTTTATCAGGAAACTCCAACTCCCAACATAACCCCAGACATTTCGAGGCAGGTGCAGAACTGCAAAAGCTTAATTGTCTTGCTACTCACTGCTAAGCTGCTAAATTAGTTAATCATTACATCAAAGCTCCTCTACTCCTGCACAGAAGAATCTCTTCTCACATGCTGACTCTACAACTTCTTAGAGAGTAAAAGGAGTTGTTGAAATTATTTCAAACTATTTCTCATTTCTACTCCTTCCACACAAGGTACTGTATTTACCTACTACCATCAATTCCATACTGCTGCTGATTTACGGCAGAGAAAACTCCCAGCAATCACACATTCAGATAAAGAAAAAAACCCACATCAGATTTCACAGATAATACCAAAGCATTGCATTTAGAGATATCTCTCTATATATAAAAACTCTCAAAATATCCTGAAAAATTTAAGAAAGTTCCTCCCTTCCTTTTATCAACAGACATATTCCATCTGAAAGGACTTGTCTAATATCACTACAGTATTTTTGTTTTTTTTTTTTTTAAACAAACTTCTGCAGCAGGTCTATTAATTCACCTGTCCCTTGTACAAAGTAATGTTCACTTGCCTTCTGCCATCATCTGCTCCTGAACTATTAATTCACATAGCACAAGGAAAATAATGTTCAGCACATTGCTAAACTAGAGCTAAAATGCCCATGTTGAGGATAAACTTTAAACTACTGTGATATAAACTCAAGGCAGCCAATAAAGATGCAAAAGTACAAGTTCTAACTGAAGGGAACTGCCTTAGTACAAATGACACCGCACTAATTTTAATCATGCCAAACAAGATATTTTTGTTAGAGGTCCAAACCACAAATATTACCCAAACAGAGTGTAGTGAGAGTTCACTACACAGCTCCTCGTACTGAAAATGACGGGTCACCAGAGCAATACACTCCTCCTTGCTTTTCCGAAGACTTCTCTGCATCAAGGGCAGAACAAAACTTAAAAAAAATTACTAGATTTAATTTATTTTCATTCTTTGTTTTGAATTTCAGCATTCCATGCAGAGAGCAAATGTAATTAACTGGAAACCAAACACCAAAAGAGAAGGGTGCAGCTCCATCCAAAGATGGAAAATTCATTTTCCAGCATACAGGAGAAATCTGACAATTGGGAGTTTAATATTTGTACTCAAGGCACTGCCAAGCCATATCTCCAACAAAGTGAGAGCAAAAATATCCTGGGAGGAGGCTGTGCAATGCATTCCTGGATCAGGACTTTCAAAGCAAGTAGCAATTAAATACTGGTATTCATGAACAAAGGCTGATTTATTTAGGTGCTCCTTTGAGACCAACAATACCAGAATAAAGAAAAATATTATTTATTTTAAACTTAAGAAATCCACATATGGAGATGGGTCAGCCAGCAATGTGAGAAAATGTATGAGCTGATTTTTGATAGGCAATCTTACAGAATATTCATCAGTCATGTCTTAACCTGTGTCCTACTGGCTTCAAAACAAGGGGCAACCTTCTCACAGGTTCATGTCAGAACCACCCCAGCAGAGGGATGGGCAGAGGGCAGATAAGGTGTTCAAGGATCTGGTAATTACAGTACCAAACATGGTGACTCACGACTCATACATCTTAGTCAAGGGCAAAAATCTCATACAAGGTACACTGGATTTACAGATTAGACAGCTTATTAATACAGAAAAACTTGCCAGGATACAGCTTTCTACACAGGCAGAAGTATTTTGCTGGCTTTTTTCCTAGCTATTTCCCATCAGGGTCATCAAAGAGGTTACACTAGTAACACCTGTGCCCATGAATGGGATTCTTCAGACAAGCTAAAAATAAAAAACATCACACACACACAAAACAACCAATAACCCAAATCTCTTAATCTCTTTGTCAATAGAAATGCACCCAGAACACATCAGTGCCCATGACAAATCTGCCAGTGGGCATTAGGAGCAGGGGAACTGCAAAGTACTGCTGGCAATCCCACACCTTTTCAGCTGGAAAGCCTGAGGGAGTGGTCCCCCAGACCTCTGAAAAGTCATTACCAAGCCTTACAATTTTTTATACTAAATGTGCCATATTTCCCTCTAGAACACAGACAAAAAATGTCGAAGTACAAAATGAACGTCTTTCTAGCATCAGAGGTTCTAGACTGTCAGTCTAAGAAGAAACAACCTCCCTCGATGATTTAATTATTTAAACCACCATAAAAAATTTTCGAAATCCCTTCCCTAAGCACGAAAATGCCTTTTCCATTCACTGTTCAAAGTTGAGTTGCAGCCACTAGAGGGCAAGGCCATGATACACAACACACTGCCCACGCTGGGTAAAGCAAAACTAATGGCACAAAAAGCAGAGCAGAAACTACAGCTGAAGACTGCTTACATCATGAAGATTTCGTTGTTCAATGTTTTTTTTAATACTGAATTTAATTCTATCTTTAGAGTCTAAAGCTTCCCAGACAAGCTACACTTCAACATCCACTTCTACACTTCAACATCCACATTAACAACTCTCGTATGTCTCAAATTTTAAAATTAGGTTTCTCAACTTGAGTGTTCTTGATGCTGAAATTATGCAAGTTACTGGAATTCTACCCAGAATAAGCAAGCATAGGTAAAAAACAGAATGCTGTCAAAGGCTTTTCCTGCTAAATACAGAAATTGAACTTCCTAATCGATGGTAAAAAGTATCTAGCTAGAAATTGGCCATATGCTGCAAAAGAACCAGAATTAACATGCAGATTTTTTCTGTGTCTAATCAGCATTTTAAAAAAATTGCTGTTCTGAGAACAGTTAGGCTTCTTCTGTACAAAGACAGTCCTTTGTTGAAATGTATTGACATTTAATATATTAAATTCTGCTACAATTCATTAGCTATGCTCTTAAAAGAACAGAAAACAAGGTCCAGAAACTAAAGCAAACCAGGAAAATAAGTAATTTACTAAAAGAAAAAGAACCCAACTGACAAAAGGACATACACTAGAAGCTCAAAAGAAAAACATTTAAAGAATTATGTCAAAATCTGTAGTCCAAAGAGAACATGGAAGAAAGCTCAGCAAGCTTGTCATTAAAAATGATGACACTTAATAATAGTGGCAATGCACTGGTACTGTGCATGAAATCAGTCCCATCTACACTATGGAAAAAAAGCATCTGTACTGTGTATCACCGAAACAGATGAGCCCTCAAATTAAGTTCACATAACATTCAAACTGCGTTCCCAGTACAAACACAGCCTTCCCACAAAAACATGTTTGCTGTTAAGTAATAAGCTTTGACATACCAAAAGGTTTGTCATCTAAGCTTAAATTTAATACAGCTGTAGACAAGATTACACTTTGATTAAAGGAAAATCAGCAAGACTTTTACACTACCTATAATTAGTCTACTATTAGTACAAAGTTTTAATAAACTTTAATTAGAATTAGATGCTATCCAAAGCTTGTTTCAAAGGAAAATAGGTTGGGCCACTGGGAATTGGCAGTATTAAGAGCAACATGGTTAAACACAAGTTTAAGAGAAACATGTGTGTCCCTATTCCTTCTTTCAAATTTTTTGGAATAAGATTTTCTTCTGCAGCCAAGTATTATACTAGAGTCTTAAGCAAATACCAGGCATATCAAACACAGTACTTGATGCAGATTGGTAGAATGTTTCATTGGATTATTACTGCTTTGCACTATTTCATAGAAGGAAAAATTTTTAAAATCCCAAACAAATCTGTGACACTTTTGTTAGATGAATTTTCAAGTGTTTACCAGAAAAAACACTTCACAAGTTCGCCCAGCCAGCCTTAAAACAATTGTTATTGTTATAATAGAAACACAACATGAAATTCGTATACAGATCAGTACCAGCTCTCCTGATTGCTTATACACAAATTCATGTGACTATCCACTGAAGACACAAAATCTAAGAGATACAGGAGACAAGTAAAGGGCAAGGCCCTCTCACATGAAAGTATCTTCCCACATAGCTCTGGTAAGTAGGCAGGAATTAGTCTGTCTACCACAGACTTAGAAAGAAGCTAGTCTTTCTCCTACTTGATCTTAAAATTACCTCCTGCCTCTGCCACCTGACAGTAGCTCCTCAGGGCTGAGGAAGCAGCTGTATTTCAGATACTCTTAAATGACAGAGTGCAGCAGGAAAGCACAGTACACACCACCTCAAGCCTTTTAATGGCTCTTGGATTCGCCGCATAGCACTTCCCCTGACTGCACTCACAGTCTCCCATCTAGGTTTCCAGGGAAGTGTCAGGAGGCAGCTCTCTGCTTTCTTCTCTCTGTATTGCAAATAGTTTTCATCCCACCAAGTTCCCCCATTCACACCAGGTCTATGTTGGGAGCAGTAACATCTCACAGCAATTATGGAAACACACCCTGTGTAGTGCACAGCTGCTGTGCTCTTCTCCCTAACATCCACCTCAAGAGTTGCACCACAGGACACCTCCAGCTTTCTCCCTGTTTATACGTTCTGGTTTCTTTTGGAATAGACAAAACTCTCACAGACACATGGTGGAACTGGGTGTAGACCAGCCTCCTCCTAGCACACAACAGCAACACGTGCAAAGCACACAAGGGACTGGAAAAACATCACAGAATATCCTGTACTCTTTCAACATTCAACAAGGCACCTTAAAAACGAAGGGGTGCTAAACTTCTGAGCTTAAAGTATATTATTTAATTCTTAACAAGCTCTCATGTGACAAACAAAGTGTATTTTTAGTACATTTATTTCAGGGCTTGCTTCTCTGTCTCTTAAAATTAGTTCAAGTCAGATAAAATAAACGTGTGCTCTTAACAAAGGTGCCTCATTTCCCTTGTTACATTATACTTTTCACACTTAATTCAAAACTGGACAACTTGAGCAGCTTATCTACCTCCTGACTGCACAAACTGGATGGACTTGCCAACTTCCAGACTCAGCAGCTGAGTGTCTCCAGACTTCCAATGCCATCCACTCATCCACTGCCAAGCAGAACTAACACAAAGCATGACACTATCATCAACCACCACCCAGCAGCTTTCTGTCACCTGTTTCTCAACCTCAGTGTTTCTTAACAGGCACATCAGGAACCTTGATGTTTTCTTCACTTCCCTTTGAAAAGTTTAGCTTGAAAACTTAAACAGCAGAAACAGCAAACTAGTAAACAAAATTGTGCCAACCACATCAATAGTTTGGAGTAACAAAACAGAGAAAAATCTCAAGAGAGCTCACACAGCTACTACTGTAAAAGCAAAAAAGGTAGCATTTAAACCAACTGAAATTACATCTTTATTCCTACTTATCCTATGAATACCCAAATATTTTGAATAAACGAATTTTCAAATAGAAATTCTTAAAATTTCAGAAGGTCCTTCTGGATTTTATCAGTCACTCATACATACAATAACCAATGTGAAAATTACTAATGCATTTTTCACTTATTACTTTAAGAGAAAATTAATAATAATTCACAGAAAGTAAGTCACTTGACAGTAATATTCCACAATAACTTACAACAGAAGTAGTCTTGCAGTAGACTTTTTGACAGAATGCAAAACATTCACTTTTTTGCCAGTTGGACAAGAATAACTACAAAACTTCATGCAGGATCAGCCTAAAACCTTTCATTCCTCTCCTTCTAAAAGCTTACCAGCTGTGTATGATTGACAAAGATTTTGGTCAGCAGCCCAGAAAGAAGTGTGTCTATAGTGAGTCAATGAATCCCCTGGAACTCAACACCACTTGAACTGCATTAAGTTACTGGTTGTCTTCTCTCAGATTTATGTGTTGCATAATTTCACGTAAAAGTTCAATGCATATTAGAAGGATTCAGTCCCTAAGCCATGAAAATAAATTTTAAAAAAACAGAAATAAAATTTCAAAAAGCAAAAACCCAAAACAAACAAAAAACCCCACAAGAAAAAAGTCACAAAGTCGTTTTATTCAACCAAATAAACTAAATAAAGAAAAAAACAATTACCATTAATTTAAAAAGAAAACTACTAGAGCTTTTACATTCTTCAGATATGAAGTTATCATTGTCAATTCAAAGATAAAAACATCCATCTCTACTCAGTCTCAACTAAAATGCAAACTGAATTAGTAGATTTCTTCATGAAGCAACATATTCAAAACTACATTAAGTATGAAACAAACTATTTTAGCTGTGATAGAAGCCCATAAATGACAAGTATTTCCATGCTGCTATTTCAACTTAAACCGAAACCACCTAGTGAACTCTAATAGGGAATGCTTTCATTAGCAAGTCACAATCAAAAACAGGTGAAGTCCTCAACAGTAAGTGTGCCAAATATGGCAGAGACAGCACACTCCTCACTAAGAACAGTCTTACATAAGGAGCTGAAATTATTTTTCCTAAAATCTTTCATGGAAGATTACCCCTCTTCCAACTACTAGTTCAATAAAAAAATAAAAATACCTGTCTGCTCTGGAAATACTTTATTTCATTACAAATACAGCTCCTTACAACTGCCATTCCTGCACTGCTTATAACAATGGCTCTTTTCAACTTGCTAAGAATATTTTAATAGAATCTGAGAGAAGTAAGCATTTCTTAAAATTAAATACTCAAACAGCACAACACAGAAAATTGCCAATAAAAAGCTTTGTTACCTTAAGAGATAATTGTAACGTTTACGATCATTTTTCAACAGCGCAGAGCTCTGCTCTTTGGGCACCTGTGCCTAATGGGACAAGTGAATTTAAAAAGGAGAAGTAGCAATACATGTTTCCTGTTGGTTGGTTGTGTTTTTTTTTTTCAAAGGGCAACTTGCAATCTAGAGTGTGCAACTGCGACTTCAATTGTTCTTCAGTTTCAATATTCCCTTCTGCATCACTTGATCCACTTGTAACACTGATCTCCTTGTCTCTAGCCAATCCTTGTAGAATTTCTTGTGCAAACTCCCTGGTATCTTCAGTGCTCAGTGCTCTTCTCACCCAAATGTTTATCCTCAGTACAGCCTCAGTGCTGGTACAGAATTCACCTCAACAGTTCTCCAAACTGACTATACAGATGTGCTTCCTACCCTCACAGCATCTGAGCACCTGAAGGCCACCTTCCACAGCTACCAGGCTCAGAGAAAGTGACCTGACAATTTGCTGCTTGTATTTAGAAAGAATGAGAAACAGAAGCAGAAAAGTTTCTTCCAGCCTTTCATTGTACTCCTCTTTCTCCTGATTTTCCTCTCTCCAGCCCCTATATCTACTTATGTCTGGCTGCTCCATCACCATACATACTCAAAGCCACTTGGACACAAGAGCAAAGTAAGGTGCACGAAGCTGGAATTTTACCACTGCTGTTTGCACTTTGCAGAAAGGGACAGTAGCAGGAGGAAGGCAGCAGCTGGGATTACTTATAGACTACAGTAGGGAAGCATTGTGAAAAACAGGTAATTCTTAAAAATCTGCAATTCTTTTCATCCCAAAGACTGGAAGGAAGACAGCATCAACATTACAGAGGACAGACAAGGGAGTTGAAATCTAAGTTCAGTTGTTTTAAGAGTGGCCCAAGCATGAGAATCAACACAAGAAGGATAGGATGGATGATGGACCAGTTACGCAGAAGAGCTCACCTGGCATTTGACAACTGTTTTAGAAATATTCTGTGCATCCATAATCTTCTCTGCCATAGATTTGTTCTTATTTCTTCTATTTTGTCAAATACTTTCCTAAGAATCAGTATTTTGCAGAACATTTTATTTTCCACTTTCTTAACTAGAAAAAATAAAAGGAAATTTAATTCCAATCTGAAGTATCATATTTCCTAATGGTAATATACATACATTAAAAATGAGAGGAAGCTACTACCCAGCAATTGACAAAAACACAATACAGAGAGGAACTCTCTGCTACAGAGGCTTTAGCCCTCAAAAGGATCAGCTAATTGAAACAAGGAACACCCTACTCTGATGCTGGGGTTCACTGAGCTTTTTTGCTGCCTATGCCATTTCACTATTCCTGTTCAATTAGATTACTGCTCTAATGGTGGCAAGAGCATCATGCTCTAAATAAGTGCAAAGTTATTCCAATTGTTGGTCCAACTTACGACCAACATTTTCAGAAACATGTAGGTTCAGTGACCTTGGATTTTCTAAAATACATTTTCACTGCACAGTGTAAGCTGATAAGATTTTGTTCTATGCTATTTGCTTTAGTTGTTCTGTCAAAGGTACTAGAAAGCACAGAGGAACACAAATCGATAGTGAAAGAAGTACCTTTTGAATTGGAACAAAATCCTCTAAAAGAGTAGAATTGAAACTGAAAAGCAAGACTTCTCTCTGAATTGCAGTTCTGAGTTTTGCAGCAAATAACAAAGACTCTACATTCCACTACAGTTTTCAAAATGCAATTTCTCATTAGCATTGTGGGAAGATGCAAGTCTTTAAAGACGTCTTTAACATCTTTAACAGTTCTACCCAAGCAGAAAAAACCTGTTAACACCTTTTAAAGAACAGTCAGCCATGTCTATTCTCCAGAACCTAACACTCTAATACTTGAAAAAACCTAAACAACTCAAGTTATTTAAATGATAATGCTTTCAAAACTTTTAAGTTTGGCTTCATACACTGCTAGCATGTTAAACAAGCATGTAAATTATCATAATTCAGACATTTAAATGATAATACCCTTACTATGCCTCAAGTGTAGGCAGGTATCTAAGTGTTTTACACTTGTAAACAAGCCATATTTAACTGAATTTACCACTTGTGATTATATAAAATAAATATACAACACATTCCTGTCATCATAAACCTTCTTCAAGCAAGGTCACAGAGCTCTTTCCAAAGGCTTGTTTACCAAAGCAGATAAACTTTCTCCTCCCTCTTTCAAGATGCCAGCAAACAAGGCACAGACTTCAAAGGCTGCATTAAAAAGGCAAGTATAACTCATACTCTTTCAAATGCTCAGAAAGACAATGCATGAAGGAAATACAGAGTTCACCTTCACCAGCCTAAATCTACAGAGCATATGGATAAACCAAAAGAACCCTGCTGAGATGGCCCTCAGACCTGCTCATGGACACAACTGATAAAAGTACACTCCTGACAGCTGTTTGAGCAAATGTAGTGTACCTAATACCTCTCTGATTTTGTAGTCATTTATTGCTGGTGTGCTTTTCTTCCACTGGAATGTGACATTTCATCGAGAATTATTAAAAGCACTGACAGAAATTCTTCTGCCTTGGAATAGTCTAATAATAATAATAATAATAATTACTTCTATTACTACTACACTAGTACTTAATGAGCACAATGAAGTTAAAAAACACCAAGAAAGGAACAATGATGGGAAAAAACCCCAAACAATTGCAAGATGCCCCATGCCCCATTGCTGGAACTGTTCAAGGCCAAGCTGGATGACACTCTGAGCAACCTGGTTTAGCGGGAAGTGTCCCTGCCCACACTTAAAGATGATCTTTAAGGTCCCTTCCAGCCCAAACCATTCTGTGATTCTCTGATCAGTAGCAGGTTGGTCCTGTCCATTCACTGTACCATCTCTAGTTTTATGGAAAGGGCAGCCCAGAGCAGGAGTTATATGGGTCAAAAATAACAAAAAAGACTGAAATGGCCCATTTTTCATATTTGACTCAGTATTGAAGTCCTTTTTCATGTGCTAGCAATTATACTGTCACTGCTAATATTAAACAAATATTTTGGAACACAGGAAGGGGCCAACTTTTTTTTTAATTTTTTCTTGTGACTTTTTTTACCACATTATTTGTAAATTCAAGCAGAACTTTCCAAAAGTCACATTTTCTTTTCAGACAGAAGAGACTGTACTTAGAAAGCTGATTTGCCTCTCTTCTTCTTCATGTCTCCACTATCTCACCCATTAAATAAAAATATTAAACATAATTTTATATATTAAATATAACCAGTTTTGAAATAAAAATGCATGTTGACTGTGTTGGTAAACACAACTAAACGTCAAGGTTAGAACATTTTTTGTCCATATATGATCACGAATTCACATTTTAAAATCCTGCCACTACAACTGTCCCATGAAAAAGAATACTTGGGACACCTCAGCATGAGTGCAGCAGTTGAAAAGAATTACCTCTTCCAAAAGTCTACAAGTATAACCAAGCACTTATTTCTTAAATTCTTCTATTGTCTGAGAAGTTTTGGTCTGGACAAGACAAAATAGTCTCCACTGAGCTTTGCTCATCTGTAGAGTAACTGTCTGAAGCAATACTGAAAGCAGAATGGTTTAACATACTGTCTAGATTTGAGGCATAACACCAGCAAGCAGATCCAGCCACTGAAATCATGTTACAAGATTAGAGGTACCCTAACATTAGACTCAAAACTACATCTTCATAACAGGCTTTAAAGGATATTACAAAGCAATCATTTACAAAACAGCAATTATAAAAGAAGAGGCATACAGCAATTTTAAATCATAACACACATCAAAGAGAGTACGAGTTACAGATCCCAAAATAAAGAGTAGTAGTTATGAAGATCCTTTAGTATTAGTTTATAAAACTCAGATCATGATCTAAAATTTATCCAGCAACGCTTATTCTGGGGAGGCTCAACATTAAGCTGTGTGGGAAGGAAGGAAGGAAAACGAGCACACTTACATTTGATAACCAGAGGAGATCAAAAAAACCCCTCTTATCTGCACATCAGCATACAAAATTGTTCAACTGCAGGCACATTTACACTGACCTGTGAAGCAGGCAAAATCTCAGAATGGGATGACCTAAGGAGCCCCCAGGAATGCAATCTGGATGGCCCAGAGTGGCTCAGAGAAAGGACAACAGGGCCGGTGAAGTGTTTTGCTAACCTAACCCTTCCCAAGCCCACTTCTGGAACATGGGGTCAGGAAAGGTCAATCTGCAGCTAAAGTGTAGATCTGCATTAAATTGATCAGGAAGCAATATGCTGCAACAGGATGGATGTACAATCTGTGCTGATCTCAGTCAGTGAGGCAGCACGTGCACAGAGATTCAGAATCAACACATGAATTTTGAAAGGAAGGTTGTCCTTGTGCGCTGATGCAATGCATTTGGTCAAATACAAAAATCTCCAGAAACATTTTCTTCTCCGTTTATGTGGAAGTTAGACGTTATCTAAACACAGCACACATACTTTTAACTTTCTAATTAAGAGTCATTCATAAATGTAACCAAAGATCAGAATGACGCCATGGGTAAAGAGCATTCAAATAGACTAAGAACATCCACATGCCTTTCTGTGTTATAGGTAACATATTATTAATACAAATAGCAGCCTATCACTTATTCCCTTAATTACACAGGAAGGACTCTGCTCATAGACCAAATCACTGGCCTTCACTGTCATTGACAATATTTGCATACCTACCAAAGCTCTGCTTAAGCAGCACAACCAGCAGCTTTACCTAACATCAAATAGCTACAGAGACTGCAAAAACAAATATAGCCAGAAATACAAATTCTCATGGCAAGGATTTCTCTTACAAGTGCTGGAATATGCAGTCTACAAAAAGCCCTCAAAGAGGAAGACCAAAAAAAAAAAAATTCCCCTTTGAGTTCTTAAAAAGGAAGTAGTGGTTGACAGCTGTAAGTGAAAGTGTTGTATTATTTCACCCTTATGGAATTAGGAACATCCTTATGTCACTCATTTAGTGCTTCTTTTCCTTCAGAAATTCTTTTAAAATTTACCTGACATTTTGGTGGTAATTTTAAGTCACACTATAAAAGTAATCACACTACTCCAAGTAAGCATAATACTAAATTGTAATTATACATATATAGACTGGAAATTAGAAACATAACTTAAGGTAACAGCAACACAGGCTAATGTACCAGCTAATATGCCTGACACTGACCTCGGAAGCTTATTTCCTGGTAGGGGTTAATTCTATACACAAAATTCTCTACCAAGTCCACAAGCAACCTCAACTTATTAGGCCTGCTGTGGGCCAGCAGATTGGACTGGACAATCTCCTGAGGTACACACCAACCTTAGTTATCCTCTGCCAGTTTGTCCATGTCATAGGATTTGCTGTCCTTGTTCACAGTATTGCAACTGCCCTCAAAGTACATACCACCCTAACTATTTAATGACCCAAAGTTCTGGAACCCATAGAAACAAAAGAAACTTCATCAAACTTATTCTTTATCCCTTAAAAGTATGTGTTAATTTTGACATAATCTTAAAAAGCCTCTGGCATCCAGCAAGAGGAATCCCTGTCATGATAAGAACACAATAAGGAGTTACCTACAGAGATCACAGACCTGCAAAAATAACTTGGCTGCAGAATGGTTTCTTTCACAACCAGATATAAAAAACAAAGCTTATTTTTTTTAACAACAGAGTTCAAACCATGAAGAATTACAAATAATTCATTATGCGTCCTGATAGATTTCAGATTCTTCAAGCACCTGGAAACAGTAGGTACAAGTGCAAAACTCAGTAATGCCAGAATAAAATCACAAGTAATACTACAGAAACTGATTTGCAATTCTATTGCCCATAAGTTCTGGCACAACTATCACAGCTAACAATGGAAAAAAAAAAAAAAGAGAGAATGACAGTTAATTGTGCCACGAGTTACTGGGAAAGGTCACCAGGATATTAAAAGGCAAAAAGGTAGGCAGGCTAAATGCTCAGCTTTGCAGAACCAAGAGATCTGGCTTCTACCCTATATAATTAAGCATTACACTTCAAGAAAACCAATTAAAAAAAAACAAAACAAAACAGAAAGCAAGGCATAATCATCAAACCCTGCTGGGGTGGGGTTAAACAAGCAAAAAAACCACTTACAGAATATCAATACTACGGCAAAGACTAAGTTTTAGACAAATCAAGGTTTAAACCTCAGCTTACTCAACTTCCAAAAAAGGAACAACTTTGGAAAAGTTCCATTTAAGAGCAAAAACTTCCATATCAGATAAGACTAATGACATATGCAGATAGCAGCAGCCAGTACCAAATGTCTTCAAAAGAACTTGCTGTACAAATATCTATCTGGCCCATCACAGAGCTTTTCATCCTCGATTTGAAACATAACATTTCTATTCCTTCCTTTAAAAAGGGTATACATGGTTACCTGCATCCATAACTTTTCTATCTTAAGCTCTTGCATTTGTTTTATTTTTATGAAAAAAATACTACAAGTGTAATTATGAGAATATGCAGCATTAATAACTTAATTCTTAGGTTTCTGTTCAATACAATCTTAACACGAGCAAAAGATCACCCTTCTGTTCTTATATAGTTTTTATACATATATGAGACATTGTATGCTTTCTGTATTGAAGACTTTTGGTAATAAATATTTTCAATACATTTGAATTATCATGTGAAAACTAAAACTAAACAAGATATTCCTACTGGGGAAAAACTTATTTTAACGTAGCACAATACTGTCAGTATTTTTTGTATTTAGTTACAAGTTCTCCTATTTCACACTACTAGGACATTTGCAATTGAGCCCATCTAACTGTCAATTCTTCAGTCATTCCAATGGTTGGTTAATGTTATTTCATAACCTAAAAGTTCTATGAATAGCATGTATTTCCCTTCACTACACACCACAGTTCAACTATCAACACTATAATGTTCCTCAGCTCTACAAAGATCTTATAAATTCCTCATGCCCTAAACTACCCTTGACTAATCCCTGTACTTTTTATTTTTTATGAAAGTAAAAAAAAGAAGGAAAAAAAAGGCCAAACTCCTGCTAGCATTTTCTGTGTTTTTCCACTCAACTACAGTGTTACTACAGGATTTTGGACTTTCTATTATAAGCCTGCTGGAAGTTCATCATTTATTTATACTTTCTCAAGACTGAAATAAACTCTAAGGCATTGCTCAATCATGCACAAGTCTGGTACAACACAACAGGAAAATTGTATCCAATTAATTGTCTGGCTCCAGCACAATGATTTTCCTTTTCAAGGAGGAAACTGTTCTGGGCCTCTGGCAGAGGGATTCGGCTTCTTGCAAGATGGGTATAGTCCAACCCATCTCTCTGCCTGATGTTCCCACTCCTAGAACAGCCTGAAAAAACACTTGTCTATATTCAACAAAATGTGACAATGCTGAAACTTCTTCCAAAAATTCTGCCACAAGCAGAAATGTTTCTGGAAAGACAGACAAGTTGGGAACATTAATGCATGGTCACAGCAAGATCTAACAAAATTCAGAGCTCTTGGATAATCCAAGCTCTCAGCAAGTGAACATTAACAGGAAGCAAGTACTGATGTGATTCAAAAGAAAATCCAGAGACAACAAATAGTCATATAATTTAGCAGCAATAGACTGTAAAATTGCTAGCTATAGGGATGGAGACAGCATTCTTCCTTCCTTTTCACTGTCCTGGTTCCACAAACGCTAATAATTTTCATTTTATGTTATCTGTTAAAAGAAATGACAAAACCCAAAATGCAAGAAAACAGCCGAGTATGTATCGACACATTTTGCAGAATTCCAGCTAGATCAGACTCAAATCAACATGACTAAAGTAGTACAGTGACACAGACACTCCTCACCCACATGGCCCTTTACAGCATACTTAAATTCAATTACTTTCATTACATAAATAAAAAAATGAAGCTGTCACATTTATTAAGAAAAATGAGAAGACAAAGCCAAATCAAAGTATTTTTCCAGTGCCATGTGAATCCACCTCCAAATGACCACTAGATTGCCCAGCTAACAAATAAAAAATTAAAGATCAAGAATAACTTTATATAATCAAAGTGTAGGGAAGCAAGGTTTTGCATTTAATAAGCCTGGGGCCAGGAGCAAACCCAAACCATCCTATAAGAGATCTAAGGAAAACACATTTACTGGCCTTCATTCCAGCTAAGTAACCTGATTCATTTGAGGTTTGTAAAAACTCATTGCAAACACAAAAGAGATTTTTGTTTGTTTTTAAAGCCTAATCAATGTGTTGGTGTTCCTGGCTCAGGATAGATGCAGCATGACTGCAATGGATCAGTTCCAAGAATGACAGTATTAACTCTGCAGCAGTGGCTCTAGATGGTATCTCTGCAGGGAAATCCTTGTCAGCACTGACTTACCTCTGCTATAAATGGCCACCCGCACTCCTACACTGGCTCCTAAAACCATGGTGCTGAAGTTTGTCAAAAGCAAGAACTCCCTACCCCATACTATTCTCATGACTATGTCAGTATAAAATTGGATGGTTCATTCAGGGTGAAAAGCACTTACATAAGAATATTAACAGGTGTATGTGAGGGCTGCCTGACATCACCCTCTTACCAGAAGCACCTAAGCACTGGAGTTTCACCTTAGTGCATTACAGCAAATCCCAGGTCAGTCCTGCAGGGCCCTTGGAACAAACAGTCAATGTTTCAAAGATAGCATCTCCACTGCAGACTGTAATCATACAGCAGCATCAAGAGTACTGAAAAATAAAACATCTGTTCATCTCTCAGACAACAATCCTAATAGAAAGCTGAAAAGACACAATAGAGGAAAAAACAAATAACAGACATGGTATCTATCAAAATAATTGCTACTGATACATGGGAAACTAAACATCCTTTCCATGGATCAACAGTAAATAGGCCAGACTATCACGCAGGATTCTCTACTGGAAGCAGCTGGAAAAAAAATCTCCCAGCAAAACCCCACAATTCCAAATACCATTTTTCATATCCCGCTTAGTTTTTTAAGATAAATTTACTAAAATACTTTTGAACAAACAGAATGTCCAAAGAAAATGTTCTGTACTTTCCCGAATCATGCCAAGTTCTTGATATCCACAAAACATTTTATGTAATGTTAAGTGAGTAACATATTTCCTCTTTACAAATTTTGTTTGCTTTCTTTCATATTCATTTACTTTACTCCCTAGTACAATACAGCAAAAAAAGACTATCTAATCTCAACTCCTGTTTGTCAATGTATTTCTTGCATTAGTGGTTCAAAATTAAATGCAGTATGCTAGACAGGGTCTAATAAGCTGCAAGGGGCTCTTGCTTTCCAAGTGCAGCCTCCTGTCTGCCAGTTCACCCAGCACGGCCAGGTCCCTGTGTCCTGCCCTTGAGCAGAACAACTCACCCCCACCACACCAACACTCACAGGCTCGGTGTCACCCCAAACACGAGCAGAGTAAACTTCACTGCGTCCTTCAGATCACGTTAAACTGGCTGTACCTTGGGGCTGGTTATCTTGAGTTGTTGGGGTTTGGTATGATTGGTTGGGTTGGGGTTTTCTTCTTGGATTTCTGGTTGGTTCTTTTGGGGTTTGGTTTTTGAGAGTTTTGAGGGGGGGGAGGGTTTTGTGTTTGTTTTTTTTAAGTATTTTGTAGTATTTTTATCTCACATATTTTAAGTCTAGAAGCCGTAACGCACAGCTTTAATGAATTTCATTTACTATTACAGGGACTATGGATTTCAACATACTACTTAGCATTTGTGTCACCAAGATATGAATGTACTCAATTCAATTCATATCCACTTCGAATTAAATGAAAACAATAGCATTAACTACCATTAACACATCAACTTGTGCCTACACTTTTTTTCAGTTATTAAAAATGACCAGTTCTTTGGAGTACTTTTGATCTAAGAAAATATTTTTCAGAGTTTCTCAGAGCCTTTGGTAAACTGTGGCAATGAATTCCCTATAAAAGGTATCTATAATAGCAACTCACAACAATCTCAGGCACTGAATAATTCCAGATTTTGAAAGCCTGGATATCTGTTCGGAAGCTTCAGGTTTCTAATAAAAGCTTCTACAACATCTGTCAGAAGCATTTCAGCCTGGAAGTCACATACAAATTCTCAAAGGTCTTCCACTTGCTGATTTTTTGAAATGAAAACAAAACCCAAAAAAACAAGTTTAAGATTATTTCAGTTACACAATTTTAAAGAGTTTCTTCCCATATGCAGTGATTTGAGCTGAACAAACGCATTTAGATTTTCTGAAGTATAGCCCACTTTTTCTTTTGCTTTGATTCACACTTTTTGGAACACTCCATGCTCAGCACAACATCTACTTCCTACATATCTAGTGAGTCACTTTTTCAGGCACCTCTTAAAAAATGCAGATTCATTAACTTGTAATTACTAAAAAAAAACCAAAATTAATTCTAACTATAATATTCTAATGTTATCACTGCATGAAAAATCCACCAGTTAACTAGGAGTTATTATACTGTACCTCCAAACACAGGCAGGAAGAGGCACTGCACTGGTTGTCTATAAAAATATTACTATGCACAGAGAAAGTCCAAGTACAGATAATCCTACCACCATCTCCTCCCACCTTTATCATACACATATTTAGGATTACATATTATGTTTAAAATATTTTAAAAAGCAAATCCAACTTTAAGTACCTTCTTTTAATTGCTATGTATTGGTGATCTTGAAATCTCATTCTATTTTCATCCTTAATAATGCTCGTGTTACATAGACATTATCTCCCTGGGCAAAAACTTTTTTCCATGCATAATTCAAGTATCTTTATACAAAGTAAACATTCACATCTTTCAACTCTAAGTAACATGTTATCTTCGGCTTGGTCTACTTATGCAACATATTTCAGCTTCTACCTTCCTCTGCCTTAGGAAAAAAATTCTGTACTACTTTCCTTGGCATTGCTTACTGATGCTCCCTCTCTTCAGGTTCTACCCCTAGTTACAGATAATACTGACAAAATTGTTTACAGACTACGTAGTAAACAGGATCACTCACATGATTCACTAAACAAAATAAAACTCCAAGCCCTCAT
>VWZV01014840.1:966270-978701 GCA_013397155.1 Irena cyanogastra
GAGTAATAAAGTGTAACTGAAAGGCAGTTCAAGTGGCAACACAGAGCCTGGACTGACTGACTGGTCATGCCTGAAACTGGTATTGCCAAAGTCCACAACTTATGAAACTCATGAAACCCAGATCATTCCTGAACTATTTTGAAATATCTGAAGGTTTTTCTCACTACTAAATTAACATTTGAAGGCCTTTTATCTTTCGAAAAATCCAGAATTGATAAATGTCCTATATATAAGCTTCTAAGAAATGTTTACAAATACTCTGACAAAGAGAATTTGTGCAGGTTTAAATATAGGTCATTGATAGGATAATGACAATTTCCTAAATGACATGTGCTTATTAGCAGTTACGTAAACAATGATAATAGGTGTCCCTGCATGTAAATGTTCTGGCACAGTTTTATGGTTCTGTTTGTATTTTGAGAACACCACAGAATGTTTTTAGGTAGTTCTTGTGATTCAAGATCAAGCCTGTATTTATCACTATTTTCTACCTGCCCTTTCACAACAGCATTTGATACCTATTATCTGTAAGGGTGCATTTCCTCCTCCCTGCCAACTGTCTCAGAATTTACCATTCGGATACTCCACCAGAGGAAAAGCCAGTCCATAGAGCCAACAAACAAGCACAGAACCTGAAATTCTCCACACTGCTATACCCGTGCTTTAAACCTTTTACAGCACCACATCTAACACACAACAGGAGTGGATTCCAGGGCATGATCCCATTCTTTAGTTGTTTACCATGGCTACAGATGCTCACCTTGGTAATTTTCACCAGACCTCTGTCAAATCTTCACATGATGCTATCTCAAGAACTATCAAATGCAATCCTCTTATTTACTACTAATACTATGAAGCTGCTACTTTAAAACAGATAAACAAAATGAGTAAGCATATAAATTTTTACCTATATTAGAGAAGCCAAAGCTAACTGAAATATAAAAACAAACAAAAATCTCCATAGTTGATGGTTTTTGAAGCTTGTCTATCAGTTAGCAGCCTTGCTCAACACTCAGTGCTTTGTCAAATTAACCATCTTGAACATGACAGACTATTTGTAACCATAATAGAGCACATGAGGGTATTAAAATCTTTGTAAGTCATAAGAAATGTTGATAAAAACTATATGCATAATACTTTCTAATTTAAAAATAGCACAATAAATTGGAACATTTTACTTTGTTGAGCCAAACAAGAAAGTTTAACAACTAAACTTAAACTGAAAGTATTTCAAACACTTAGGTTTTCTAGAATCCAAGAATGCACATCACATATACAATAGAGCCAAAGCAAGATACTTAATGAAATATTTAATACAGATAGCAGTTTGCACAATTACCTGCAGGTAACTTGAAAGCCATGCCACAATCCAGCCTTAAGAAATTAAATGCTTGTCTTGTCCCATCATGTCCAATTATTGCATAACATAGGATAGTTAACAATGGAAGGTTTAAGAACTTTTGACTGCATTGTACTGCTCCTCATGCTGTGTCATACTACTGAAAAAATCTGCATGAATTACAGACCATATTATTCTTAAAATCCAGAGCTACACTGACTGCATTTCATAGAAGGACTTGGTGTGAAGCCAAAAACCAGTTGACTTAAAACATGTTAAGTTCTAGAGCATAACCTCAATATATTTGGGGAAAAAAATACAGTGCTGAGCAACTGCAGTCTGACCTTTGTTAATTTTTCGCTGGATATTTAAAATTAACTTGACAGTCATTAAGTAAAACAACTTTACTTGTCCCAGTTCAATCCCTAGCGGACAAAACATGCACTACAGGACCCCTCGATTTTGATTAACAAGACTGCCAGACTTGTGAGAGGAACAGTTAAGAACACAGGATGTATTTTAAAGCCATTTTCACTAACAGTAAGACTATATCATGAATACCACCCATTACATTCCAGTAATAAACCTTCTATCAGAACCAAACATAATACTCCACAACATTTCAAAAGGACAAGGAGGAAGAGCGCCAAACAAGCACAGTATCTTTTTAAAATCCATTTTTCAACGCTCCTCACAACCAATTTTCATACACCAATGAAACAGTAATTCTCCGCATTTGAAAAAAATACTATTACACCACTATATCAATACAATCTGCTTTCACATTTCCATGACTCACCTCAAAATCACCTACTTCCAGTAGTATACAAGACATATGCAAGCCTTTCAACTAACCATTTTCACCTGCTAGTTTTATATACTTTTCATAATATTTAAAGTTTCTGCTCAGTAAGAAATTACCAACTTACCTGGGAAGTTATCACTTTAAAACAAATCTTACTCCTGCCCTATGCAACAGTATTTATTACAGCAAAACCAGAGTGATCCACAATCCACAGAGACTTGCTACAACAAATGTGCAGTTTCAGTGTTTGTATATGAACATCTTACCTTGCCTGTCTTGTGATCAAACCAGACAAGAGCATGGTTCCTGGACAGCACCTTGCAGTCAAACGTGGCATTGTTCTGGGCTGGCCGGCAGCGAGCCACGGAGCGGCCGATCTTGACAGGCTCGTCCAGGTAGACATGACGCTCCTGAAACGGGTGGGAGTTCGGGCGGCAAGTGAAGATGGCCAAGGCTGAAGGCATCGAGGACAGATTGTGGTTGCCACACCAACCAGAGATGAAGAGCCTCTTCTGATGCAGGCTGTCCTCCACAATTTTTATAACACCTCCACAGCAACTTTATATTAAAGCAGGACAAATATTATCATATGAGAGGCCTAACAACTCATTGTTTCAGTGTGTAAACTAATTCTGGCAATAATCCAGTGAAAAAGTCCCATTATGTCTTTTAATAATATCAGCAGTGGCCAACAAAAAGTCTAAAACGTACAACTTTCAATCCATCCTCCTCTGGAAGAATAGGAATAAGCATCTGATTCCTTCAGAGAAGCAAAGGCCTCGTGAAAGAAGGATACAATGTCTTAAATCCAAGTAGATGAGTCATACAAGTACTTTTGTTTGTAATCTCAACTGCCTTCTTCCCCCCCTTCCGTAAACAACACCGACCAATAGTCTGACCAATGCAACATGGAAGCAAGGAAAGGTTTAGGGAAGGGGGATGAAGGAGAAAGATTAGGGTCCTCTCACACACGGCAAAGATCAGGAACTGGAAGGTGAATACAAAGCCCTCGCTCCACAACAGGGACCTATTTGTTCACCCAGCAATCCGCATTTCACCATCTTCCTGTGTTAAACCCCGGCAGAATAGGTGGTCCTCGATTTAGGATGGAGTGCGAGAGCTACACTGTTTTTCTCCCCTACACCAGATAAAGCTGAACTGGTCTACAGCTTCTGGGAGTCGCTCAGATAAGGAACTTGATAAGGCATGGAGAGGCTCCCAACTCGTCTTCTCCCGGGGACAAACCAACGCGTGGGAAGGGTTCTTGGGGCCGGCCTGCGAGGTGCCCTGACAGGTCGCTCCCCGGCGGTGGCTCTGGCTGGCGGCGGGGTCGGTGTGCGTCCCTCGGCGGCGGCTCCACAGGGGCGGGCAACGGGGGCTGCCCCGGCAAGTCCCCGCCAGGAGCCTCCGGCGCGGGGCGCGGCGGCTCCGCTCAGCCCCTCCGCAGGTGACTGCGCATGAGGCGGGCCCGCTGCGCACCCCGCGCTCTCCGCCCGTCCAGTGCGGCTCCGCTGCCCCGGCGGCGGGAGAGGCCTGGCGGCCGGGCCCGGGCGCTCCCGCTTGGTCGCTCTGCGGCTCAGGAGGCCACCGGCCGCGGTAAGTTTCCTCCAACCTGCGGGGCCCAAAACAAACCGGGTCAGGCGCGTCCCTCAGCGCGTCCCTCCGCCTCTCCTCGGCCCCGCGGGCGGCACGGGGCGCGCCCCGCTCCNGCGCGGTGAGGCTGCGGCACGGGCGGGCCCCGCCCCACTCCGGGCGCGCGGGGAGGGGGCGGAGGGCTGGCCGGGAGGGGAGAGGGGAGAGGGGTCGCTGTTCCTCCGGGAAGGGCACGGCTGGGACGTGTTAGCACGGAGCAGGTCGCTGAGGTGAGTGAGCCCTGGCTCCGTGCCTTCGCTTTGCCCTCGCTGTGCTCAGTTCTGGGAGGGAGGGGATAAGCGGGGCCCGTCAGCCCTTATAAATAAGGGGGAGGGAATGGCCTGAAGTTGTATCAGCGGAGGTTTAGGTTGGATTTTAGGAGTAGGCTTTTCACCCAGAGGGTGGTCGAGCACTGGAATGGGCTCCCCAGGGAAGTGGTGATGGTCCCAAGACAGTTCACAAACCTTTTGGACAACGCTGTCAGGCACACGGTGGGATTCTTGGAGCACCCTGTGCAAGGCCGGGAGTTGGACTGGATGATCTGATTCCAGCTCAGAATATTCTGTGATTCTGTGAAGTTGCAGAGCTCAGAGGAGGAGCTGGAGTGACACGTTCTCAGCAGAGCTTGCATGAGAAACTGCGGGAGTCTCCTGGACATCCTCCTGCTTTCCCTGTGCGCGGCTGGTCGTTTTATGATCCCAGCTTAAAAACCTAGGGAGCCGCAGTGTGGTTTGGTGTGTCCTGGGGCGAGAGGAATGCTGGCCATGTTTGCCACGTCTTGTTGCAGGTTTGCGGCTGGAGCAGGGGGACTCTTGGAGCAGTGGCTGCAGGGACAGGACTGAGGTGGGGTCACTGGTACTGTGTCTTCCTTCAGTACACCATGGAGCATCATCCAAGGTCATATTTATGCCTCTTTTCTAGAAACCAAGGAAAGGTCACTTGTCAAGGTCATATGGGGCCGAACAGGTCTCTCCAGTCCAAATACATTTTTAATTCCGTCATTCCCTGTAAAGCAAACAAGTGGGAATTGTTGATGTAAGATAGATGTTGGGGTCCTGCCAGCACTATAATTACCCGGTGACAGGGTGTTAGGATTAGGGATATGGGAGATGGCAGAAAGAGCTGGCAGCCGTGGAGGACGGGAGTGGAGCTGGGTCAGGCACTTCAGCAGTGGATGAGGGGAAAGCAGCGATCAAGGTAAGGCAGTGCAGCGTCTGAGACAAGGCATGATTGGTGCGTTCTTACTTGTAGCACAGTAAATCCTCAGGGCTGTCTTCATTTTTTTTCCCTTTCTTTTTGACTGCACTGTGATTTGGGGAAGGGAGGTTGATTCATAGCAGACTAGTCTTCTTCCAGCAATCCAGTGAGAAAAAGACAGCAAAACCAGGCTATAGCATCTGTGTTTGAAACAGAGAAATGAAATCCAAGATTAAAGACAAATCTGATTTTGTGAAGACAAAACCAAATAACTGATTTGTGGAATATTTAGAACTGTTTATCCGTAGTTTTAATTCTCCTGACAGAGAAAAAAAGATTTGGCACTTCACTTCATAGCTTTCATCAGCTTATGAGATTGTACTACTCTGATAAATATAGTCATAATTTGCTTTTACTAATTTAGTTAATAAGTGGAAATTCTGTGTGGCTGTTGCTTACAGCACACAAGGTGCCATAACTACTCAAAGGGAGAAGGAAATGTATAAAAAGAAGATGGAGAAAGTGAGAAAAAATTTAGGTCCATTAGGAGTTAAATTTGAGGGAATGAGTTGCAAAAGTACAAATAATTGGGAGCACTTTGGGATTGCAAAGTGTAAAAAGTGGGGACAAAGTGTACTACAGGTGTTGGAATGAAAATAATGTTTCTGAGAGCATTTTTGATATTTTTGTGTGCACATATAATGGAGAAAGGAGACTGAAAGTAAAATTAGAGATGAAAAAGATCCACTACCATCTATAGGGCCTAAGAGAATCAGTAAAATAATAAGCTGAGCAGTGAATACCTTTTTCTGTTGTTCTAAGTATTTATAATAATTATAATATGACTGCATCACTTAAACTGTAAGCCACTGGCATATTATGTTTTCCTGAACCCTTCTTCATCCTCCTGGAGAAATCCCGCTCTGACAGTCTCACGCAACGGTATGAGAAAACTAGATGACAATGGTATGTGTCTTTCTAGTTCTCTTTGGCACTGCCAAATGGCTCATGTAACAGCTGAGCTGTACCCATCGAGGACATTAATTTAACCCTTCCTTCTCTGCATGAGTGCCAGCTCTCAGTGGAGCTGCGTGGCTGTAGTTATCCCTCAGGCTTTTCAAATTGCCTTATGTGTTCAAAAGTTATCAGGGGGAGAATCATAGGCTAAGATGAAAATGCAGAAAGCAGTTGCATTCTGAAATGAGGATACAATTATTGTATGGGTATTTTATGAGGTGTGTGCTGCTTACCAGCAAGTGTCCATCTCAGAACTGTGGAAAGCAACAGGTGGATGAGGAGTTCTGTGTGGAGTGCTTGGCCACTGTGCTGTGCTCAGAGGAGGAGGAGAAAGAGGAGGAGGAGGGAGGAAGCGTCAGCTCCTGCTTCGTTTCTGCAGACGCTGTCACACAGTGAAGCAGGCAGAGCGCCTCGCAGCCATGTTAGGTAAGGGCAGCAGGAGCGACTGTGTCCGTCCTTCTTCTGGGCAGGAAGTCCGTGAAAATGTTATGATAGCCATCATAGCTGAGGGCAGAAAGAGCCTGCTCCATGGCCATCTTGGGTAAGGGAAAGGCAGCTCTTTCGGGAACTGTCCCTGTCGCATTTGTCCCCTAAAGAGCTGGTGTCTGTTTCAGGAGGATGAAATGCAGCTGAGATAGTTCATGTGCGTACCTGAAAAACGTCTGGATTTTGGCTTGAGTGTGTCAAAGTCTTAATGACTTGATGGAAAATGAGATCTTTTGCTGAAGGATGCCTGTCATGAATTCTGAGCTAACTGTAACTGACTCAGAAAGAAAATCATTAAGCAGCATTACAGGCAACTCAGTGTGAGATTTCTGACTACTGTGTAATGATGATCTAAAAGGCTTCCTAAATAATTAATATATATCAGACTGAGTTTTCAGTACAGAGGTATGAACCAGTTGCTTTGTGGGACATGCTGATTCCAGAGAAATTGTTACATTTGAAATGACTGAGCCATGCTGTATAGCAATAGTTCAGTTTCTAGGGTAAAAATTAAGATGCAAACTGATAATGAAAGCAGAATTAACTGGTAAGGAGAAAGTTGGTGATGCAGTTTTCTACTGAGTTCTCATCCCTGAAACTCATTCATCAACAATTTATCCAATCAGTTTTGTACTGATTTTCAGAAATATGACAAATTCCATGTATAATTGCCATACCACATTTAAAATATGATAGCCTAAAAAGGCATTTACTGCTGTATAGAGCAGTGTGGAAATGTAAAGCAAAGTTTGTACTGTTACTTACATCCTTATGTATCTTTTGCAAAACAAACTTGCCTCAGAAGTAGCTTCTAAAACATTCAGAACCAAGCTGTCAAAAAGTAAGGAACTGTTCTCTCAGAGAGGTTTTCTCCAGTGTTAAAAAAATAGGTTGTAATTGTCACCCCAGATTTAGTGAAGGGGTTACACATTTTTATTTTAGGGCAATTATTGTTCTTTAGTTTCAGACTTATTTTCTGTTCGTGATCTTTTAACTCTCTGACTGGTTATGTAAAGAACAATTGCATTATTATCTTTCAGCATTAATTTTGACAGAATAAGCAACTCTACCAGTTTAATCCTCTCTTGTCAGGTAGGTTCTCCATTTATTTCGTTTTCTTTCAGATCCTTCTCTGCTCCTATTTCTGGTTTGCATTAAAAAAAGATGCTTGTATCCAGTATACAAATGACTGTCTTGCCAATATAACATTTACATAAATGTAATATATGTAGTGAGCATATACTGAATGTACTATACAATTTACATTATGTAATAAATATGAATGTTTTATAGAATTATTTAAAATACATTATTTATTATGTGCTATATATGCTTTCTGTTTATATATACAATGTACATTGCATAATATATTGATAATACATGTATTTGGTATATATACATAAGTATAATGTAACATGCGTACCATTAATACATGTTATGCTAACATATAGCTAATTTTACATGCAGCGTTTTTTCATTTCAAATTAAATCAGGCAAGTTGAAGTATCTGGCATTTTCACTCTTTTATCATTTTAGCAGAACATAGTCATCATGTGACCAGCTCTTATTTGCTTTTCTATTAATGTATCAATTTAACAGTCAATATAAATGTTGACTTTTTGAAATGTTTGATGTTTTCTTGGCTATTTGAAAAATGGAAAAGATGCTTAAAACCAATTATGACTTTTTAATGTGTGTATTTGTTTTAATTGACTGTATTTATTAGACCAAATATAATTTCTAAATACAAATAAAATACTGCTTTAAACTGAAATCTCGAGGCGGGGGATGGAGGGGAAGATGAGATGAGCAGATGATGTTTATGCAGTTCTTTGGTGTTACTCTGTGGATGTGAGCAGTCTGCACAGTCACTCCCTGCTGAAGCTGATGGAACCTGGCCAGCCAGCAGCCAACACAACATTTGCTGCTACCTGATAGAAACCATCCTGCTGAGAGACACAGGACAGCGCCGCAGAGATCCCAGCTGTAGGAGCAAGATAGAGCATGAAAGAAAGCAAGGCAGGCCCAAGCCCTGAGCAGTTATGGATCTTTAGAACCCAGCTGTCCCACACAGGCCTTTTCTCATTTTTATTCCAGCAACTGACATCACAGGGCATGCTTTCTCTAGCAGTCTCTCTTGTCCAAACCCTTCCAGATATTAACAGATGGCTGTATTTCTGCAAAACAAGGCAGAGTTCCTGGAGGTTTGTAAGGGCACATTCCATATGCAGAGGCCTTGTGTTTTATGAGGCTTTATTGCAAGTTGTAGGATAATGCTCTCAGTTAGTTGGTTCTCAGCTCTGAAGTCTGTTTTTTTGTCCTGCATTGATGTTTCTTGAAGAAGAAACTCGGATGTTTCTAAGTGCTACAATACATGCAGAAATATTTTGCTTTCTCAACTGAAGGAGATAGCCATTTTAAATACATTTTAGTTAAGTGAAAATCTTTCTGAAGCAGTGTTTCCCTAGGGAAACACTGAATCACTGTTCTTTTGGAATATCTCCAGTAGGTAAGAATCCTTTCTACTGTACTTCTTTTTTTATCAGACATCCCTTAACTTTCTCCTGCCAAAACATTATTTGTTAAGCATATAGTGGAATTAATTTACTGTTTAATAAAATGAGCAGAGCATATCACTCTTACTAAGTACTTTATTGTTATTATTTCACATAGATACAGTTATCCTTTTTATTCACATGAAAACTTAAGAATAGGAGCCAGCAAAAACTAGAAGGACATGCATGATGATAATAGCTAAAAATTTTGGTTTGCCCATGACAGCTAAAATATAAACAAGAGAAGGCTTATAAGAAGCAATGACATGGAATCTTTTCTTAAACCAAGTGATAAAAGCTTTGGCCAGTTTCAGGCCATTTCAGTTCATAAATGGAAACAGCTAATGAAATTACACTGAGACTCATTGCACTGAGTTGAACTCGATTAAGCTCAGTCATGTCTTTTTGTTGAGAGTAATCTTCTACAGAATTTAGGAGTTAACTGCTTGAAAAATCTTTGAGTCTTGCATGGTATCACTATAAAATATCTGAAGCAGTTGAAGACAGTGAGAACCTTGCCATAGGGCCCTGCTGGAGGCTGCACACTGCATAACCCCATCCCTATCTCAGTTTGTATCTAACATTCACTTTGCTACTCATGGTTCATGATGACTGAAGGCTGCTGTGTCTCAAGTTATTACCATGATAATTTTGTGTGTTATAATTTTCTCTGAGTTCTATGTTTGTTCATCTTTTGTCTAGAAAATTACTCCAATGATCAAAGCATACTTTAATTGCTAGCAGTTTGCTTTTGGTAGATAAACAAATGTTGTTAGTGGGCCTTAAGGAAACAGTGCATCTAAGGAGTCATACATTTTATTTTAAGTATGTCTGGATGTATTATCTTGGTTTTAATATTTGCAACTCCTGTTCTGGAGAAAAAATGGCATGTAGTGATTCAGGTAGCAGCCCATGTACACCTGCTGCTGCTGAAGCTGTTCTAGTAGCAGTCAACCAGAAGTCTAGTGTGAATAATTAAATTAAAAGGGGTCAGGAGTTCTGGGGGAGGTGTATGCATGATTTTTTTTTCTTTTTTTCTTTTTTTTCCTTTTTTGTTAAATAAAGTAGCTATTTAGCACTTTTAACTCTACAAAATGTTTCATAATGAAATACAAATAGCTGTTGGACTGTGCTAAAAGAATATTTGAAAGCTCTTACATTATTAAAGAGCTTGGGCTTTGGCTGAGGCACTAAAAGAGGGTTTAAGAGATTTGGATGCTTTTTTTATTATCCCAGTTTCCCGTGAGGGTGAAACTGTCCAGCCACCAGCCAGAGGGGTATTTCCATGTCCCTCCCGTGCCGTGCTCAGCGGTGCATAGGACACGATGGAGACACGCCTGTTAATTACTTGGCGGCCGCGGCGGCCCCCAGCAGCTGCTGTCACTGACATGTCAAAAAGGAAAAGAAAGCTGATTGATCTGTTGCCTGCAGAGCTGCCCTCGCGAGCACCCCGCTAAGCACCGGTGGGGCGGGCTCCCCGGGGCCGGGTGCGGTGTCTGCAGCCCGACAGAGGGACAGAGGAGCCGCTTTCCCTGCCCGACGGCTCCGCCCGCCCGCCCGCTGCCCGCTTGGAGAGGCCGGGCCGATCGCACCGCAGCCCTTCCCTGGCGGGCCGCCGGGGGGCGCTCCCTCCCTACGGCACCCCCCACTCCCCTCAGGAATGGTTTGGCCTCCCCTCCGCGGCCGCTTGGCCCCTCCCACTCCGTGCGGCTCCGGGGGGGTGGGCGGGGCGACGTGAGTCACCTGACTCCGCGCGGCGGGGCTGGGGGTCGGGGCCATGTCGCGGCGGGAGCGAGGCCCGGAGCTGGAGCCGGGGGGTGCTGAAGTGCCTGCGGAGGATGCGGAGCCGGAGACTCCCGACCAGTGCCTGTCGCTGCTGCCCTGGGACCGCTTCTCAGCCTGGCTGCACTGCGTTTGCGTGGTGGGCTTCGACCTGGAGCTGGGCCAGGCCGTGGAGGTACGTGCGGCGGCGGGCGGGGAGCACCGCTCGCCCTGCGGGCTGCGGCGGGGGGGGCGGGNNCGCCGGAATCGGGCGCTTCGTCTGGCCCCGGTGTTGCACAGAGGCAGGAGAAGCTCGGCTGTTCTTGAGGAAGCGTGCGGAGCGGCGAGCGGGGCAGCGCCCTGGCGAACCGGCTCGGCCGTCCCGGGCGAGGCTGGTGGTTTTCGGGCAGCTCATCTCATGGTGCTGCTTGTGCTGCCAGCGGGCGCTTTTAGATGGTTTGCGTCGCGTCCCGAGATTTGTATGAAGTACATCGTCGGCTTCCTTTGCGTACGAATAGCCCTGATTTCTGTGGCATCTAGGTGTTAAAAAGTGTGATAATAAGCAGAATGTGAGTGATCTTCATAATCAACAGCGTTGTCCAGGTCGCTGAGGTGTGCGAAAAGGTTCTCTACGGGTTTGAAGCGTTTTCCTTCGGCACAGGCTGGGTGCCGGCCCGTGGCAGTGTCACAGCTACGGCTGCGTCTCCCAGCTGTGCCCTCTGTGCAACAGGCAGGGACAGCTGTGGCACTGCTTTGAGAGGCACGGGCAGGACAGCTGTGGCACTGCTTTGGGAGGCACGGGCAGACCAGCTGTGGCACTGCTTTGAGAGGCACGGGCAGGACAGCTGTGGCACTGCTTTGGGAGGCACGGGCAGACCAGCTGTGGCACTGCTTTGGGAGACACGGGCAGGACAGCTGTGGCACTGCTTTGGGAGGGCACGGGCAGAACAGCTGTGGCACTGCTTTGAGAGGCACGGGCAGAACAGCTGTGGCACTGCTTTGGGAGGCACGGGCAGGACAGCTGTGGCACTGCTTTGGGAGGCACGGGCAGGACAGCTGTGGCACTGCTTTGGGAGGCACGGGCAGCACAGCTGTGGCACTGCTTTGGGAGGCACGGGGAGCTCACAGTGCTGGGAAACGGAGAGAAGAATTACTGTTCGGATCGGTTTCACATTCTGTTTCACCCTGTTCACCATGTGACTCCGAAGCAAACTCTTGGTCTGCAGGGAAAGTGTGTTTTTCTTTCCCTCGCCTTAAAGGGGTGCCAGCATAAATGCATGGCAGACTGGCCTAAAATTCAACCAATCCAGCTATTATGTTTTGTAAAATACGTGACTGTTGGCCACGGAGAAATGTAGATAAAACCCCCGCATACTGTGCTAATTCTCTGAGATCTCTTCCTTTGATGTTATAAGGTGGTGTTAACAACAAAGACAGAGGTTTCTGTATGACCTGTGACTTGGGCAGCTTTGTCCTCCGTGGCTGAGGGAAGCATAGCCTCTGTCCTGGCTGCCGACTCCTTAGTTGACAGTCACATTCGTTTAACTGGGTGCATAAAATGAGACTTAAAATGTCTACAGGACTAAGGCCTGCTTTTTTTTTTTTTTTTTTTTTTTTTCTCCCCGTTTTTTGTTTAGGG
>VWZV01014840.1:978708-990584 GCA_013397155.1 Irena cyanogastra
TTCCTCCCAGTATGTAGCTGCAGGAAGAATAATTAGCTTCAGTTTATATAGAAATTCTGGGAAGAAACACCTGCTAGTGAGGAGAATGAGTATGAATTCAAGTCTGTCTGCCAATCTTCTGACTAAATGTGGATAATTTCAGCATCATCATCTACTGAAACAGTTACATTTAGTGTACTTAGATGTACTGAAAGAGTTACATTTATTGTACAGATGCTTAGCATAAGATAGCAAAGGGAAGTATTAAGAGTTGGAAAAGAGATAGTAGTGGGTTTACTACATGCAGAATGCAGGTGTTGGTGAATACACTTGTGTGTGCTTTCAGCTTCAGTTGTGCTAATAATGTCTTCACAGGTGGACATCATTTGATAGGAGACTGAGGGGAAAAAAATGCACTGGAGATTTTATGGCTGAAGGACAGAAAAGGTGCTTAGTCACAGATCAGCCAGTGGGTATATTTGTTGCTTTCTATAGAGTAGGATAGTGTTATTTTATCAGGAAATAAATTTACTTACGTTTAATAGAACAAGATTAAATGAGATAATGGGATGTCAGCTGTATGGTAAGATGAGGACTGCATGAAGCTATACTGTTGCTGCATTGAACTTTTGGTCTTCAACTATGTCCCATCTTTGGAAGCCCTGAAACCTTCTTTGAAACATAATCCTGGAATTCATGTCAAATTTCCTCTGCCTATAAGCTAGCCACCCCTTTCAGGAGTTTTTGAGTGGGTTGTGGATTGTTTTGAGGACCTTTTTAGTTGAAATTTAGGTGTCTGAGGTTTGTCCTCTTTCCTGTCTATTCTATTCCCACTTGCTTGCATAATCACTGATTTCATACATCCTTTCTATTTTGAAATAATGGTGCTTCTGCTTCTGCACATTGTGTTGCATTGTTTTTGATTTCTGTGCTGTGAAAGCTTACTACATGATCTGTTTGTTTTCCTGTAAGTACAAAAAGCCATGACTTTGAGTTTATTCCTTGAGCTTTCACAGTTGTCATTAGGAACTAGTGCTCATCCTCCAAGAGCTGGTAATAGTACAGATTGTGTTTTGTGGTTGAATTTTGGTTACTCCAGCCTAGCTTTTGATTGCAACAGACTTCAGACAATAATGTGTGTTTGCTTTAAATGTAATCATCTACTGCATTTTGCATGTACAAATTAAATCTAAAAGATGTGATCTTGCTCTCCTTTGAGACCTTTTGCACCAAAAATCTCAAGTATTCTGAACATAGACTCTGAATATGCCTTTTTAAAGGAATGTGTGTGGTCTCTAATTGGCATCCAAAATACCTTGTAAAGATGGGTGACCAAGAAAGCTTAAAAGCATATGAAGAACTGAGACATAATATTAGTAGCTTACAATTGAAAATGTCCTACAGTTAGGAAGCTGTTTGAGGGTTGTACTGTTAAAATATTTGATGGAAACTTACTGCTTATACCCAGCTTATTTTCAAATAAAATAGTACTGTTTTTTTCTTGTAGGTGATATATCCTCCACATTCCAAACTCACAGATAAAGAGGTAAGTCATAGTTGCTGTATATAATTTGGTTTTAGCTTACGAAATATATAAATATATTATTTCTCAGGAAATATAACAGCTGTCTTTTCTTTTCCCTACCCTTTAGAAAACCAATATTTGCTATTTGTCTTTTCCAGATTCTAATTCGGGTAAGTGCTTTCTTCACTCTGTAGTCATCTGTTGTTGGACTAAACTGTGTTAAAAAAGAATTTGAGAGGATGTATTCTGAGCTTTAGATCAAATACGTATTTATGCATCTTAATTAATATTGCAATACAGAAATGTTGCAGCTAAGGTTAAATATAAAACTGCAACTGTCTGCATTGCAGTAAGGTCTGAGGCTTCTTCTCCAGTTTATGTAAGTGTGTAAGACCTTGCAGATGCTGTTTGTGCAGACATTTCAGAATACCTGGCAAGTAAAGAATGAACATCTTAATCTTGCTCTTTAAACAAAATGATAGTGTTGTCACTGCAGAGAGGAGAGTAGGCATGAAATTTGAAGGATTTAATAAAGCAAGTGGAAGTATATGGAACCCTCTTCTCATAAAGGACTAAATGTGTATTTTCTAAGTTCATAACAATGAAACTGACTTTTAAATTCAAAAGCATTTAGAAAGAACAGTTATGAAGGGAAAACCTCAGCTATCTTCTCCATTCTTGCTGGCCTGTAGCTGTGTGTGGTCCTGCTTGTTAAATTATTCTTGAATCTAAACTTCTGCATTTCTGCTGCCAAAGAGAGATCAGGACATGTGGTTGATGGGTTGAACCCCCTGCAAAAAGAAATGACAGAAGTTCAGACACTTCCTTTCACATTTATTTCTGTACAAAAGTCAAAACTTGCAGGACCAGCATTGTGCCTGTGACTGTACTGACTTTTGTACAGAGCTTTTGGATGCTCTGCAGTATGACAGCTCAGATGGGGGTGATGCAGATGTGTGCTCTGAATGTGTGTGAGCTCCCTTATGTAATTTTACAAAGTATTTTGGCTAGCTTTTCTCCTTTGTTTAAATGTCACTAAAATTAAGGTATTTTCTCTGTTCTTGCTGTTCTGTGTGTAAATAGAGACACAGCTTCTTTCTGTTACTGAAATCTGAGTTAACTGTATCTTCTAATTACTCTCACTGTTATTGGTTATAAGTATCTTCGGTCTTTAAAAGGTGTCTTGAAGGTACTAAATCATGTGTTAGGAACAAAGGTTGCTTTCTTAAATTTTTTTTTATGTTTTTTTTCAAATAAGAGTGTAGTAAAGTTGCTTCAGGTAGAATAGGTATATGTGAGGAGGTTTTACTTTCAGCAGGGAAAAATTCCACTTTTTTGCTGTTTATAATGTCCCTATTAAGAACTGTTGGTTCTTGATCATTCTTGGTAGGCATAAGTTTCAAATGATGTAGAGGGAATAACCTGTGTAAGACCTGCCTTCCACAAGGCTGAAAGTGTATCCTATCTGTTAAGATTTATTTTTTTCATCATAGGCCTTAGCATAAAAAGAAAACCCTTAGAGCAGTGAAGGAAGTTGTTAGCTTGCAGCTAAATTTAAGGTCAGCCCATCCCAGGTTTTCATGGCTCAAAAGGTTAATTCAACTTTTTTCTCTTATTACTACAAAGAAATATTATTCCAGTACTTGTGGCTGTGAATTTAGAGGAGAAAATTGATTTAATCAGCTACTAGTTCACAACACTTGTTGTGGTTTTAAGCTTAGTTTTGCAGTACAGTTATTTTTAAAATAATGCTTTATCTTCTCTGCATGGATAAATGAAGAAGGAATGGATATTTACCAGTCTTTTCTAGAAGAGATTGTTAAATAAGAAGGCATCATATTCTGAATGATATTTCAACATATTAATTATTAAGGGTAATTTAGGTCTTCCGTGTGTGGGTTTTTATAGTAGTTCATCAGGGCTTTTTTCCTTTGGATGAAGGGAACAAGCTTTGAAAAGTTGAAGCAAATATTTAGTGCTGTGTTATTGGCATGTGCTGTGTTTTTGTTATCATTGCATCTATGTTGCTGAGCCCTTGTTACCTGTTGGAATCTAATGGTCCCATCACACCACATTTTGCTGCTTTTGGTTTTGTCTTGGTGCATTGAGGGTTTCTGACTGCAGCTTTAAGGGGTTCTGAGACTCAGACCTGGGTGCTCTGGGCATGTCAGTGTTACTTTGCACAGCCAGGGCATCTGACTGAGGGGTTAGGCTGTCTGTGCTTGCTGTAGCAGAATGTGTGTGACTGAAAGAGAAGATGAAACGGAACTTTCAAGTCTGGTGAAACAGTTCCCTGGAGGATTAGTTACATTTTTCTCTAAGAAATTCATTTTGTTGGGAACTAAGGAGAACTTTGCTTCTTGGGGATATTACTGGGAAGTTCTACTCAATTTCACTCAGTTTTCAGCAATTAGCTTTGCAGCTTTCAAAATGAGGAATCTTAGACCTGCCTGTGGAGTTACAGATCAGTATAATGCACTCCTACAGTGTGACTTCTGTATGAACTGTATGGTGTCAAAAAAAGAGGTGAAGTTCAGCCATGTAGCAGAGGAATGACGTGACTAAGATGATCAAAACTATACAGGCATGCCAATGAAGTGGGTACTGGCAGTAGGGGAAGAGCCATTTGACCTGTTTGAGGACGTGATAGTCACTGTGAGGCAGTGACAGTTTTTCCTTGTTGCAGACGGTATATTTACTGTTGCCAAAGATGCCGTATTTTTAATTTATAAAATTATAAATATATAAATGTTCACAAGAGCAATGCAAGATGAATGAACCAAAACTCTGATATCTCTTTGGCTGTAAGGAAGTGCTCATGTTAAACAAGGCTCAGTCTCAGAATACAGTTTGTTTGTTGTTTATCTCTTCCCCCATGCAGGTTGTCTTGGGGACACACAATTTTGTTTTAGATTCCGACGGTCTCCTGGAAGGAAAGTCTCATTGTGTTGTTTTCTGGACCAATTGGATCGAGATCTACCAGTTTACTTAAAGGTTGGAAATGAGAAAAAATGAAGTTAAATTTCCTTTGGGTAATGTTCATCTGTGGACCTTCACCTTTAGATATAAAATTTGAAAAGAAAAATTCCTGAACTATATGTCCTGGAAGTCTAAACTCATGTTTGTTGTAGCATGTTATTATAATTATTATATTAATTTGTTTCATAACTGTTCTTTGTTTTATTAGTATGGATTTTAGATTACAAGGAATTAAATTGAAGCCCACATCTATTTCATTATTGACTAGAAACCTGTAGATCAAATTCTAAGAACCGTTACTGTTGTGGAAATATGAAGTGCTTTATAACTTAATTTAAAAAATTGCAAGCAAATTGGGCTGTCTCAGTTTCCACCCTTCACTTGTTGAAGATGGAGCAGTTAACTAAAAGAGGTAGTGGCCAAAAGTTGTTTTCATCACATTCATAGAGAATATTGAGTCCTCTGGGAGCCTGATTTTCAAACTCAGTTCAGTTTTGTTTATGTGGCAAATACTTGAATTCCTGTTTGTAGGAAGGATGAAGTTGATGTCTTGTCTTTGAAATGTGACAGCCTACTTCCTTAATATTCCAAGAATCCTTTGTAAAACTAATACATTGAAAGACTGGGTTTTATCTCTTCAAGTCAGGCTTTAAGGTTTTTAACTGCTAAAATCTTTTTTCTGCTACTTTGCAAAATTATAAAAGTTGATTTATTCCTCAAGAAATTATTTCTATTTTTGGTTTCACACTGTGTCAGGAGAATGTAGATATAAAAATAGTCAAACCAGAAAGCACAACTGTTTCCCCATGCTGATGTTTTCTCTTTGAAGTACTTACTAAAAAAGAGAATGCTAATAAACACAGTAATCCCTCTTGTTTCTTGTATCTGTTCAACTTAGGAGCTCACAGGGGAATAGGCTTTTAAACTGTATGTTGAATACTTCAAAAGGGAGGGCAGTAAAAGGTGGTTGTACTGAATTCTTTCCTTTCTTTTGCAGAAAGACTCAGCATATTACTATGGCTATGTGTATTTCAGACAAGTTAGAGACAAATCATTAAAAAGAGGCTATTTCCAGAAGGTAATTTCAGTTTTTTTAGGAAAATATTAATTTGGAAATTAATTATTTTTCAGTGACTGCAGAGGAACAGGAAAACTGTCTTGCTCTCTAACTGAATTAGTCATTAATTTATAGTATATTGGTCTAATTTTACATCAGCTATGCTATGTTCCACCTCTGCTGTCAGAAGAGATATTTTTATATCTGTGTTTAAAAACAAAAAGTTGGGAAGTTTTGGGAGTTGTTTGTTTGCAGTTTGTCTGTAGTCAGATGAGTGGTTGGCTTGCATGTGTGAGAAAAGTTGCACTTGGTGTTTTCTGGGGGTAACAGGTGCAGTAGAACTGAGAGAAGGCATTGACCTGAAAATCTGTTTTTGTTACTCTTTATTCCAGTCACTGGTCCTCATCAGCAAGCTGCCTTATGTCCATCTCTTTCGTACCATGCTTAAGCAAATAGCACCAGAATATTTTGAAAAAAGTGAAGCTTTCCTGGAAGCAGGTAGTGGTCCTATAGTGTTGAACTCTTACACTATCACATACTTCTTCTGGAGAAATAAACAACACTGTCATGGTTTGGTTTGTGGTCTTCTTGCAGGATAGAAGGTTGAAATTTTAGCCAACTGGCTTGACTTCTAGATCATTGAACAGAGCTCACTGAGTTCTGCATCTTCCCTGGGAGAGTTGGAGGTCCCTTCTGAAACACGTTTAGGGTTGTGTGTGTTTCAGGACCAGCTGTTGAGCACAAGGAGCTGATGGCAATCCTTAGTGTGCACTCTTCACCACCCAAGTCCTTTTGGGCAGTCTGACAACTTTTGCTAAGCAGCTGTACAAATGTCACCTTGCTTGAGGTTTGGTTTTTTTGTATGTGTGGTTTGTTTGTTTTTTGACCAAATGGAAAAAGTGACAGAGCAGTGCTGGTAGCAGGTGCCTCAGTCTTGCTGCAGATCTGAAACAGCTGGGGAAGGACAAACAGGAAAGTTATTTGCTCTTTGCTTGGAAGAGCTCTCTTTTGTGTACTGTGCCTGCCTTGTACAATTTTCATGTTTTTGTGTTTTCACTGAGTAAGAATTTGTGTAAACCATGAAAAGATTGCATTTTTCAATCACCTGTTTTTTGAGAGGTGTAAAATGAGCAAAATAAGCTCTGCAGAAACTATGAGAATTATGTATGATATTTCCAGCATTTACAAGAAAATGCTGGAAAACTTTCTAGCCAAGCTACAAACCAGCTTCTTCCTTAACTGCTGGTGTTTATTGGTTCTGCAGTAGCCAATATACATAAATGGAGGTGTTCTTTTCCAATTTTTTAGTATGTACTTTCATAGTTTCTCCTATAACATTTCTTCAACTAATATTAAGTTGCATTGCTACAAAAGATGGAAGACCAGAGAGCACTGTTTTCTTGAAATGAAAATCTTTATAGTTCTAATGGAATAATACATAATGTCTAAAAGACTGTAAAACTTCAGTGTGATCAAGAGACGAGTAGAACTTCTGTAGCTTACTAGCACTAATTTAAAGTGCTAATTGCAGTGTGCACAAAGGTGACTGTGATCATGGTTTATAGCTCGCAGAAACTCTGGTATTTTTTTTTCAGTTTGTAGTGACATTGATCGTTGGCCACCACCAGTTCCAGGGAATGTTCTGCAGTTGCCTATTATGGGCCTTATAATGAAGGTAAGGGCTCCTGCACTTGTTCTTCTCTGAGCGTGTTTTCCCCACCTTTTACTGTGCAGTTCCTTGCTGCCTTGTGCCTTGTTTTCATCGTCCTATTCTTCCAAACAGCAGTAGATGTTTACAGCACTCAGAGTGAAGGTCTGGGAGATCTTGATTAGGTGCTTTGATTGAGGGGAGGATCTTTTATAGTGCTTAGGTTAATATTTAATTTTAGTAGTTACTAGAAAGTGATGTTTCAATACAACTACTAGTTGCAGTGTCTGTATCATCCTTCTGGAATTTGCATTCTAGGAGACTTTAGTGCTAATTACATTTCTCAAATCAAACATAAAGTAGCACTTGAAAATACCAAGAGTTAAATTCAATTCAAGCAAATTAAATATGTTGATGAAAATCATTCTCATTCCTGAAAGTTGACGAGTAAAAATCTTTTTTACCCACACACCAGAAATAATTGCTTGTGCTGTTTATATTTTCCATTGGCAGTGAAATATGTCTGAAGAAAGCTATTAAAGAAGTTGTGTGTAGTGCATAGGGAAGAACTGTGGAGTTTAAACAGTGGTTAAGAACTGGGCCTCTGGGAGTTGTATTAATTTTATAATCCACATGAAATGCAATTAAATGGATTTGATGAAGTCAGAGGTTCCAGCCCGAAGTACCTTCTTGGCAGATACTCTCAAGTTTATTGAAAGACATGTGTGCATCACTGGAGAGAGAAAGAAGTTTCTGAAGCTATTGTAAAAGCAGAAATACAATAAAATTATTCTAGGTGCTGGGTGATGGGGAGTGTCATGTATGTCTTGTTTGGGTATTGCCTGCATTTATCTCATCAATAATTACCCATGAAAACTGAAATTGCATTCCTAAACTGAGTAAGGCTGGTAATTACTGCCCAGTGATACTGTCCCTGGGTTTTTACACTGCTTGGGCAGTTTTAAGTGTTGTGTGTAAATGACATCCATTTGTGCATACCAGTTTCCACTATGATTAAATTTGTAGTACTCAAGACATAAAGATGCATACTGTGAGGCCAGAGAAGTATACTTATCTTCAGACTGTTTGAATTCTGTTTCACTCACCAGAACATCTTGATGTTTTAGGAGAGAATTTTTTCTAAAAGTAATTCTGTACCATTTTAAACCCACAAGACCTTATTTCAGATCATTCTTTCCAGCATTTAGAGGTATTTTTATTGAAATTAGAGTAACAGTTTTTACTTACTTTACCAATAGTATCTTTTCAAACTGTAGTATTATTTTAATATTCTGTTATTCAATTTGCAATTGCAAATTCTGTAGGTGTAAGGTCATAATAAGCATCATGCTGCACTATATCCTCTCAAAGTATTACAGTTTGTCTCTAAGTCAACATTTTAAGGGTCTGCTGGATTCAATACAAGGGAAAATAAATCTTTCTTTTTCTTTCCAAGTTGCGGATTCCAACATATCGTGACAAGCCTGGAACAACACCGATAGTACAGAATATGCACCAGGTAGTGATTAGATACTGATATTGTATATAGCCCCAGACGAAGCTAGAGATCTGCTTTCATTCTTTAAACTTTTTAGTTAAAAAAGATCGGTAGCAAATCGTCATATACTATGATAATAATGATATCCACAATCTTTGAAACTTTAAATAGTAGTCCAGATTGGGATTCTTCATAGAATATTCTAACCCAGTTACCCTGAGCGGGGAGAGATGTCCAGGTCCTGGAAGGAGATAGTCAGCTGACCAAATTACTAACCTGAATATCTTTTAAATGTTTGCATAGTTTGGGTTTTTTGGAGGATGAATCCAGAATTAAAAGTCTTTAGCCATAGAAGATGTTTTTAAAACAAATCTGTGTCTTCATGTGCAGTTGTTCAAAACAGCTTCAGTAATTTATATATTTTCTGGACTGAAAGCCACATGCCTGTAAGTGGGGGGGTGTGTGTTTGTCTTGGGAGATGTCTGGCTCATAGAACACAAAGGTAGTTGTGGAGATAATGTACTATTTACTGCAGTGATACATAAGTAATTCGACTGTTTCCTGTCTACTGTCTGTAAGCATTTAAGGGAAACTATTTCATTTAATACCTAGGTGTTCTGATGACTAAAAACCAAGCATTGCGATGTCTTTTAGGCAGATGCTCAGATCTCCATGGCTTTACCGACTGTTCATGAAGTAGATCTTTTCAGGTAGGAGTTTGGACTGGTTAATTCCTAGCTATGAACATGTTTTTGATTTATGACAGTTCCTTAACATGGCTTGTAAGCTAACATTTATCAGTGTTGATGTTAATATTCTTTTACTGTAAAGTTTGCTAAAACATGGTTTTGACAATATACAGGCTGAAACTGCAATAAATAAGCAAGTTCATTAAATGTTCCATTTTACAAGAGTATTTTATGTTTTTCAAATTATTATTAAAATACTGCTGTGAATACTGTTAAATTACTACCTTCTTTTTTTGTGCCATCATCAACCAGAAGAAATATGTATTTTGTGATGTCAGGTGTATTAAAATACCTCGATCTGGTTTTAGGTGTTTCTGTCCGGTGTTCTTTCACATTCAGATGCTTTGGGAGCTGGTGCTGCTGGGAGAACCACTTGTTGTGATGGCACCATCACCAGCAGAGTCTTCAGAAACTGTGTTGGCCCTTGTTAGGTAAATGTAGTAGAGCTTTCTAGTATGACTAAGTTAGTCAGTGTAAGATTCCAGCTGAGTGGACCTTCATTTGATCTGAGTGTGATAAAGCATTACAAATTTTAGATTAGTGTGTGTCTTTCATGGAAGTTTGCACTGAATACATAAACCAAGCTCATCCTCCTTGTACCTTGCAGCTGTATTTCACCTCTGAAGTACTGCAGTGATTTCAGGCCATACTTCACCATCCATGACAGTGAATTCAAAGAATACACAACTCGCACACAAGCCCCGTAAGTAAATCAAACTCTCTGGAGAAAATACAGCTCAAAGCCACTTGTAACCATAAATTCATATTTAAAATGTTGTTTAACTATTCTGGATTTCTGTCATTAGAGAATTAGGTTTAGACTATTTTTTTTGTAAAATTATCTTGCAGAGTGCAGTAATTAGCTGACTTAAGTTTTTATTCCAGTTAGATAGGACAAAGAAGTTATGAAACAATGCCATAATTAAACTAGGCTTGAGTTTCATAGGATACTTCTCTACCGAGTAAGTCAAACTGCAAGTTATGAACCCAAGAAAAGTTCTTGCTTTTCCGTAAGGGTTTGTCTGTGCAACACCAGCCCACAATAGCTCCTTGGGAAATTCTGCTGTAATTGTTTTAATTTTTAATTAACTGCTAAACAAAGTGACTTGTAGAATTCAACATCCATACAGCTGTTTTGTAAAGCTAAAAAATTGGCGTCCTAGTTGAGACAACTGGCGTCAGTTGGCATCCTAGTTGAGACAATTTAAAAATCAAATATCCACTAAATTTTTTAGGTTATTAATGTAAATAAGTCAGAAATTAAGCTTATTTTTTAAGAGTGTGAATGTCCAAAACCAGTCATGTTTGAAATAGCTTCAACAACACATTTTTGCCCCTTTATTTTTTTAGAATTCTGCTTTTATTTTGAGAACATTCACCTCCGGTATATCTTAAGATATGTTATTTTAATGCAGCTGGGAATGGAGTGCATGTGTTAGATTCACTGATCTTTTAATAGATAAATTTCTTCTAATGTCAGAACAGGCAGACGTTGTTGATTTGGATTTTTTGTTTGCTTTGTTGTTTTTTTTACTGTAGTTTTCCTCTCAACAGATGTATTGCCAGAGATAGAGCAGTGGAGAAACACATAAACATAGGCAATGTGTTTTAGATTGTGTTCCATGGGAATGGTTATGCAGTATGTAATTTAGTTTCTAAAAATAATACCAGGAAGAGTTTGGTTAAACTTTAGTAGCCCATGTTTCAAAATTCCATCCACTCCTCTGTAGCAAAATAGAAAGGTTGGTCACTATATGGATTAGTATTTGAAATAGAGCTGAAATTGCCCTGACTTTCTTGCAGAAAACAAAATGTTGGAAAGATTTGAAATAAGTTTTTAAAGCTGTGGCTCTAAGAAGGTGAAAAATCCAAATGATGCCAATTCTGTGTATTTTATTATCTTAATAATAGAGGGGAGCAGGGAAACCTCTGGGTAGTGTAAATTTTGGGATTTTTAAGACCAGTCAAACAAAATGATGATAAACTATTTTTAAGATGTCAGTTTCAGTGAGACTTATTGCTGTATTGCTTGGCTGATGTTTGACTGTAGAATGCATGGCAACCACTATATTGAAAAACATGTTCATTCCTCATCATATCACTGCTATAAATCCCAAATTTTGCAGGCCTGTGGTGTAGCAGCAGCACTGTGCTCTTACTGCCTCTTGTTCCCTGTGTGCCCCTGTGCACCCCCCAAGCCAGGTGCCTAGCACAGAGCAGACAGAAAAATCTGGCAGAGTGTGAGCTGGGGCACAGTGCTCTTCATGTGCTTGTGCTGCATCACTTGATAACTGCTGCTTAAAGCAAGTGGGATATTGAGTGTCTCATTTTCTTAATGACATGCACATTCAAGTACTGAGAGTTTGCTATAATCAAACCTTGAAAAGTAGCAATTTGTCTTTCAAATATGGGTCAGATTCCTGCTCATTAAAAAAAAAAAA
>VWZV01014844.1:739-106795 GCA_013397155.1 Irena cyanogastra
TGAGAAGGGAGAAATTGCTTGTTCTGGTTCACATGTTCCTAAAAATATATATTAAAAATTTCAAATACTTCTTCTGGGATTTTCAGATGAAAAGGTTTCCATTTTACTTCTTAAATGCTTATTCCACTTCTAAAAGTCAATTTTAATTATAGTAAAGTACCAAAAAATGATAATTTGCAATTACCAAACTGAAATATTTTGGAAGAGAAAATATTTTGTAATCAGCATTTTTCTTTTCAGGGTTGCAATCCCTCTTCCTACTCACTTCTAATTTTATGTAAGAGGTAATTACTCTCATCAATGCAGAAAACGTATTTAGTCTAACTTACACATAAGTTCATTTTTCATCAGCCTTCTGCTGCCTGGCTACATCTTCCATCCAAAACTCTAAGTCAAGTGCAGTCTGGTGCAGCTTGTCTCTTGCACACAGTGAAGCCATGAGTAAGGTTCTTTCCTGATATAAGGCAACATGAACAAGTGCCAATTAATATCTTCCTCAGTGAATGTAATGCATTGGTCATGTCTTTTCTAGTCAGGCTTAGCCTTGTATTACTCTAATGTAATCCCTTTTGAGATATGCCTTTAGAAACATAAGCAGTACCTCTTTCATACAGATCTTTTTCTACTATTTCTCCATTAATACTGAACAATTCAGAGATTGCCATGAGTTGCCACTTCAGATTGAAAAATGGCCTGGTCTGCCCTCTAGGTTCTTCCTCCCATTCTCCCACTCTCCTTAACCCAAGGACTGCAATCTCAGAACCCTGCTGTGTGTGTTGGACAGCTTTACAAAATAAAAGAAAAAAAATAGGGGGGAGATTTTGAAGCCTTGCCCCTTTTCCTTTTCCTTTTCCTTTTTCTTTTCCTTTTCCTTTTCTCTCATACCTTTCTTGAATTTGGATTTGAATAACAGTCAGAGAGCTTTAATCCAACACTTCTTTCACTGATTTCCTATGATCTAATAACCAAAGGACATATATACGTGCTGGAAGGAGCTAGCCACCTGACCTCCACTTTCGTCATGGAATCTCAGCTTTCCTTGTAATAAACTATCACTTTTAATAGTGAATGAGTTCACAAATAGCCTTCAGAAAATGGTCCATATCAGCAGTGCTTAACTGGTTTGTGTCCCCAGACATATCTCTCCAAGACCCATCGCTGGCCAGGGGAGAGGCTTAGTGCTGGTCAGAAGAGAGGTTTGGTGTTTTTCCATGCTAGCATAGTGATAAATTATAGCCTGAGGGAAGAGAAATTAGAGCTAAGAACAGCCAGAAGCCTAATTCCTGTTGCTACAGCAAGTGTAATTATGAATGCATACTTAAAATAGTTTCTGAATGGTTCCTAAAGCTTAATGAAACATTAATTTGCTATGTAAGTCAAAGATCTGATCTTCACTATTACCACAGAGTGGCTGTCAGAAATTATTTGATGGCCAGTCTGTCTCCCAATCGATAGGCATGAATGAAGAGATGGAGTCATTCTCATAAATATCCCAACCTTAGCAGGGGAGCTTGGAATTGGCAGGGTCATGTCTAAACGTGGAAGTGGTTTGTATCCCTAGAAAGCTAAAGAAAATAGTGGTAAAGTGGATTAGAGTTTACACAAATTCTGCTCTATCCCCAACTTACTGATTCACTGAGGACTTAAATTCCAGAGAAATGACCAGACTTGACAAACCGAAATCTTACTAATTTCTATCAACCATTCCCTGCAGGAGACAAAACTCCTGCTTCCAAAATTAGATTTTAAGAGCTTATTAGAAATTCAGCAAAACTGATAATTAGACTGAGTAGCTCCACTGCTGTCATTCATTTCCTACTAATCAGAGATGAGGGCGTGATGAGGGTTTTTTATGCTGTGCAACTCCGGATTTCCTATGACTGTGTTATAGTATTCGGCAAAATAAAGTGCCTTGCTGTTGCTCTGTTCTCTTGGGACTTGTCCCAGGATGCCCTCATAAGGAAAAAGACTTTGCAGGTTTTCTGGCTGTAAATTATTTCTGTGAATACTTGAGTATGTACCATCATGTTCAGCCTATTCAGCTAATATAAATGCCAGCACATATATCTCATTAAACAGTTCAAACTCTGCCATTCTGAATCTAAAAGCTTTGTAAGACTATGAGCTTTCAAACCTACACAATTTTTACTCGGGATATCTAACACTGGTGAAGGGTGATCTTTCCAACACCTCCCTCACGGGGAATTTTTGCTGTTTGTTCTTAACTGAATGTTTATTCCATATGGAAGGGCAGAGTTAAAGTGTTTGAACATGCAATTACATTGCTCTTTAGTCTTGCCAATCAGGCTGCTTTCCAGATGCTGGCACAGCAGAAGTATAATTTTTTTCTCTCAGAATCACTGTGGATAATTTGATGCAACTTGGACGAGAGGGAATTTTCCACAACTTGACTCAAATATTACATCCCTTGGAGGAGAGAATGAAGGAAGCAAGTTTAGCATATTGAGAATTGGAGACCTTTGGGCACACATCAGATAAGCCTGACTCTTTTGTATGCTCAGCTTTGAAATCCTAGTTATGAAACACTGTATATTTCTGTCATAAGGCTTGTAATTCTCAGTGACAAATGGGATAAGATAGCTGCAGCAGTAACACTCGAGCTACAAAGCATCCTTTGCACTCTCCACAAATACACATAACCCTTAGAGGAAAGTCATTTCCTTTCAGACCTTTTCAAAACTCCAGTTTCTCCTCCAACAAAATATTTCACACAAATAGGGCTTTCTGTGCTAGCAAAGCCCTTTTAAAATCAATAAGGCTTTGGAATATTGCTTTACTATCTTGCTGCAAAGAAGGACTCCATTGATTTTGGTGTAACATCTAATTGGAAAACAATGTACTATATATTCTTAAAATGAAGTATTGGTACCTGACAGCACACAGGCAAGCTTTTGTGGTGGCAGAATTCCAGTCAGTACAGAATTTAAAGTCTTAATTTGAGCTATACAGGAATCAAGCAGAATTTATAAAAGTTTTGAACATTTTTACATACATTAAAAGGATAAAGTAGTTTACACAATTGTATGGTGACTATCAGTTCTCCAGGACTAAAATGGACTATCTGGAGTTAGTAACACTGTGTTTTGAGAGACAATAGCCTCAAACTATGTGGTATATAGATTTCTTTGATTCACCAAGATAGCTCACCAGTTCTAATAAAACACTACCTTACTTCTGAAGGTTTTGTTTTGAAATTTTTCTATTTTAGCTGTATGGAACTGGCAAAGACATTACAATGTACAGTGAACAAGGTGCAGAACATCTTTTCCCTGCTATGTACCCACTAGTCTGTCATCCCATGTACATTTATAAGTCTTTGTAAGTATACTTGCTCTCATTACATACGCTATATAGAAAAATAAATGTCTCAGCATCTTCATAGCCATTGTCTGTAACTACCCTGATGGCATGTTGTGGGTTTGATTCTTTTTTAATAGACTAGATAGGGCTCAGAGGAGCTGAGCCCCCTTAAAAGGTCAGATGTAATTGAAATGTACTAATGATTAGCAGGTGTGACCATTCAGCTTCTTTTTAAGACTAAAATAAGGCCTTTTTATATTAAGAAAATACAGAGGGAGTATTAAGCAGTATGTTTTCAGCAAAGGTTAAGATATGTGAGAGAGGTAATGGAGGCCTGGGAAATGGATTGTAAATAAACAGTATATGCTTGGGAAGTGTATAGTTGCAGAAAAAATAACCTAAGAATCTAAGGGCTTTTTCAGTCTGGTGTTAAATTAGTTCAACAGAGCTGTAATGCTCTCAGAGTGGAATTAATAGGGTGGTGATGCAGGTATACTAGATTTAAACTGAAGAGCTTTTAAAAGCTCTATGCAAGGTTTTAAAATACACAGTCAAAGACTCCAGTTCTGGAATTCAGCATGCTGCAATATCACTGCAGGCTTGAGCAGAGCAGGGGAGCTTAAGCATGAGGAAGTACCCTTGTTCTGTCACTGACTCTAGGTGTTACTGCTTAAATGACACCTAGAACCTAAAAAGATTGTGGATAGATGTCTGGTTTGGGTGCCTGGATACTTTGCAGGATCTCAAAGAAATTTAGGCACCTCAGAATCTAGTCTGGGTGGTGGAGCATAGTCCAGAGTGAGTAACTAGGAAACACGAAATATAAGGGTGTGTATCTGAAAGGTGAGGAATAGCTATCTGGGTTTCTGCTTGATTCTTACTGTGCTACTCAAAAACAAAATGTAGTTTTAATTTCATGTTCTTACCTTTTTGTTGGACTAATCTAGTGGAGGGAATGTGGGGATAGAGGCTACTCCAGGAGGCAGCAATGTAGAAAGACACAGGAGGTGCTTTTTGGCTGCTGATGAGAGGAGAAAGGAAGACATGGTTTGCTGGGCCAGAGAGGGTGGGATGTTGACATTTTTGTAGCTTCACAGTTAGAGATCTCATCCACTGTTGTGAAATACAGCCACTGAGTTAAATGTGGAAACTACTTTATTTTGCTGTATGAGTGTGCAGTGCCTTCAGTTATCTGGCCGAACATGACGCTTACAAATAATAGAAAGTGGGTGAGATCGGAGACTGATTTTAATTTATTTTAGCTTGAGTTTTGAATTTGTGTGTTTAAAGGCCACTTCAGGAGTTACCAGTGCTTGTAGACTTAACAGAAACATAGTTTTAGATGTTATAAATGTTTGAGTTTTGGTGAAGAGATGGAGGTATTTTGAGACTGTTTAAGCCATTGCATTTACATTCTCTTTTAAAATAAGATATATTATCAGGGTCAGCATACAAAACATGCTTCTAGTGTTGTGTTCTCCAGTGCAAGAATCAGCCTTTTGCAATCCACTGGAAAAACCCAAAAGCTCTAAATAACGTCACCCCCATGTCCCAATAATGTTAGACATTGCCAGAGGTCCAGGTAGACTATAAAGTGGGATTTTTTTTCTCTCTTAATATAAATAAGTCAAAAAGCCAGTTTTACCTGTACCACTATTTTTGCTATTAACCAGAAAGCACATCTGAAAAGAAATTTAGTAGAGCAAATCTGAAAATGAGTGACTGCTGAAAAACTCTGTTAGGTTTGATAATAGTCACAAACCCTCTTGAATCAAAAGGAGAAACAAGGCTTAATGGGACTCGAAAACAGAGGCACATGAGTGCTACCCCGGGTACCTGCCTCCGTTGGTAACTTTTTCTTACCTTGGCTTTGTTTGTGCTGCTTGTTCAGATGTCAGGCTCTGCCTGTGGATTGGGCTCTGGGTGTGTCTACCACAATGGAAATGGAGACCATTGTGGGCAGTGAACTGTCTCTGTTACCATTAATAAATATCATGATGACTCAGAGTCCATGTTATGCGATATAACTACTTTAAATGTCTTCCTTTTCCTACATGCAGCAGCCATTTCTTCTGCTTTCCTACGCCTCCCAGCATGTTGCCTGCATTCATATGTGTGGAATGGGTGTACAGAAGAATATTTTCCTCTCTGGAAGCTGCTCCTCTATTTATTCAAGAGGGGGAGGCATAAACTGAGCCATTAGTGGGAGAAATAGAGCCTGAGCACACAGCAGCAACCATTTTTTAATGAGTCTATTTGTACTGGGCCAGCGGGCAGCCCTGACATTGAGTCAAACCTGAGAGTGGATCTGGCAGCCAGCCAGTGTTCTGCTGAGAAGAAGCTAAATTATGCATCTTATTTAGTACATTTATTAAAAGATCTTCTACAATTCCAGGCAAAAGTCCCAAAACAAATGCTACTATAATTTAAAAGCCTTGCAGTTGTGAACTACATTTAATACATTACAATTCCCCCATAATAGCTTTCTGGTGTTGGCTGAGCTTCATCTCTCACTGGTGTTTCATAAATTTTTACGGTAGAGAGATATTAAGGGGAAGGAATTCTCCCTGAGCTAGGGGTGTGGAGGAAGATAATTGGTGCTGGGGGTGCCCAGCGCTGTCCTGACTTGGAGCAAAACCTGGCATTGCATCCATGGCTGCTCTGCAGAAAAGCAGCTGCCATCTGTGTCAAGCAGTGCAGAGACTTCTGCTGACAAATCTGACACACACATGCTGATTGACCTCAGGAAAATGCTGTAGGGTTATGCATGCTCGCTTTGAAACTTTCCTCTCCTTTTTTTTAACTTCTCAGGTTTGAGTTGATAAAAATACCTCGTGGAGAACAGCTTACTCCTCTACAAGTTTTCTAGCACTGTTTTATAAGCATGAAGATTCTGCCTAGGGAACAAGCTTTTTTCCAAGCCTAGCCCTAACGTGATTGGCTACAGTGTTTTAATTGACATCAGGCAGCTGTATTACAGAAATCTTTCTCTGACTGGAACTACAGCTACTAGGGTCCTGTTACACTGTGCTGAACCTTTTTTACAGCATAAAACCATCAGAGCTGAGCATCTCAGCCTATGACTTGAGTTTAGCAGTACATTGTTCTAACCAGTTCTTCCTCTTTCATTGTCCCCTACAGCCCTAATTTGCTTCTTACAATTGTGTTCCTCCCTTGGCAGGTGAGCAGTTCTCACAGGTGTTATTGGCTGGCCTTTCATCATAGGAACTGCTTTATGCATCTCTGTCTGAGCAATACTCAGTGAATCTGGATCTTGACAGGGCCTGTGTAAAAGTCCTGATTTGAATTTCCAGCCCTTTAAAAAACCTTTTCTAACCAACCTGTACCTAGTTTTTGTCCAAATGATCTCTTTAGAAGGACATATTAAGGTAATGTTCCCTTTAGATGAAAAGAAGTCGGCAGATAGCAATTTAAAAATTGCCTCAGAACTGATCCAAATGTAGTGGAAAGAATTCCAGGAAAACTCTCTTCCTCTGTGTAACTTTTAAAAAAGTAGGATAAAAGGTGTGGCATCACCCTTTGGAGTGGGAAGAATATGAAGACAACAGCATGTTACTGTTCATCAAGTCATCAGACTTCTAACATAAAGGCTGATACAAGTAGCCTGGAGACAAATTGTCCTTTTGCAGTAGTGTATGTGGGACATATGGGCTTCATGTCTCAGATTCCTATTTCACTTCCTTCCTAATGTATAATGTTCAGGTTTGCTTATTTTTTTTATATTCAGTGCTCTGTTCAGGTGATAAAATTTTAAAGCATAGGCATATAGAGAACAAGGGAAAGAATTAACAGTTACCCATTTTAGGTGGGTCTGATTGGGCTGTCAATTGTAGCAGCTGCAAAGTTGAGGATCATATATTATTTAAAAGTCAATTCCTTTAAAAGACACAGGTTTTCAGTTGTCAGACTTAATGATGTGGCCTGAACTGTTTCCATGCTGAATGTCAGCTTGATGCGGATACAGTTCTTGAATATACAGTCGTAAATGTCTGTGTGTTTCTTGAGAATGACGATAGAGAAAATATAGTTTAGTTGTTTTAAATGCCTTCCTGCTTTGAACTCAGAAATTAATGTTTGGCTTCCTGAAAAAAATCTTTGGAAATGTTTGCTTGTTTTCTACAGATTCTGCATAGAAATTTGCAGCTAAATTCTGTGTCTGCAATGAAAGTATACCTGTGAGAGATGATCAGACCTTCATCCATGACTGTAACTTTGAAATGTTGCAGTCAATGTCGTGTCTAGATGCAAACATGTGATGCAAACACTTGAAGCAAACACTTGAAGTGACTTTAAAACATTAATTCGTGGGCAGCCTAGCAGTCAAAAAGCAACTGGGAAGTGAGGCAATGAAAACTGTCCATGCAATTAATTTCCTTTGGAAGATGCATGTCAGTACCAGAGACAAGAGTCTGAACACTTTTTCTGGTAGTAAGGTTTCTGCCTCATTTGCAACACAGCAGTTTATGCTAGGAGTTTTCTTTGTAAAACTTCAAAAATACTGGGAGGTGGTGGGCAGAAGAGAGAGGAGAAAACAGGAAAAACAGTGCATAGTTTCTTGGTTATGGCAGCTAAATTCTACCTGAGGAAATGGTTCTGTCTTTCTAGATGATTCAAAGCAAAGACAAATTACCTTTGTCTGCATAATGAAAATTTGGTTTATTTTACTTTCAGAATTCCTTGATTTAAGACTCTCAGTAATTTCACAGATGAGTTGTTAATGACAGGTTGCAGGGAAGGACTGTGGAAATTGTGCTAGGAGAATATTCACAACTGCATATTTGAATAGCACTGAATACTGAGCAAGGACTCTAGCAAATCAGAGGCAAGAGCCATGAAATGCCTTAGACACCCAAATGCCACTTGGAGGTGTCCATGCTCACCTGCTAGTTATTAACTTCATCAGCCACAGGACTGTCCTAAACTCAAGAATTTAGGGTACACTTTGTATCGCAGTCTGTCTTCCTTGTGCTACCTCTTTCAGTGTTGAAGTTGTTAATTCATTCGAAGAGGGGCTATGTAGTTAATTCGGCAGTTTGTAATTTTGGGAACCCAAATGACTCGCTCTGAATTATTCTGGGTAGTACTCTCATTGCTTATTTTTAGCAATTGTAAAAGTAAGTGTCAGAATGTTTTTAATTGTTGCCTAATTTAGGTTCCCTGGAGGCTAAATATAACTTCTAATAATGTACAAAACAAGCAAGACATGTCTAAAGATCCCCTAAAATAAAGTTACTGGGTGTATGGGCTAAGGACTGATAAGTTTCAATAGGAATATTATTTTCTCTTTTCAAAGCTCCATGTTTAACTGACTTGATTGTTCATAAAAGCAAGCAAGGAAGATGCCGAATCAAGGGCTTGCTTACTGGCCTTCTCTGGTGCATCACTTGCTGTGTGCACCACCAGGGCTGTGAATATGACATTACAGGATGAAAGCATCCTTTTAGATGTGGGCATTTTTTTCATGATAGGTATTAATGACTTTTAAGATTGTTAATTTATCAATAAAGCAAAAAAATTAGTATACTCTAGCAAACATTACAATATATCAGTTATGAGTTCTAGGAGAATTGCTGTGTGTATATGTGCAGCTCTACATATATATACACATATATAACTATAGATACATAACTAACTATATATACATGTTATACATATATAACCATACAGTTATATATTAATACTTACAGTAATTAACAGTATTAATATAACTTATCCAAAAAACTTAATGATGATTTAACTTAGTTTCCACAGGAATAATATAAGTTATTAGCATGCTATTTGAATTCTACAAGTACCTTTTTCACAAGCCTTGTCTGACTTTTATCTGATTAAACACTTTGTAGACAAGAGTGAAGATCCAGACCAAAAAAAAAGGTGGATAACACAAAGTCAGTTAAATACTGATTTCAGAAGTTATGTGTGCTAGTATATAAATCACAGGATGGAGCTATCCAGGTTCAGTGCTGACACTGAGGAGCACTCTTTATTGCTTCTTATGATTCCAAGGCTAGTGTGGACTGCTGGTGCTTGCATTCCCAGCATTTTTTTTTTCATATGTTGTGAATCAGAGAGACATTTCACATGCTAAAGATGGAATCCTTGTGACAGCATGATCATCCGCCTCCTCCAAGTGCTGCAGCGGGGCTCTGCCATGCATTAAATAAATGACTAGATCTTTGTAATGCCAATGTAACTTTATGGGTGAGGATTATTTGTATTTATAGCATCCATAAAGCAATTTATAGTCCTTCTGCTGCCTGTTATTTTGTGCTTTTGAGCAGAAAGAGTGGACTGCAATGGCTTGAAATGCCACTCAAGTGTGCTTCAAAGGTTGAAAGGCTTTCCAGGTCAAAGGCAGTGAATGTGAATAGCAGTAATAACTACTCTTTTTTTGTTACCTTATATTTACAGCTTTGCCTTTGGGCTGTTGATCTCCTTGGGGAGAGCAGATGTTAAGCATGCCTTAGAGCATGCATGTTTTGTAAATCTGCAAATCAGGAAATGGAGGTGCTGAGGTGACATGCTGTATCACCTACCAGACAGTGGTGCTGAAAGCAGAATATAAGTCCCCAAGTCTGTCTGAAGGTGCTGCTTAAATAGTTCTGATTTAATCTTTGTAAATCTGGATGAACTGCTACTCAAAACTAAATTTGAAGTTTAGTGGATAGTTACAGTGGGGAGTCTGAGAATGAAGGCAACATATGTTGAAAAAAGGGACAGAATTGTTCTCAATATTTGATCCTACCTCTACCAAAGGAGATGGTGCCTTAACCTCCTCATAGAGGGTTAAAATGCTGTCTGATTGTGGTGGTGTGCATAGGTCTTCACACAGATACAAGGGCAGACCGATGGGAAAAAAGGCTGAAGGGCCACTTTCTACTGGTGCAGCCTCACCTTGTGTCCTGCGTGCAGTTTCGGGCACGACAATATAAAAAAAAACCATTAAGCTGTTGGAGAGTGTCTAAAGGAGGGCAAGGAGGATGGTGAAGGGCCTTGAGGGGAAGCTGTATGAAGAGCAGCTGAGGTCACTTGGTCTGTTTAGCCTGGAGAGGAGGAGGGGGGATCTCGTTGCAGTTACAGCTTCCTTGGCAGGGGAAGAGAGGAAGATATTGATCTCCTCCCTCTAGTGACCAGTGACAGGATGTGAAGGAATGGCCTGAAGTTGAGTCAGGGGAGGTTTAGGTTGGATATCAGGAAAAGGTTTTTCACCCAGAGGCTGGGCACTGGAACAGCCTCCCAGGGAAGTGGTCACAGCTCCAAACCTGACAGAGCTCAAGAAGCATCACGACAATGCTCTCAGGCACCTGGTGTGACTGTTGGGGTGTCCTGTACAGGACCAGGGGTTGGACTTGATGATCCTGATGGGCCCCTTCCAACTCAGTATATTTTGTGATTCTATGAAACTGGGGAGTAGTAACTTACCACAAAATGATTGTGTGTTAGTTTAACAATAGCCTCTCCAGTTCTGCTTATTAATGTTAGCTAAAAATACACTGTGCCTCTGCAATAGCACCTGACACCAGGAAGTTAAATACTTTTCTCATTTTGGCATCAATGTTTTCTCCAGAGGACACATTAATCAAAGGGGGTGGGAAGTATAAGAATAAGAGTATAGCATCATTAAAACTTAAAACAAAGTGTCTTATATCCATCTATTTTTTCTCCAGAGTGCAGTACTAATCCATTCACAGAGCTATATTACTGAGTCACCCTTCAGCTTATTTTCTGAACTGTAAGAAGTTTTATGACAATGTACACTGCAGTGGTAATTCAAGAAAACTGAAAAGCTGCTACAAAAAATGAAATTCAGGCAAATGTCCCTGGTTAAAAAAAACCCCAAAACCCATCTTAAAGCCCTCCTAGATACAACAAGAATGTCTCTTGGTATACTCTATTTTGTTGGCCAGGGATGTTTCGTTATGGAAAACACTCTTACATATTCTCTGAGGAAGTATACATACTTTACAAACCATAGGTTTAAAATCCATAGGTTATTTAGCCATAACTTTTTTCTTCTTCGGATGTGAGTAGAGAGCAAAATTTGTATCTGCTGCCTGTGTCTGCTACAGCTAATTTTTCAATTTATATAAATAAATAACCTGCCAAAACTAATTACTTCTCTTCAAATTCTAAATACAGTATTTCTCCTTTTCCTTCCCCCCATCTGTCTTGCTTTAATTATTTTTGCATCAGTTGTCATTTTAGGAGCTGGTTTTGTCTAAAAAGGGAGGGTTGTATATGTCTTGCTATTTTAATTTAGCTAATTATGATTGCTGCTTTTTTTTTTTTTTCTTGGTATCTGGAGGCAGAAATGGAGTGGATGCTCATATAACAGTGCTCTTGATTTGATGGATAAGTTGTTCTGATCCAACATTACCTAGTAAAAAATTACAGCAGAAACACTTAGCCCAGAGTTTGCAAAACTGGTGGGTTGATTTACAAGAATTAGTCTCTCAAATACCATTTCAGTCCATGGGACTATAATATCTCGTGCACAATTAGTGTGCAGAAAGGCTGATTCAGGAATGCATTGTCTGGCACTGTTGGTTTACAGTGCAAAATTTAAGTATCAGAGATATCAGTGAAATACATATTGTTGAGTATGACTAACTCTTTGTGGATTTCATGAAAATATTTATGCTTTTACAGAATTCTTATCATGAAACATCCCAGTGATGATGTGATCTTACACTTTTCTTTATATCTGTTTCTTCTTCGGGTTTCTTCAGGTTTAGGGTTGTACTTCTGTTTTAGAACATTGTTGCTATAAGCATATATAATCTGAAGTACTGGACTCTGCACAGGGCACTTGAGAAGAAAGTTTATGCAGCAGTTCTTCTGCAAAGGTGCTAGCAGTAACCCACTCCAGGGAAATTTGGTTTTGTCTTACTTTTTTTTAAATAGACTTGAACTTTTCTTTCTTATACTTAAGTCAGGCAGCTGATGAACTAGCTGTGAGGCATTTTGTGGTGGTAGAAAGGGCACATTGTTATTCTCATCCATTTCAAGCTATTTCTCTCTAAATGAAGTAATTAAATGAGCAGAGAAGGCCAATTTGAATTCAGCATATATATGCCATATTTCCAAGTTGCGTGCAAAGGTAGCAGGTCCACAGCTGCTGTAACTGCAAGGATTCATTATGTTTCCAATTCTACACTTGTGTGTAGAACAAGTTGATATCAGTGCCATTTGACCTGCTTCCCTCCTGGAGAGGAGAGGGCCAGGCTTGCATATCTTAGTCCAGATGGTGACAGCAGTTTTCTACAGGGACCTTCTGAAATGAAGTGATGAGGATTATTCTGTTCTGGGTCACTGTTGCAGGAGACGTTCAGGGAAGTAGATGATGTTTAAGGTCCTGTCCAGTGCAACCTATTTGATGATTCTCTCCAACTCCCATCTGTCTTCTTTCCTTGCACATCCTTGCCCACCTCACTTCGTACTCATCCTACCTTCTCTTCAAGGATATTCCTAGGCTGAGAGTAACCCTCCCTATGTTAGACTTGCTAGTCTTTGTTTTTTAACAGCACTGAGATCTGTTTGATTTGGTGATGTTAGATGGACCTTTGTATTGTGTTGTAATTTTTCATACAATCTTTATATTCTTGTCTCATGTCAAAAAGAGCTCTTCCAGTCTCATTCTGCTTCACCAAGGTCAGTGTCTGTCCTGTAAACCCAGGACACTCAGGAGGGTGAAATCTTATTCAACCACAAGTCAATTGAAGTTCTGGAGGCAAGAATTCACCTTAACATTTGGACACTAAATAACATTCTTTCTGTTTAAATGACTGAAAAGAAAACAAATGTCATTATCTGCTCTGTAAAGTGTTAGCTGTGTTTTTAATACCAAATAATATATTCTTTCATGTGTCCTGTGGGATCACTCCAACTGTAATGTCTGGAACTCCCATTTCTCAATGTGTTCTGAGAAGATCTTCAAAATACATCTTTATTATTATCCAGTTTCTCTTTGAAGAGTGTTCATTAATCCATTTATATTAAAAGGCAATTTCATAAATACATTTGCTAAGGCACCTTGTAGCTTACATAATTTGTTTCAAACAAAGATTTGTGTTACTTCTTTTCATACAAACAAGCATACATAATTTGTCTTTCACATATATATTGTAAACAAACACATCAATAATTTTATCACACACTCTGGTATTTCCCACATGAACAGAAGTGGTTTGCTATAGCCTAAGTTAGCCACAAAGTTAAAATATTATACATTCAAATTTTTTGCCTTAGATTATATACAGTTACTTAGACTATTTACCTTTTAATAATCTAGTTTGGATTTTTACCAGTAGAAAGAGCCTTTTTAATTTTTAAATATTACTCTGTTTGGTATGCTGAAGAAGTTTTACTTTTCCTTAGTATTTCCTATTTTTTTAATACCTTTTGTTGTGGACATTAAGTTGAGGCCTATGATAAGCCAGGGACCCTGACCATAATTATATGGCACAAGGTACTGTACACAGGCCACCTTCAAGTCTTCAATTATCAATCTATTGCTGCAACATTTTGGTTGATAAGACAGCATTGAGAAAACAGATACCCATCTCCATGAATTATTTTAAAATAGGTATTTCCTATGTATTAAGAAAAATCAGTATCATGCTAACTTTTGGAAAGACTTGCAGTTTAGTCTTTTCATCATGAGTTTCATCATGGATAGATTCAGAACAGCAAGAAGAGTTTTGAGAACCTTGTGACTGAAATTATCTTCATTTTCTTGGCAGCTCTTATGGGTATGCAGTGTACGAAATCAAGATTAAAAGTGGCCTTCATTATGAGCTTAAGTGGATTTGAGACTGTGCCAGGAACCCTGCCCCAGTAATAGCTCGTTCCAGCAATGGAATAAACAGTTCTGTAGCAGGTCCTTCAGATAGATTACTTCTCCAGACTGGATGCTCAGGTTTGTCCTTGCTGATTTTGTTGTCTGTATCAGTTCACTGCTGCCTCAGCATGATAGAAGGACTTGCTTTTCTGTGTTTTGGGACCTAGAAGACAGTGAACAGAGAAGTAGTCACAAGAATCAGTTCATAGCATCCTAACAATTTCCTTAATATCATTGTGGCAGTAGTGGCAGTAAATTGACAAGCAGGAAAAATTCTGAAGGATATTGGAAGCTGGGAATGTCTGAAATGTCTGATCAAAATACAGAGAGACCAGTGATGAGAGGGAACTGTTACTCTGTCCTAGTATGGAGAAGCTTTACTTCTTAGAGCATGTGTTTCTAACACAGTTACAGTATATCAAATTGTTCTTTATCACTCAACCATCATTGAGGCAGGAATTAAGAATGAAGTTTAGAATTTGGCCCTTGATTGATATGATGGCTTGGCTGGGATTTGAATTACCGTATCTTTTTGCCAGTCCCAAATGGACCCAAAATATGTTCCAAGGAAAAATGATCCTACTCCTACCTCATTCTGAAGCCCAGTTCTGCTTTTTTTTTTCTTAGCCATTCAAAAAATATACATGTGCTTCCTTCAAGGTCTACTCCATAATTTCCTGAAATGTGAATTTTAGAATCCATTTACTTCCACTGTGCTTATCCTTATATGTCCTGCGTGTGATGGGAGCCTGGTGTCTGAGCATTTCTGAAGTAAACAGAAATTTATAGTACTTGTGTCTTTACACACATATGGAAGATTTTGCAAAATCAGGTCCTGTGATACTTATTTATGTACTCCTTGTGCTCTCATACTGCATTCCAAGCAGATGGATAGATAAAATCCTTATTTGGATCATGGAGGTAGTCTCAGTGTCCCACAGGAAGAGTCTGCAGGCACATGATCATCATAAAGCTGAGGGCTGCACATCCAGGAAGGATGCAGATCCCACAAGAAGATGATCTTTCCCTATCTATAAAAATTCTTTAATTAATGCATGATGCATAATTCCAAAGGCCTTGTCAGACTTCCCAAGGCCAGGTGTATGCAACACTAAGAATCATAACAGGCCTCAGATAGTCTCACCACGTCTCATGATAGGCATCTGATGTGTTTGAAACCTGACAGCTGTCAGGGTCCCATTGCTAGAACCAGAGCAGATCATTAATGACTCTGGGTTTATTACTGGACCCGTATATTATATATTCTACCTTCTTTATTGTTCCAGTCAACAACAAAAAGGAAATAAACAAAACCTGAGTGCATGTGTGCAGAGGCTGAGACCTTCCCCAGAGCTGCTGCAGTACCATGCCACTGCCAGCCTGTGAAAAGGGTGAGGTTTCATCTGAACCAGTTAATCTGAAACTTGGCCTGTGATGGCTCCCAAGCTGTGCTCCAAGTCACTATAACAATACACAAATAGCAATATTTCTGATTTATTCCTTGTCACAATTCTTATTTGTCTGTCTGGAATTAGTCAGATAGTGCAAAAGTCTGTTTATTTTTCTGAGCATCAGCTGATTGTATTTAAGATGACTTTTCACCACTTAGTCCCTTGCGTAGAGTTCCCTGCATTATTTGCTCAACAATCCTCTTACAGAATAGGGATGTTCCTTCAGCCTTTAGACTATTATGTGGATAAAGTCCAGGAATTACTGTGAGGGTTGCTTGGACATAACTGTATGCAATGTGATTTTTGGTTTTCTTTCACACTTTGTCCTACTCTCTAGGAGGAAACACCTGCTGTTTTTCAACTTGTCTTTCATTGCTTCATATTGAAGTCATGGTAACTCAAGTAATGAGAAGCAGCCATGAAAAGATAAAAAAGATAAAACCTGAATTTTGACACATATCTTTTTAAAAATTATTGTTCAGATAGTGTATTGTATCTGTTTTTCAATTGCCAGTTCACACCAAGTCCTGCATCACCTCTCTGCATCCTGTTGCTTCTCATGGTGTTGTCCTCAACCATCCCCTTTGCTGTCTTCTTTCAATGTGTGCTGGTATTTGTAGTGAAAATCAGTTCATGCAGTGAAATGAAGAATGATTTTGCTAGCCCCAAAGGAGCAGTCAGCTCTTCAAATTTGAGTTTAAGGAATTTCAGACAAATGTGTCATTTTGCCCCAGAGACACTTTAGAGAGCTTTCAAGGCCATTCTTGAAAAGTGTGAAAACAAAAGCAAATGTGAGTGTCATAAGAGAGAGAGGTTTGCTGAAGAAAAAGATATTCTTCCTGATATTATGCTGGCTTTTGGGCTTCTAATAGTTATCAACCCGATAACTCAGAATGCTCAGATTCAAAGCTCTTAGCCTTTTTAAAAGGGAGAAAAACTCATCAAGTTACCCTTTTAATGCAAAAATAGAGACTTCAGCTGTCCCACGGCCAAATATTTAATTTAACATACTGAGACCTATAAAGCCAGAATATTGCATGCATTTCTCATTTGATGGGAGCTTTGCTAGAGATTCAGAAACATGACGTTTGTCCCTTGGTTTATCTTTAATATGTGTTAGTTTAGGACGTGTGAAAAAGACTGATGGTTTCACAAACCCTGAATTAACAGGTTTAATGTCATATACTAACACGTGTTGTTTCACTTAATAAATCTATTGAAGTTTCTTAATCTTTCCTGAAACCTGATTGTGAGGTGCAATTTGCTTACTTTCCTTACTGTTACACTGGGTTAGGTGAGCTCTTCTGTAGGTGATTTTTCCACACCTTCAATTGCTAAACAGAGCTCAATGGTGATATCTTCAGGTGATGTGTTCTATCACAAATGGGATCACAAAATTCCTTTTCTCTCATGTTGCCTGCCATAATTCGCCCAGAGTCACATAGATGAAAAGACAAAGTAGTCTGTAAAATTACCTTATTGAAGTAGTTTGTAAGGACTGAAAAGTAGTCTCATTAAATTTGTCACAGAGAGTTTCTTCCCATTTTCAGCTTTGATAAAACAGTCAGGTTTAGTAAAAGTGGCACGTCTGTGTTTTTGCTAAGATTCCTCAGTTGCTGCATTCTTTTTTGGCTTTTTTTGGCTTTTTGCTATATCACATATCTGTGATGTGTTGGGCTCACTGGGATACACATATTGGAAATACATGTTTGGAAATGGGATATAAAGTTCTTCAGACCCTGACTCTCTGTCTATGAATCCACTTTTGTAACCAAATGTTGCTACATGTCAGCCTTTCAGTGACCTGTATGAAAGAGGTGGCTAAAGTCAGAACCACAGCTAGTTGGCTGGTAGTAGTATTGCGTCAACCACTAGAATGCCATTTAGCAGAATGCCCAGCTGAGAACTTAATGCCAAACAGAAAGGTCAACTTCTGCTTCACTCTCTATACTCTTTATAAGCAAAATGCCAATTGCAATGAAAGGTTGCAGAGCCATTTCCAACCTTGTGTTTCTTTGAGGCGAGAGTGGCTGCTAATTAATGGAGCATATTTCATTGGTTCTACATCACTCAGAAAATGGTTATAGAGCAGTTTGGATTTACATGGATGTACTGTCAAATCTAGATCTGTAAATAGGTTTTAACAGCTTCGGAAACCTTCAACTACTTAAATCTGTGACAAGATGCATTAAATTTATACTGATAGTTTAGGGGTGCTTTATGGAGAGCAATACAATTTGTGTTGCATCAAGGCTGGCATAGTTGATATCTTCTAGTGAGCAGAGGTTTTGTGTTACTGATGCTTGGAAACAAAACAAAGAAGGAGGCTGCCTGTTTCAAGGGCCATTTTTTTTTCACAGCAGTGAAGGATGAGTGTGTCATTATGTCAGTAACAGGAGTATGTGAGTATTTCACAAATTTGTTTGATACTGTGGAGGTGAATTTCTTATCTCCACAGTAAAAGATTATTCCCAATGAGTGACAATGTTCACTGCAAAGTGCTGTTGTTGTTCATGCTTGTTTAAATGGCAGATTTTGTTGACTTTCATGTTTAGCATAGTAAGCTTTCCTTGACAAGCCTTAAACACTGCTAAGAGTTGTCAAAGGAGACTGATGATAGTAAATAATACTGAATTGATAGTAGAAGTATGTAAAAATGAAATTGAAAACTCATTAGAAGATTTTGAAGGATTTATTTTCAGTTTTTAAATGAAAAATCAGACCTTAAAGATTAGTCATATTTCTAGGTAATAGCTAATGGGCAAATGCAAAAAGGCTTGTGGAGAAGTTATTGCTCATTGAGACATTTCTAGTCTCATGCAGATTATTTAAGGAGTGGAAAGTTCATATTAGTGACTAAACCTTCGTTTGTTCCTCCCTAGCTTAAATTAGGAATTTTACTGAATTCTTCTCTTCATAATTTTTTTTTTTGTGTGTGTCTTCATGAGGAGAAGAAAGGCACAGTTACTGCATATATACCACAGCAACCCCAGCTGCCTGAAGATGGGACATGTCAACTTCACTGCTTGATTTGGAAAAAAGTTGAGGAGGGATTCTGCAAGAATCATTTACCCTGTTTAGTAATGCAGGCTGCTGTATCATGTGAGTACTTTGCTAGGCACGTAATTGCTGCTGCATTTTCGTTATTTCCCTCGCAAGAATGACCTTGAACATGGGAAGGAGGAAATGGATGACTACTTGCTTTTATCTGGAATAGGATAAAAATGTTTTCTAATGTTTAAAATACATATAGGAACACATTTCTAACCAGCTCCAGCCTCACAAGCTACAGCTAGCTCAGTTTTCTGAGGTTTTCAAATGCTTCAGCTGTACTGTTTTCGATTACAGACTATATGTGTGCAAGTAGAATGTGCAGTGGATAAAAACTTATACTTCTAATATGAATTGCATGCATTGACTAGATAATACCATTGGATCAGTGACAGTAGAGGGGAAAATGAGCAGAAGAAGCTTGGCAAAACAGCACTACATCTTGCAGCACCACAGCTCTGGTACAGCCTTTCTGTCTTGCTTATCAATGAATGGCATGTGTCTTACTCCTCGTATTGATGCTAAAAATACACATTGTCACTCTTGTTCTTAAATGCTGTAATAATTCACTGAAGCTCACAGGTGAGAGCTATTTCTTAGGAAGCCAATTTTGCATGCTGAATATTTCAAATACTCTGGACTTTTCTGCTAATCTTCATTCCTTTAAGGTAGACTCTGCTTCACTAGAGTCAAAGTTAGAGGAAGCTTGCAGGGTGGATTTTAAGGAGGGGGATGAAGAAGAGGAGCCAATGTAGTAAGACAGCTTCCCTGCTGTGGACCTCAGATAAGCATGTGTGGAACAAGATGTGCATTATTTTTTATGCCTTGTTTTCAATGTCCTGTTTTCTCTCTTCACATGCCACTTATAAGTGCAGCATTTCTTCCTTAAAAACTGGTGTAGCTATGGTTTGTGCTGATCCTCTGCCTGGGATATTAAACTGCCTGGACATTTTATTTTTGTGTAGAGTGGTTTGATTACTGAAATTCCATTATTGTCAAAATGTCTCAGCATGACATGAACCTCTGTTAGCCTCTTGTCTCCTAATGTATGTAACAACCTTTATTAGTGTTGTAATGTCTTTGGTTCCTGTCTCAAATGTAATGGAATTGCCTGCCAGATGCTTGATAGGGCTGCAGAATGTCTTGCTATGTTCTCTAGGTGCTGCTGTCTTTATTAAATTGAAAGTCCTTTCCAGTTGTTCAGAAAGAATCAGTTCTCTTTTGTATTATTGTTTCCCCCTGCTGCTTGCAGGCACCTGACTTTTGTTTCTGACAAATCTCTCTTCCCTTTCTTCATTTATAAATTAATATTTTCACTCTTCATTTCATTTTATCGTTATTTCCTGCATTCCTGTCCTGAAATTTGTGCTAAATGTATATACTTCAAAATCCTCAGTACTCCATGGACAGGTCTGAGCAGCTTCATATTTTGTTTATAGTCCTTAGCTTTTGTCTTGCTTTCACTTGTTTTTTAAAATCTAGTTAATGAAAATCCATCTACTGAAGTCTTTAATACCTTTTAAAATTATTTCTTTTATGTTTGGAACATCATTTAGAGTATTTACTAGGACTGGATTTCTCTTCTATCTTTTTTCTTTCACAGTTTCAGAAGCAGTGACCACTGCTGCGCGTAAGCCTGTGGACTACCTTTTTTTCTCACAAAATTTTTGTTCTCAGGGCCTGTACCTAATCACAGTTTCTCTGTCAGCAATCTAGATCATTAATGATATGGATAATGATGAAATGCACAGAGCTTGGTGCAGTTATTGCTTTTTATGAGCTCCTCTTTTGCAATTTCTGTCTTTGTCTACATGTTGCTGAAAAATGTCATCATCAGTGTAAGGTTATAGTTCCCAAGTGGTATATACATTTTTCTAAAATGTCAGATTCAGCAAGAACTACAACTATGAAAATCAGGAAACAAACTAAAGTTAAGATGCTTTCAGGCAAACACTCTTGACAACCAGGAGTACCTAGGCAATGTCTTGTTTGTCCATAGCAGGGTACCTCTGGTAAGTGAAGATGTAGTGAATGATGCTAATTTTAGCTGGAGAAGGCAGTCAGAGCATGGCTTTGACACATAAGGGGGTGTGAGTCCTGTATGTCTGGATTATGGACACACATTCCCATTACCATCGTTGTCTTCCAGATTACCAGTGGCATTCTTACTGTGCTCTGTCTCTGAGTAGGAAATCACACCTTGTCCTGCAGCCAGGGCCTAGGAACATAACAACTGGAATCTGGAGAGTCATTGTAGGCTTCTATAATTTGTGCTGTATTTTGCCTCATGATATGAGCAATCATCCTCATGTGTTTTCAATGACTTTGCACAAATTGCTGCATTTTCATGCAAATCAATCCATTGATTGAAAAAACTAGCAGCGCTCCATTCCGAGAAAACATGATATTTGCCCAACTGAAGAAATAAAAATCAAGGAAAACAACTGAACATTCTTGGGAAAACACAATGCTTGCAGGCTATTCTCAGAAGTCAACACATTGCATGCACGCAACAGGAATTCAGGAGCAGCAGAACCTTTCTTGCTCCCTTAAACCTGCTTAATCCTTTTGGCTAAGGGAATAAGTACAAAACAACACAGAGATATAAACTATGCCTTCAATAGTGGTCTCACCACTGCTTCCTACAAGGGACAGGGCATTCACAAAGACAGGCTATTGTGGAAGTCTAGCAGGGCTCTTTTGTCATGGCACACCACATTCATAGCTCTTTTTGATGCTGAGACTAAGCTTGGCATTCAAAGAGAGTAGGGAGTGGGTGGATGTTTCCTTACGCAGGTAGTTCTATGTGGCTTTGGGACAATTGCTTTCAGAAGCATGAAAGCCCTTGCCATCACTCTGCTTTCTGACATATAGCACTTCTCTGCATTTTGGAACACAATACCATTATTTAACAAGACACCCCAATCATCCTTCTTTCACCATCCCAGCCTGGACTAAACATGAACAGAAAGTCAGTGCTGCTTTTCCATCCTACTTGTTTGGTATTGGGAGCTGTTAAAGGTGCTGCAGAGGCAGGTTGGGTGGGGTAAAGTAGCATCCTGAGCTGCATCCTTGGAAGTGGTTTTTTGGGGGCACAAAGATGGGAAGTGCTGGTGGCCCACTCCTAGTGCTGGTGGCCCGCCCACTCCTGGTGCTGGTGTCAATGGGGTCAGATGTGACAGCAGAGAACAGTAAATCCAGTGGAGGTGCAGTTTCAGCACAGAGCTCCCAGAAAATGGGCACACATTTTGCCACCTTCAAGTACGTGTCATCTCTGTCTGCCTTCTCTTTTTATGTGGTCCAAATGTGAGTGTATACTGAACACCATTTATCTCAGCAATCAACAGTAATGTAATGCTAATGACAGTAATGACATCACATAATGCTAACTTCTAAGGAAATCTTCCCAGTCTTCAAGCAAATTTTGTGAATATTTGCTTTTTTTGTCAAATTGCAACATTTTTGATTTTTCTGCTGGGAGAGAGGACTAGGTGACAACATGCTGAGAAAATTTAAAAAAAAACGAAAAGCAGGGGAGAAGGGGAGTAAAATAAAGATTCAGAGACCAGATAAGAGCTAGGCAAAATTGTAAAATGTGTCTTCATCTTCAGGAATAGCTGATAGATCAGTTGGAATAGTCAGTGGAGTGCTAGCAGTTGGTGCCAGATGGAAGCACTGAACTAGGTGCTTTGTAAAATGCAACAGATTGTCACAGGATCTTTTAAGGGTTCAAGAGTGTTTCAATAGTAGGTGGGTGCTATGTAACCCTGAGGCAAAACTTGCAGTAGCTTGGCCTGTAGGGTCATTCACAGCTCCGTGTGCCCAATTAAACGATGAAGCACATGTGGAGCACAGATGTTCATTTAGTTTCCTTTGACAGGAATTTAGCATGCAAGCACCAAAACCACTCAGAAACTGAGATCAGTGACAGGCAAATGGTCGCAGATGGCAGGAAGGTGGCAGAGCTAAATCAAAGCTGTGCCTGAGCTGAAGCTGAAACACTAATGTAGGTGCATCTTAAGAAAGCATCCAGATTTTGGAGTTCTTTGAAGAATAGATTTTTAATAGAAAAAGCTTCATAACTAAGCCATGGCAGGTGCTCCAGTATCCCCTTTCTAGCCACTAAAGATGATCGCTACTTTTTACTGACTAATGCTGGAAAATTTCAGATTGCTGCCTTTCTGTTATCTCATGCCTTTTTTGTGGTATTCATTACACTTCATTTTTATAGCACACCAGACTGCAAACTGCAGTCTGAGATGTCTTTGTCCTGACCAAATACAGGAGAGGGGAAGCACAAAATTTGATGTCTGATCTGCAGCATGAGAGCACAATGGTAATCTCAGTCCTGCTGGTTTGTGTCATACTCAGCTGAATTGATACAGGCTCCCCCTGATTTATCATCAAAGTAGCAATGAAAATTCAGCTGACAACACATACTTTGGTTTTCTCTCTGGGTTTTACAAGGCTACTTTTGCAGTAGTTACTTTCACACCAAATTAGAGTAACTTTGTGAAGACATAGGTTTAACAAGTGGAGCTTTTTGAATGGTTTATCATTTATGTCTGCTTGAAATCACTCTAGTTTGTTTCTGCTCTGGAAAGAGATAGTTGGGTGTCCAGACCCCTCACAGCTCCCATGGGTCTTTCTTGTGCTTCCAGCCCATCCCTCAGCTTCAGTGGGATGCTGAACAATGTGCTCGACTTCTTTTTCCCCAAAAACATGTTGACTTTTTGCAGTGGATGAGCAAAGCTGTCCTGCTACAGCTGTGGGACTTTCATATGACAGCTGGGATCATCTTTTACAGCTAAGGAGTGATGGAAAGACATAATGTAGTCCTTCCATCAGATAATACCATTCACACATGCTTTCTGCAGAAGTTCACCTCAGTAGCCTGACTCCAGTTATGTGTTTCATACGTTGGCTGTCTTATCATAAGGAATTTATGAATTTTGATTCCCTATTTGAACATTTTTGATTGTTTTATTTGAAAATAGGCTTTAAGGTTTGGAATAATTTAGAAATCTTTGTTAGAAAGCTTCCTTGTTTAGAAATGGATGGAGAGAGAAAATAGGAGAAAGCTGTCTTGAGGGCAAATAAACCCATGTGTTCAGGGTTGTAAATTGTCTAATTTTTAAAAAAGAGATTTAAAATTTTTAATAGGTATTTATATGTATTAACACTGGAAGAGGATGAATTAGAAAAAGGAAAGTATTTCCTCGTATATACACAGGATACAATTATATCTCTGTCTAGGCTATGTTTCTGCAACAAGTTTGAAACAATTGACAAAGTCATCTCCCCATCTCTGTCCCAGCATATGGATGACAACGTAAATTTGGCAAAGCACACCAGCAGTGTCTCATGCTAGAAATGTCTAGAACACAAAGGCTTTTAAAGCTGTATCCTCATGTGGTATGATCAGTCTGTTGAGTTGTATGTTTATTTTGGGAATAGACAGTAGTTCTGTGTTTACATTAGGATCATCAGGGAGGTTTCCCAGGAAGATCAGTGAAATTCCTTATTTTTCCTTTGTTGATAGCACACATGATCACATGAAACTGTTGAGAATTAGAACTTTTCTCTGGACAGCCTACACTTTTACAATTGCTGTCAGCAGAATACTTTTTTTTACTTTAAAGCATTTTCTCTCTGCCGTTTTTAAATTCTATAATCAGTTGTGCTTTTTCTTCATGTTCAACCACAAATTGAATCAAATGATTCCAGTAATGCTCGTCCTCCTTATGCTGGGTAGGTCTATTCTTGTTGCATTTACAAAACCCTGGAGACATCTATGTTGTGATTCCTTCTAGAAAAAGATACACACGAAAAACCTGGGATGTTCTGTTGATAATTGTCTGTCCCTCATAAAGACATATATAGCCAACACTTTCAGAAGTAGGCCTTTAAATTAGATAGGATGAATCCTAAAACTGGGGATTAGTCCTTCAGCTGATACTGTTGCTGGTCTAGAAGATAGTATTGTGTTGTACAGGCAGCAGGCAGGTTTGATTTGATTTTTTTTTTCCTTGAGCTCTACCACTGGCCTGAGGCAAGAGGCCATGAACTGGTGCTGACCCTCTGCATAACCAGGGCACAGGGACGCGTGGCCCAGCCAGGTGACCGGACACTCCATGGAGCTGATGTCCCCAGGCTTTCGTGTGCACAGACTGTGAGGGTATGAAAAGCCAGGGTTTCCTTTGTTTGAGGTCCCTCCTCGGAGGTACCCAGCTTGAACTGTCACTTTGTGGTTGTGCCATGATTAAGTTATTTTAAGGACTGAGAGATCTGAGACTCTGGGAAACCTAAGGTCGAGCTAGTAAGGAAAGCTGATCTGACTCACTGTATGAGCATGGGTGTTGTGGCTGTTGCTGGGGTTTTAGTCCCAGCTCAGGTGTTGTGAGTGTGACTGCCAGAGTGGCTCCCAGATGGTTAGACAGGGAGGTTTCCTGAACACAGTCTGTTCTCCAGCTCTTTCTATTGCTATAGGCAATCTGGCGTTTCCTGTTGGCCCCTCTTGGACTCACTGGACAAAACATTTCTGAAAGTTTCAGAATAACCACCTTTAAAAAACTAGCTTTGAAACCATTTTCAAATTCCTGCTCAAATGGTATTGCTTCCCATAAGGGGCAAACTCCCAAACCAGATAAATAAGTATGCAGTTTGTAAAAGGGCTCTGTTTCAGCAAATCATTTCAGGAAAGAATTAATAAAGCCCAGCTAACATCTTCACTTGGGCTTATAAGTTATTTTCTGACTGCATAATAATGTACATTTTTCTTTTGACGAATCAAACATCCCTGGTTCTTTCCCCTTAGGTTGCATTTTCTTTAATAATGCTTTCAGATGTCAGCTGAGGCAAGTTTTCAGGTAGGTACAATGACACAGTGGTGTACTACAGTAAATTCCCCAAGCTTGCACTCTGTGTCTTCAGTACATTGGATGCAATGAACCTTGGGGGCCTTTATTTTTATGATAGCAATAAATTCACCTAGTGAGATGAAGTCTTACTTTACAACTCTTCCTTTTGATGATAGTAGCCCTGTATAGTGCAAAGCCAGTGAAACTAGACATGCTTAAATTGTACAAGGTTTGAAAAAGGAGAAGAAAATAATGTGATTTCTGTGGAAAGAAACCGTGCTATTCACCTGTCCAAAAGTGTCAGAGGAAAAGGGCTTTTACCATATGACCACTCTTTGGACACTGAATCTGGCAAAGGAGAGTACCAAAGGACAGGACTGAAAGCCCTCACAAGCTAAAAGTGTATCTTGTGTGAGCTCCAGTATAGCACAAGGGTCCTTTTGAGCACTCTCTGTCAAGGATTAAGGCCCTGATTAAAGAAAATGACAGATAAGCAAAAGTGTCTCCCAGCCTTCTTAGCAAAATGTGACATGCTGAGATGAGACCTAAGGTCAGGTTTGCTGTCACAACACTTTCATTAGTTATCCATTATGGAATTTCTTTGGGCCAGGGCAGATCGAATCTAAACCACTTTATTGGCTTAGGTCTTTATAGGAATTTCATTTTATGCTCTCTTTTTAGCCATTGAGTTAGGCTTCAACCAACAAAATTGAAAAAAAAAATCTCTTGTAAGTGAGGATTTTATTTTCTGGTAGAAAAAAATACACATCTAATGAGAAACATTTCTATGCTGATTATTAGTTGAACACATTTTTTGACAGCTAGGTTATATGCCATGCCAATAGTGAACATGTGAGAGTGTCACCTTTATCTAAATATGGTACTGTCAGTTTGCCTCTGAAAAAAATAGAAAGTATGGGAAACAACAGAGATTCACTAATACCTACTTTTAAAGCTCATGGACAGGGTAAGCCATTTGCAGAAATCAAAGATCCAAAAGTAATTGTGGTTTCAGTCAGAGTTTCTATTACAGACAGGATTTCCTCATACATTTCTTCATCAAAAAAAATGATTTAAATTATTCTTCTTGCAAATTGTCTAAATTATACCTAGCAGATTTCATGGAAATATGGCCCCTTTTGCACCAGCTATATGGATGTTAAATATCAGAAGAACCCTTCAGATTCCAGAATCTTTTGTGTCACTAAGTGCATTTCAAGGATTTATGGAAAGAGCAGATGGAGTCTGGGAAAGGCAGGCAGCTTACATTACCAGATGCCATACTGTCCTGAGCCTGTTTCTCCATAGCTTTGACTCTTGGAAAAGATACTTAATTCTTTTGTCCTTCACTCTCTGTCTACAGTCAGGTTTGATTTATGTAATGAATGCATGGTGCAATATGAACGTGTTAGCCGTGTTGAAAACTGAAGAATTACTCCTAGAACTGCAAGTTCTGCTCTTTCAGGTCTGTGGAGAATGGCCACAACTGTGGATGTAAATAAGTCATTTGTACAGGCTTTAACTTGGAACACATCTGTAACTGAGGTACCAGGACACATAATGTCTTGTATCATTAGCATGTTACAAGAATACTGTTTTTAAAGGATTAATTCCCTAGTTTAAACAATGCAGAAGATAAGTCTTTACCACAACAAATGGCAAATTCATTACAGAAAGAGCCTGAAGAGCAATGTCTGTTTAGCTGAACCAAAAATAGACTGGGAAGAGACTTGATTGCAAGACATCAGAACTTTAAAAAGTCAAAATTACTAAATAATAATGTCCTCGTTAATCTGGCAGGGAAAGACATGAAGAAAATGAATAGCTGGATTTTTCATCCAAAGAAATTAAAATTACGAATCAGTGCCTCATTTCTAAGAGTGAGATTGATTAACCATTGGAACAATATTAGGGGGATATGGAATCCCTATTTCTTGAAGCCTCCGAATAAAGATAGAGCAATACAAAACATATTTTTAGAATTTCAGTAAAAAGAAAAAAATAATCCAGCTCAATACACAGGTGATGGTAAAATTTTAGGGCATGTATTACACAGAAGGTCAGACAAGAGGATCTGATAGCCATTTCTGGTGTTAAGTGTCTGAATGAAAGCAGACCAAGGGAGAGAGCTGATTCTCAGTGTTTTCAAACCCTGGATAAATTGTTAACATTTATCACCCTGCCTGTGATTTCGGCTTTATGCTTGTGCAACACAAAAACATGGAATCCAGAACACTCAAACTGCAGTTGCATTATATAGATGGCAGGCAAAGTTTTATCATCTAGCTCTAGGCTGCTGTTGTACATTGGAAAAAATATATCTGCTCTGGCAAACACTGGATCTCATCTGCTTTATGCAAAAAAGAACAAGGAGGAAGAAAATATATACACATAAATGCACTCACTATCTGATAAGAAATATGCTTTTGTCTTACACAAAAACCAGAACTGCCTGCATATTCATGAGGTAGATACATTCAAGCCCCTATAGACATGGAATTTGATTAACATGCAGTTTGTGTATCACTTGATGGAAATTAACATTCCCTAGAAATTAAATGTGAAAAACCATTATCTGGAGACCCCTCACATTCATATGCATTATTGAGTAAATGTGGACAGGTCATGTAGGGAAAGTTTTTGTTTGACATTGTCCAAGGGTATGTAAAGGAGAGGAATGACATAGTGTTCTTGGCATTGAGCATCGAAAGATTAGACTAATGGAAGTTTTATCAAGCTGTATTCTTGCAAGGGGTGCAATGGGATGGTAGAACAACAGCAGCTTGACTGATTGATCAGTTATACCTGAGACAGACTTTGGTAAAGTTCAGCACAACATTACAAGGTAAATTCCTTGAAAAAGGTCTAATCATATACAGTAGGCAGTTTTTAGGAGAGGATACTGATGAGTTTCTAACAATGAATCATAAATAGACCTGATGCAAGAAAGCTAAGAATGGAGAGATCAGCAGAAGAAAGGCACTGGTTTGTACTAGGACTGAATTTCTAGAAAATCACATATTTATGTGTGAGCTGAACTTTATATGTAATACCTGGAAATCTGTGGCTAAATACATGCTTAGAAAACAGGGAGAGGCTTATGAATGTGTTTTAAATAATGAGAAAGCTGTAGTCTAACAAGTAAAAGATTTAAATACTAGGCTGCTTGTGTGAGATGTGATGGTTATGTCTCCTTTATAAAGCAAACCTTATATAAAACTTGAGCTCCTTCAGAGACTAAAATAATGCCAGTTACATTTCTTGTACTTTGGTTATTGAGTTTCAGTATTTTCTGGGAGAATACAGTGAATTTTGTCCATTTGATGACCAATGAAGGATGCCAACAATTTTAGACACTTGTCACTTCTATAGCAGTATAAGTCTTGTGATTCACATCCTTCTTAGTGCTAAGATATTTGTGTGAGTGTTTGAGATTCAAGAACTTGGGTGAAAATTCCCTTGTTTTATTTTTTTTCTGGTCACAGTGATATTTTGCTAAAGTCATTGGTGGTGTCAAGAGCTCTATAAGAACTTAGAAGAGGAGAAAATGTTTGCCCTTGTATTTTTGTCACTACTTTTCTCAGTATAATTTCACCCTGTTAGCCTAGTTTTCATTCCATTTAGCTCTGTTTATTTGCACTGAAATGTTTCTGGCTCAAAAAAAGGAACTGTCTCAAATGCACTGGTACAAATATATATTTCTTTTCATGGGCTGGTCTAAAGTGTATTTGAAAAAAATGTCATAGCAGGTACCACTATGTCTTTTAAAATTCACAGGTTAGGTCAGAGGGAGTGTTTTGTCTTTATTCAATTTTATAAGGTGTTTCTAATAAGGTCCATTTCATCTGGGAGTACTACAAGAGGGCTGGAGGGAACCAGGCAGAAAGCTGGAAAATATTCATCCAGTGATTCCACATGCCCTTCTAGAAGCAAATAAAAATACCACAGAGGGAAATGTACCCCACTGTTAGAAATGCTATGGGCAAAGTGCAACAGAAGGATCACCATCCAAGGAAGGAAAGACACTTCAGAGTGCAGACAGCAGGTGACTGTTCAGCATCATTGAAAAAATTGGTTTAATAGAAGCAAGATACACACACACAAAAATTAACAGCTCAACTGCTTGGAGATTTACTCAGCATTCAGCACCACAACAGAATGGGGTTTAATTCCCTATATTTACAGAGGGACCACAATTCTGGTCTTAAATTGTTAAGAACACGCTAATGTTTTAATGCAGGTGAAAATATACAGCTGCCTGAGATGAAATCCCCTGTGCATAGGGTAAAATAATGTTAATCCCCTGCAAGCAAAACAGAACAAAAGCTAGTAAGATTTCTTTTTTTTGTCTCTCTCTCCTCCCTCCCCCCCATTTTTTCTTACTAAGCAGGGAGTACACAGTGAATAACAAGAAGTGTTTAAATCATGCATATTGTTTTCTATGTTGTCTCAAGCATCAATTTTATGGATGCATATGGCATGAATGTCAAAAAGTGCAATTGGATGTTTTTTCTCTGAGATTTTGACTATGCCATGTTAGAAGGTGTCGTATTAATATGTACATTGTGACTTCCAGACTGCAACCTTTCAAGCAAGAGAGCAGTCTAATGAACTGCTTCTCAGCCACAGTTCTGCCTTGAGTAGTTATTAATCTGCTGTGTGCTACTGGCCCTGGGCTGGTGCTGCATATGTGTTTGTGCAGCCATTCTGTGAACTGGGCTGGAAAACTGGTTCACTTGGAAAAGAGTAACACTAGTAACAGTGTGATGACTATTTCCACCTAGGTTATCTATCAGCTGGACCAGACTTCCTGCTTTCTTGCAACTTGATTACATAAATGTTTTTAGCAGCATTATCTGAAGGATAATTCAGGGACAAGAAGAAAAGTAGAGGGTACTGCAGTCAGCTTAAACAACGCTGCTATTTGGATGGCCAGCCCAATCTAGAAAAGGAAAACTGCTCTTACTGCTAATCCTTTGTGGAAGTCTGCATCTGTCCACTGGAAAGCATTAAAATATCTAGTATGAAAGAAAAAAAGGAGAACTTTAAACTGAGTGCTGAGGAAGCTTCATGCTAGTACTGCTATATAGTGTTTACAGCAGATGGGAGGCAGCTGAGCTGTGATGGAGCATCACTCATGGAAGCAGTCTTGGCCTGCACTTGCAGATTCAGGAGGGAGTGGCAGGTCTGTACAGTGATGTCTTCTCATTGCAGTCATTGTTGGTAACCTTTCCAGCTGAAAGCACCTGCTGTAGCAGAATCAGGCAGATCTTAGCCATCAACTATTTAAGACAATAACAGCTCCAATGCTGAATGTGCCACCTAAGTCACCCTTAGTAAAATTGTAGCTCACCCTGTTAATAGAGCAAATGTAAATGTGTTGGAAATAACATACAAATGTGACAGCAGTAGGTGATCTGTCAGTTGTGAGTGGTAGAAGTCCTCATGGGACGTGGTATTCCTGAGCCATTGATTCAGTTCTCTTTTCCTTCCACATGGCTTGATGGGAATACAGAACCATCACTCTGAAAATTTGGTCTCACATGCTGCACAGCTTGCCATAGGAGTCAGATCTTTAAAATGCAGCTGATAATGTAGGGACTTGAGCCAGAGATACTTTGGCAAAGTGTTCTGCTTTTAGAGCATCATTAGTAACTTCTGAATCTGCCCAGAGATAGAAACAATAAATGTAGGAGAAAATGTTTTTTCAGATCATTGTTTCTAACCCTTGCAGGGCCATGAGAAAGCAATCGACATGTTTATAAAATCTGTATGGGGATTACTTTTCCTTCTAAATATTCACTGATGATATGGAGTGCTGTTTAACAAAGCTACCATGGGGTCTAAGGTCACTGTCTGAGTTGCTTGTCTCACTGTAGTCCACTGCGGTATAAGCCATTGAGAATTGGTGCAGGGACTAAAAGAGTGTTCTTGGCTTTCTGTAGTTCTAGGGAAAGTGCTTTTATGTGCATTTTTCTTGCTTTTAAATGCATGAGAGATTTTTTGGTTCTCTTCTGTTTTCTCTTCTCTCTCTATAGACACTTATCCTTGAAGTCTTTTTTTTTTCCTTTTAAACTTAAAAATTCACGTGCAATTACAGACCCACCAGATGCTTCAGCTTAACAAGAAATGCTGCTGAAGACTGTGGTAAAACCTCAAGCTTTGGTAATATTGCAAATCTTGATTTCTTCTGAAATGACATGTTTGGGGTCAGGCTTTTCAAATAAACCTTGAAGTAGCAGGATAAGATGAGAACTAGAAGAAAGGGTAGCAGTTTGCTCTTGATCATTAGTACATACAAAATGAATTGAACAGGCTTGGACTCTTGAAAGCTTGTATCCAAATCCTGCATTGTTGGGAAAATTTTCGCAGCTTGAAAATATCCAACTTGTGTGTGGCACTTTTGCACAGCTGGGAAAGCAGCAGGTTCCATGTCCATGGAGGAGGGGATCAGGTTATTGTGTTGGAACTGTAATATACAGCCTATATTAATTTTCTCATTTTATTTGTATGAATAATTAATGCTTTAATTTTCATATATTCACATAAGTAAATTAGAATTTCTTACTCCAATATAATAATTTCCAGCAAAATAAGTATTCTGCAGGGATTTGCATAGCTTTAATTTCCTCCTAGTGTTGTTATAAATATTTAGAAATTGTATGTAGGTGGATCTCTCATGGTTAAAGATGTCACCTAAACCTCTCAGTGGAATTATTTTCTAGTGATTCTTTAAATCATTTGTTACATCATTAGCTTTGTCTCTCTTAGCCAATTGCAGTAGTAGCTTAACTGTAAAAATAGCAAAATCTTTTCTTAAAACAGCAATTTTTGTTAGATGGCATTAATACTAATACAGCTCGTACTTGGTATTAGTGCTGGCAACTTTCATTTGAACATCTCAGAGCACTTACAGAATGTCAGCTGATTCAGACTATCCACTTTCACAGTAAAATATCTTTTTCTATTAATGTCAACTCTCATCTCGAGTTTTGGGCTAACATTTTTTTGCAATCGAAGCATGGAAATTAAGCAGTTTAGCCTAAGGAAGAGGAGCCTAGAGTATAACAAAGGAGTTTTGATTTGACACAGGGAACAAAAGGTCTTTAATGCTTCCTCTGATTTGAAATATTGCAGTACAGAACAGGAGTTTGGATGATCACAGGAGGTTAGATTGTTATCCCATAAAAGGGGAAACCCTTTCATTTTACAGATTTCTCAAACACAAAATATGTAATTGAAACCTTAAGCCTAACAGAACACTGCTTTTCCCTTTCTATAGGAGCTACTGTAACATTTCTAGCAGCTCTGAAGTTTGATTGTGTTTTGAGAATTAGTTCCATTAAAAATGTCATATTCGTAGGTCATTCAATGCTAATGCTGTACATTTAACTACTATCTAAATTCTTGTATTTAATCTAGGCTGGTTTTGAATACCACAAAGGAAGCAATCATATAAATAAACCCATATTAATAGAATAATTGGGTGACATTAAAAGCAGTGACCTTCAAAAGATGTTTAAGGATTTGTCAGGATTAGTTGTGTTTGTGCTTGGAGAAGGAATTGCAGATCAGGATTGCTGAATTCTTTCATGGCTTAGGCACTGGTACATCACTGCCTGCCAACTTGTGACAGTGTCCCTTGAACAGTGTGCACATCTACACCTGTGTGTTCCATGGGGGCTCTCTTGCTGGTACTGTTTGTTAAATGACTGCAGACATGTAGTCCTTTTAACATAGCAAATACTCATCCTACTTTGGTAAAAACACAAAGAAATATCACCATTAAAATCTTAGCAAAATGCTGTATAAGAACCCAGTAGTATTAGCTTGCCTAAAAGATTTTGAAAGTCATATTAATAATTTACTAATAATTGTAGATAATTTTGGGAAGCTTTTAATCTAATCATATATAATTGAAAAGAATGAACTTGCTCATAATGAAGTAATAGCTGAGTAATGCTCATTAACTTGTTGGAGCAAAGTCATATCAATTTTAGGTGAAATAGGCACAATGGTGGTAGTTCCAGGAAGTTTTCTATTTCTTCCAAATCTCACCTGACCTAATTGCTATGGATTAAACATTGCTTACATTTGAGGTTTCATTTATTCCAAAATAAAATAACAAAATCATTGAGATGCTCTATGACTCCATGTTTGTGAAATCAAATATTTTTGTTCAGAACAACAACCAAAATTTCAACATTTTTTTTTTTCCTTCTTTGGTGCTGTTGTCTTTTTCTTAACTGCTTAACATGATGGCATCACTTAGATAAAAGGGAGTATTGTACGTATTACAATTCTTGTGAAAACTCATAAACTCTGTAAAGTTTTCTGTAGTTCTAGAATATATCTACAGGTATCTGTGAATATTTAATGCACAAAAAATTTTTAAAATCAATATATACAGCATAACAGAATTATTACAGGTTTAAATCTCTGATTCTTCAGTGGATAGAACTGCAGCCTGCCATTGTGGTACTGCATAGTTTATGACCTAATTTTATGTACTTTAATATTCTTAGTTCTTCTAAGTTTGTTTACTGCCCTGAGTAAAATTATATGATCCATAGAAAAGATTAGGGAACAGAAAGCTCAGTAATGGAAGTTTTGTGTATCTGCTATCTGAAGACATTATGAAAGAGCTGAGATGATTTGAGGGAGCCTGAGAACCTCTTATAAATTGTGGTAGATTTTGTGCAGTCATTAATAAAAATATACCATGTAGTTTTTCTGTAAGGGTACAAAATCTTTCTCTGGTGGACAATCCAGAACATCTCTGCTAGTCAAAGACAAAAAACCATGTTAACTCAATGACTGAAAAACAAGCATACTGGGGAGGCAGATAGAAGATTACCAGCAATGACATAAGGAAACATCTAAGCATGGAGAGAGAATCATGAAAGTTGGGCAGAAGTCAGACCAGTTTAGTCATAGAATCATCACAGAATCGCTTGGGTTGGAAGGAACCTTAAAGATCACCTAGTCCCTGGCAGTCACTGTTCTTTACTATCATTTTTAATCCCTTCCAATTCTGAGTGGTACATGCTGCAGCAGTCCATCTCCATACTCTGAAACACGACTGAATTCAAAGCATCCTTCTTTCTGGAAAAGCTGCCCTTAAACAGTAAAACCCCTTGTTGTTAGCACCTCTCTAGGTGATCTAGACAGTTTCTGTGAGAATGCCTTGAGATGTGGCAATAGGCAGCCTCCTCCATTCAGACTCAAGTGCCGGGGGATTTTAGGTGCACAGAGGATCTGTGAGAGCCAGTTGGGGAGCCAAGTACAAGGAGATTTTCCAGAGCTGAGACAGGGGTCTGAAAAATCGTGAATTAGTCTTGCAGTTGTAAATTTCCCTAAAATAATTCTGCCTAACCAGATTCTAAAATACACGGAAAATATATTTCGAAAATGGTTTTCTGGTGCTCTTCAGCATTAATAAGCATGATAAGCAATCACAGTACCTCAGTATACACTGTCTTTCACGTGAAGAACTCTCGCATGAAGTGCCTCACAGACACTAATTAATTAAGTCTTACAACACACTTGGGATGGAAACACTTCAGGGGAGTTTATAATATCAGTTCATTTTACATTTAGATTAAACACAGCACAGAAAGGCTGAAAGATTACCCCCCAGTGACACAGCAAGTCAGAGCTAGAGCAAAGAGCACAACCCCAAGACCCTGCTTGGATGTTACTCTGCTGGAACAGTGGAAAATATGTATTGCAATCATACAGTTTATAGCAAGATAAATTAGCTGTGTAAGTATTTATTTACACTGCAATTTTGGGGTAACACAATATTGCTGTGATTTAGTGAAGTTCATATTTACAGATTGAGAAATAAACACGGAGTAGTGCGTGAAAGAACTAATTTCACATTAGCAGCAGAGAAGCATGCTACTAATCCTCTGCCATCCACTTCTGCAAATGTGCTGTAGATGCAGCAGCAGGACTAACCTTGCTTTAAGAAAAATGACTGCAGCTAGAGAGAACTGGCTCCTCTGAAGTCCCAGAAAGGGTAAAAGTTTTTGGTGATCTTACTCTCCATGCTCTTTTCATGTGTATAGCATTTCATTTTATTAGCCTGAGTCCCTCAGATGAAACTCCCAAAGGAATAGCAATTTTGATTTAGATCTCTTTTTACCCAGATCTAATGCAAGTGTGTCTTGAAATACAACATATGGACCCTAACAATATTTGGGTCTAAATTTCTTTTGAGTCAGCATTGGGATTTTTTTGGGGAATCCTCATGAGATTTTCCCAAGATGGTTGAGTCGCCATCTCTTGAGATGTTCAAGAAATGACTGGAGGTGGCACTTCATGTTATGGACTAGTTGACAAAGGGATGATTGGTCAAAGGTTGGACTTCATGATCTTAGAGGTCTTTTCCAACCTAAATGATTGTGATTTTTTTCTGAAAGTAGAATTCTAGTGAAAAGACTGGAACCTTCCAAGAAGCAGAGGTCTCTACTGGAATAAATTTTAGCTCAGTTGGTTAGAGCATTGTGCTAATAACACCAGGGTCATGGGTTTGATCTCCATGTGGGCCATTCACTTAAGAGCTGGACTTGATGATCATTGTGGTTCTCTTCCAGCTCAGAATATTTTGTGCTTCTGTGAAATTCAAACACATAGTTCAGCTTCTATTTGCAAGCATGGCAGAGCTTCCACATTAAGTGCTTTTAATCCTGTTAAATTAACATACATTCCTATAAGTAATTCCGTCATAGAAAACACTCTACTTCCTTGAGACATACCTTCCAAAGTCTAGAGGAAATAGATTTCTCTCTTGTTGTTAAAATAAAATAATTTTTAAAGGTCTCAGTGATTTCTTCCTCTTTTTGAAAAAAATGGTGGGACTGGGGCTTCTTTTTATGGTGTTGTGTTACTGGAATCCACTTTCCAGTGGAGTTTTCTACTAATGACATCAGCACCCCAAAGCACTGATTTCTTAACTACTCATCTTGTTTTAATTTGAGCTGCCTGCATTGATGGGAGGAGGTGAGGACGTAAACTCTTAATTAAAAAGGTAACGAGTTTTGAGCTACATCCTGATTCCTGTTGCATGTGTGCTGTAGACAGTTGATACCATACTTCTCGGGGCATTTCTAGGGTTGGTTAATGACAGGACGGAGGTTTGGGGTGAGAATAGAAACCCATTGTTTTTCAAAGCTGACTTGTTAGGCATTTGTTGCTGTGTTACACATTGTAAGCCCATAAATTTGCATTCATTTTTACTGATGTGACCCAATTACAGAATGAACTGAATTTCATTAAAGTGCACACGGTGGCTCTCCTTCCAGTGAAGTTCTTATTGTTGTCTGCCTTTTGTACCTCACTGAAGAAGAGGCTTGTTTCAATGAAGTCTGTAGGCTAAAGCAGTTTATGTTTAGGCTCAGATCTTACCTCTCAGCTCTGTCAATGCTTTTTTTTTCTCTTTGTAGTCAGCCTAGTTGCATTTCTTTCAAGTACTAAGGGTAATCCCTCCAGCTTTCACAGACGTTGTCAGCTGCTTTGATGCATGATCCACTATAAGTGGATCCTCATTTCAGTGTAAGAAGTTCCATAGTATACACCTTATTCTTTAGCTTTAAGGTGGTGCTGAGGGATGCACTCCCTAACTTTCAGCTCCTCCACATTGTTCCCAGATCTGTGGGGTATGGTCCTTCATTTTTAATGTAGAATATATATCTTTTGGTGGTGGTAAGTATGAAATTGGCAGAAGGATATTGAATTGAATGCCTTGAAGATGGAAGTTCTTTCCTCACAAATGAGAAACAGCTGAAACAGTATACTAGCTCCATAAACTAATAGAGAAAATTCCCTTCTGTACAACGCAGCTACTTATGTCTTACTTTGGACCTGCTTTAAAAATAACTTTTGAACACATGACCTATAAACTATTTTTCTTCTTCACCAGCATAGACCATCCCAGTTAATATATGTCCCATTTTGGGAAGGAGAAAGTAAAGCCAGAAAGTTTGTTATTCTTTTGTGATTTGTCTTGAGTTAGAATATTTTAAGGGGAGATGAATGCTGAAGCTGGTGAAACCTCACAGAAGTGTTTTGCTACCTAGTATTGAACTGTGTTACAGACAGCATGGTGTTGAAGATACATACACACAGCAAACATCTCAAGGGGAAGATTTTGTACCTCAGCTGCTCTTTTTTACAGTATCAGTTAGTGAGACTGAAGAAACTACTGGTCTGTATGAGAATTGCCCAACTTCTATTGTATGACAGCCATCTTTACCTCCAGCTGGCTGAGCATACTTTATTGGAGAGCAGATAGGCAAGGTTTCATCACCAATTGCGTTTGCTGAAGTAATCTGTTGCTCTGTAGTCTTCTATCAATACACCAGACTGTCTCATCAGCTTTAAATAAAATAGTATGAGGATTTCTTGAAATACTCTGTCTGTGCAAGTCTGTGCAGTGAAATGTGAGATTTGTATGGCAAGTTTTCCCAAGGTAATGTTGGTTTAAAGAGATGTAAATTTTGAATGTTTGTAAACAGACATTCATACAGTAGTGAAAGATTTATTATAAAGCTCTGAGGTAAATGGATAGAGGCAGAATATGTACTTAAAATACAAGGTATTGCTTTTTTATCTGAAGTTGCATTAAGGTGTGACTTAAAACAAGCTTTTTGTTCCTCATTGTTGCATACTAACAACATCACGACATCCTTACTTATTGGCCTCAAGAGACATACCTGTGCTCCAATCTTGTGAGTGGCTTCAGTTTTAAATCCTTTGATGTCAGTGGGGGCAGCCCAAAAGAGGAGAGTCCTTGGTTTGCAACCAGAGTAGACTCAGTACAGAAAGTAGCAGGGCAGATTGTTTCTGTATGCTCAGTATCTATTGTTCATAACTAATCCTTAGCAGGCAGCTGTATTTATAGGAAGTCCAGCATTCATTCTTGCTCATTAGTTGTTGTCTTTACTAAAAGAGTCAACAAGGGAGCCAATTAGTGCTGGCTGCAGCTGTGGTCTGTCTTTTTATGGATTCACCTGTTCAGCACTCAGGAAGGCCTAGACCTACCTGCTCATTTCACACACAGAATTGGGCTACTAGCAGATGATGTTAATGATGATTGGCCTCCATTGTCCTGCTAGGTATTTATAGAGAGTGTGAAAGGAGTAATAGTTATTGCCATCTCTACGCAGCCTTCAGAATTTATTGCTGCTGCAAAGTGCCCCTTAGGGCTATGAACTTTTATTTATTAACCCTAAAAGAAAGAGAGTGAACAAAGACTATATTACCACCATCTGAGTTATCAGAAAGCCTAAATCCTGCATTGAAGGGCTGAAAGTGACAATGCTTTGATTTGAGGTCTTGCCTCATGCACTTATTTCTGATATTCTTGAAAAGAGAACTAATTAGCAGTCACAGTCCTGGCATTTCTTTGCTGGTGGACACCTGTCTACAGAAAATGAGCCATGAACAAGGAGCTGCTTTTGCAAGGGTCACTGAAATGACGGATAATTTTAATGTATTTCAATTATTTTTAAAAATAGCCTAAGATAGATTCATTTGTGCCAACTAAATGTGAGATGCAAACATTCCTACTGTATTTCTATGTATATCATCATGCCCTTGTATATTAGACTTCACTGTAGATAGAATTTATGCCTCCCCAAAGAGCTGACTGCACTTTTACTATCTTATTCTTGTGGCAAAAGCAGCTTCCCAATTTTTTCTGCCTGTGACCCTTCTTGTGCACACAAACTTCTCAAGACATTAGATTTTGATTGCTAATTATTTCTGCCTTTGCATAGTGTTACATTTACTGAGGATGACAAAATACCTAGAAAACTTTGAGTGAGGGCACATTTTTTTCAGTTTTTTTCTCTCTCAGTATTTCACATGCCTAAAAAGAGAGTAGCAGTTCCAGATTGTAGAGAAAAATGTATTATTGATGTTTGAACTGCAATTCTTGCAAATAAACCTGAAGTAAACCATATGAACTGATCAGAGTAGAATAAGGCTTCATCAAAACTTCTTTCCCTCATTTTTAGGTCATATTGTATCTGATACACCCTAGGAATTATTCTCAGTATTCTTAAATCTCACAACCAACAATTAAAATATATGACAATATAGAATTCTCTTGGATGGAAGATGAGAAAAAATGACAAATGCTTAGCAGCAATGCAAAACATGTTTTGCTTAGGGATTGAAGATTTTGAGAATATAAGAAAAGCTAAGGAAGTAGTCTAGAGGTTTTATGTAGGCTGTAGTTCATTAGGATGCTTTAAACAACATCATTCTTCACACAAATTAATAAGCGATGCAGAGTACATAACCTTTCAAGCGTTTTAAGGTCTCAATTTCACAACTCTTGATAAGGAATGCTTCCAAAAATTCAGTGCCTCTTCAGTCCCGTAGCTATGCAAGGCAATATAAAGGGTACCTCAGATCTCTGTTTACGTTGCAAATTTAACAGTTCCAAAGTACTGGCAAAAATGCAATGTACCCAGACAATGTAACCAGGTGGCCAGAAGAGGTGATCATCCCACTACTTGCAGCATTGGTGCAGCCTCACCTCAAGTACTCTGTGCAGTTCTGCACTCCACAGTTTAAGAAGGATGTGGAGGTCCTTGAATGTGTTCAGAGAAGGACAGCAAAGCTGGTGACAGGGCTGGAAGGAATGCCCTATGAGGTGCAGCTGAGTACACTAGGCTTGTCTACTTTGGAGGAAAGTAGGCTGAGGGACAACTTCACTGTGCTCTGGGAGGGTGCTGAGCTCTTCCCCCTGGTATCCTTCAGCAACATGTGTGGGAATGGTTCAAAGCTATGAAAGGGTAGGTTCAGAAAACACATTGGGAAACATTTAATGCAGAGTAAAGGCTCTTGTGGGGCCCTTACAACTGAACTGTTATATTCTATATACTTCTCTATTTTGTTGGGTGTTGATGTTTTGGGGATTTTTGAAAGCAAATCCACAAGAAGAACCATGGTATTTTTGACTTCATCCATCATATTTACTTTGTGCCAAAGCCACATCCTTAGTGAAAACAACTCGGTGAAATGGTCCCCTCTGCCTCCTGGGGGCAATCTCTGCACCACTACTGCAGCACCAAGTTGAAGCAAGTGCAGCACAGATCCTGCCTCAGACTGCCTGTTAGTGGGCTGTACTCTGACATGCCAACCTTCACAACGGCCTTGATAAGCAGACAGGCTCTCAGGGTAGGTAGTATTATTTCTGCCCAAAAGAGGGTTTCTAGTTACTTGTGTTATCCTCCATTCCTCCATGTTGTTGCTTTTTTTTGTCTTTTTTTTTTTTTTTTGATGGCGGTGGTTTTTTGTTTGTTTGTTTGTTTTTTTGTTTGTTTGTTTTTTTGTTTTGCTGTAGTTTTTGTTTTTATTACTGTTGGTAATTTTTTTTTCACATATTTGATCACATAAATTTTGATCTGGAGGGAAATATCAGTGTTTCAGCTCTACTTTCAGGCAGAAAGGGTTGCAATACAGTTGTTACCTAACTGTAGTATTGTAAGTGCATCATCAAGTGACCTGACTCCTATAGGTAGGAGAAACTACTGTTTAGCATTGTGTAGCTGACTAGCAGAAAATGATGCCTGGATCAAGGCCTATATTCCAGGGATTTCCTGTGAGAAAGCAGTGCCAAAGCTTATGACTGAGCTTTCCTCTGTCTGGAACAAGGAAGAGATACTGCCTATTAGCAATGGCCTCACAAACCCCACCATCAATTGCAATCAGCCAAAGCAGGATGTTACAGGTTAACCCCAAGCCCACTCTATTCTTTTCTCCTCTCTTAGGTAGGTGTTATTATTTTTTCATGACATACTAAGCTAAATAAGGCATAATAATTTCCCTGCTGTAGAATGTAAAAGGAGAGAAAAGCAGAAAGCAGAAGAGAAGAAAAAGCCCCTAAGCAAAAGCTCACTTATTAGAGTACTTATTTTTTTCATTAAATCTTGGCATCTACTTTAAGAATTAAAATATCACTCATTTTCAAATTTTACAACTGACTACAACTGTGAATTTAGAAGTGCTTGGGGAAGGGTGAATAGTTCATTATCTTGTTCCTTCAATGACACTTTCCAATGCTTTCCTTATGGTGACCTCTATTTTAAATTTATGGGAATCACTTAAGTGTCAAACAAGCTAAGTGGTGCATTTCATTAATGAAAAATTAATGGTGGAGACCTTGGGCTAGTTTTTGGTACTTATTTACAATACGTATAATTCATTAGAAGAACATCAGTCAAGCAAGGATCCTTCATGGCTGCAGTGGTGTTGTAAATTGGACTTTATTCTCTTTTTTTCTGGTTAATAAAAGTATGAGGCAGGGAAAAACACACATAAAAGAGATGTAATGAGTCTTTGGAAAAGTGGTAAAATAGGGTACACAAGTCATAAATTCTGATTACTAACTCTAGTCTAACCATTCTTATTAGTGTAGGAATGAGATAGCAGTCCATGAAAGGATGAAAGTCTTTGTTACAGACAAGGACCAACTGACTTGCAGAAATTTGGGACTATGGTCCACTGGTTAGAATGAGGTCCTGGGGAGAAAATCTTAATGCTCTCATGTTGTCTCTGCTGGTATGGTGACACATGACCTTAAAGCAAGTTCCTTCTCATCAAAAACTCACTTTCTTCAGAACCTTCTTAGGAACAGCCTTTGGAGAGAATCTTGCTCTAGTCTTCTATATTATGAGAGGCAAAATGAAAGTCACACTTTCACATACTGCAAAAGGCATAGTTTATTATCTCAAATGTAAAGCTGTGCAAAATTGTACACTTCAAATATATTCTTCAGCTTAAATCAGACTATAGCTGCCCATAGCCTTTGGGTCAGAAATTACACAAGTCTTTTCTTTAAAACTTTTTTCATCTTATAATAGGTGAGGTGTCTTTTAAAGACATTTCCTTCCAAGCACGTTGATGTGAAAACATTGTCCTGAATTAAATCTGGATAGTAATAATACAACAAACTTTAAATCTATTTATATGACACTATTCTTGCCAGTATTTTAGATGCGTTTATCAGACAAGTGATCAATACAGCACTAGGCAATGACTCCCAAATTCTCAGTGGTATGGCATCAAACAATTCAGGCATATGGATTAATAAAAATTAATTATCTTTGGACAAGGAAGGATATGATAAAAAGAAAACTTGTTTTTAATAATATCCTGGTATTCAAATCTACATATCACTGTGCTGGACACACAACTTCCGTTTTTGAGTGTAGCAAGCTCCTACTGTAGTTCAGACTTGCTACAAAACACAAGACCAAAAATGTAAGAAGCCATGCCTTACTTTGTCTGCCTATAAAATGAGAATAATGATATCTGTGAAATTCTTGTACCACCTTATTGTTTATTCATGGTATTCTTCACACCCAATCATTGAACTGTCCTCCCCATTCTCATTGCAGAGTTATAAACGTTTTTTTAGGATAATGCTCCCAAATGCTCTGAGCACCTGACTGCCCTCAAAGTGGTCCTCCAGGTCTGCTGGGGCTCACCCAATACCAGTTTTCCAAGCAGAGTATTCAGATCAGTCTGCATGAAAGAGTAAATGAGGAATGACAGATATGAATTTTCTGACTATCTATTGGCAGTGGATTAATAATGTAAAGTACTCCGCATGACAAGTTATTTGTTTTTGCTGAGATTAAATGGAATCACTTGGAAAACTATGTGGGTTTATTGCTATAATAATTTTCATACAATGATAACAAATATAAGCACCATAATATCACTCAGATCAGTCCTTAATGGACACAAGTACCATTTAAGGTTCTTAAGTAAGTTTTAGAATATGGGCTCTGAGGATTATTTTGTTTAATAATACTAATAAAAGCACAAGAAAATATTCAGATGCTGATTATATTCATTGCAGGGGGAGGAGAACAGACTGCAATTACACAGCACATTGAGAAAGAACTGAGATGATATTTGCAAGGTTTTTCCCAACACAAATCAGTTGACTTCAGAAGTTTTAAAAGCTTTTTTTTTCTTGTCTCTTGCACAAGGCTCCAAAAGGTTTTTAAGAATGAACCAATATTTAGAAGTGGACCAGCACAAGCTGTGCAAGTTGCTAGATATCTGTTCCTCTGTATTGTAAAGAAATTTATTTAGCTGTGACTGTACATGTGAAAGACTACAGCATGTGCTGTTCAGAAAATTAGGATCAAAATTGTAAAAAAATCCATTAATTATGATATAATCACCTTTCTAGACAAAGCCTATTATTTTCTGGTTACTCATAGCCTTGACTTAGGACATGTGGGGCAACAAAGATCATGGTAAAACAGATTTTCTTTTTTTTAATAAGTTTTTCAACAAGAAAATTGAATGTGAGTGAACTTCTTATTTAATGAAGAATGTTTTCCACATTCTAGGGGAAAAAAAATTCTATTCCAAGTTGGTATTTCCTATAGCTATTTTTCTTCTTGAAATTTGAGATTATGATACACTGTGAAAAATCTCCAGCCTCAGGAACCTGGGGTATTGTAGTGGGCTGATCCTGGCTAGGTACCAGGCACCCTGCGAAGCTGCTCTCTCACTCACCTCCCTAACTGAACTGGAGAGAGTAAATATAACAAAGGGATCACAAGTTGTCTGGGAGAGATCACTTACCAAATACTGACATGGACAGAAAAGATTCAAATTTGGGATGTTAATTGAATTTATTCGTAATAAAAATAAAGCAGGATAATGAGAAGCAAAATAAATGTTAAATATACCTCCTGTCCTCCTTCCCAAGCTCTACTGTCTTCTCTGCAGTGGCACAGGAAGGCAGGGAATGGGGGTTATGGTCAGTTCATCACTGTTGTTTCTGCTGCTGATCAGTGAGAGGAGTCCTTTGCTGCAGGGTAGGGTTCCTCCCACGAGAGACACTTCTCCATGAACTGCTGCAAAGTGGGACAGTCCTTCCCAGGGTACAGTCCTGCAGGCACAGCCTGCTGCACTGGATCCCCCACGGGGTCACAAGTCCTACCAGGACACCTGCCCTGGCGTGGGCTCCTCTCTCCACAGATCTGCAGGTCCCTGCCAGGAGCCTGTTCCAGCACAGGCCTCCCACGGGTTCATAGCCTCCTCTCAGGTACCCACCTGCTGCTGGCCTGCCTGGTTTGTGTTCATCCTTTCTGCTGCTACCAGGACAATGCATTAAATCAAGGTGCCCCCTCTCTTGTACAGCACGCGGGCTCGCAGGTGCCCAGCAGAACGGTGAACTAGTGCTGCTCACTGCTCATTCTGAATGCTTGAAGGTGAAACAGGAACCAAGGCAGATCTAATTGGTCTCTTCTGATCCCAAGTGGGAAACCTGTCCTTGTGGCATTCAAGCCTACAGTATTGGAGTCCATAGCTTACGTGTGTAAGCAATCACTCAAAAAGAGCTTCTGTTTCCAGTGTCTGAAATGCATTTTCATCAAAGGATTTTAATATACATATGTGATGATAACATGATTCCTATCTAATTGTTTCCCATATGGTGTATCTTCCTTCAGTGCTTTCATTTTATTCATGAAGCTGTGACTTGAAAAACTGCTTCATTCAATAATAAATCTCACAGTTTTATCTAAATTTCTAGATTTCTCTAAACTTCTAGGTTACTTTTATTTCTTCCCATTTCCTCTTTTGCTTTTAATATTTGCATGAGTGCCAGGCTGGGATGATGAAAAATTCAGACATTTCTCCAATTGTCTTGAAGTTTGAGATTTTAGAGTCAGGTACTAGTAGCCTGTATCTTTGAGAATGGCAGCGGAAACTGCTTCCTCAAAATGTCTCACTACTGTAAGTGAAAAAGCACTAAAATAGTCTTTGTAAAGATGTTATTCCCTTCAATCAAAGATTAAATTTCCAGAAATGAGGGAATTGGTGAGTTTGACCCATTAATTCAGTTTTCAAATTGTAATACTCTCAACAAATGAGTGACAGTGTGGAATTTTTTCGCTTTGATGGAGCCACCAGCTAATCAACAGACATTATGTTAAGGAAAGTGTTAGTTTTGTGGTCTGGAAAAAAAAAGTTCCAGAGTTTAAAGGCCCCAGAGCTTAAAAATCATTCATCCATGTGTGATTTTGTAGCTATCATCCAAGCTAGGCAGGTAATAAAACCTAGAAGCTGACATAATCAGTATTGAAGAAGACTGGAGATAGAGCTGCCGCTCTTTTTGATATAACTGTTACTTATTCCATCAAGTACTGAGAAGAAGCAATGTTGTCTGAGTTTTTTAAAAAATGCATTGGAAAGAGATTAGAATCATAGAATCACAGAACATCCTGAGCTGGAAAGGACTCACAAGGCTCACTGTGTCCAGTGATGTGACTGGTCTGTGTCTGACTGACTAGTTCACTTAATAGCTTATGTCTTGTCCTGTTTCTAGGCTTTCTGACTTTTGGCAGAATGTCAAAGTCAATCTAGAATCCTCTCATTAGTCTCTTAAATAAACACAAGATGAAGTACAAAATATTTTAAGACATTATTTTCTTTTATATTCATCAAAGACGGGTGCCTCTTGAATCAAAGTCATATCAATCTGTTAAATCAAATTAGCCTCTAAAATTTACATCTTTTGCCTATGATAATTAAAGAATGTTTAATAGACACTGAGTTCCCAGTTCAATACATAAATAAGAAGCTGTCATGTGAACGCAGTGTCAAAGTTCAGAAGACCACTATAAAATGAAAGGACAAAATATTCTGCAGTCTCTCAGAATCAGGATCTGAGATCCTTATGTAGTAAGGTAAATTTCTGGTAAACTCTTCAGAATTTTTCACTCAGTAAGGGTCTAAGTGCATGGCACAAAAAATCTGGAAGAGGTTTCTAGAATGAATAAAATTGCTTGGAACTAATTTTCTCTTATCTGACTTATGGAAAATATTTTGTGGGGGGTGTTTTTTTACCTAGAATTTTATTAGCTATAGGAAATATTTAAGAAAAAAAAGCAGAGTACACCACAGAAAACTGTAGGTGGTCTGTTATTGTTTAATATTACATTTTGGGCTGTTCTGTGGAACAGAATCATAGTCTTCTTAAGTGAAAACCATTTATTAAAGAAATCAATAGCTATAAACACTAATATGCTACACAGGATTTATTCTAATGTAGTGCTCCTTGTTAAGTGGGAACCATATTCTATTCAGACTTCTATGCTGGACTGAAAAATATCTGATATCTGGTAGATATGCTAGATGTGAACAAATGAGAACATGAAACTGAATGGAATTTTGTGGATGGAGGGTACCCACTGCCAGCCACTGCCATTTCAAGTGTTTATCAGCTGCTTCTTAGAAGTAGTTTTTTGGGGGTTTTATGGTACTTCTGTATTTAATACTGTTCCAGAACTTCACTGTTTTCTCTGATAATTAGTATCTGTATGCCAGCACACACTTTTATTCATTAAAGAGGGAGAATGATGGGACAAGGACAATTTGTGCGAAGCATAAAAGTCAGGTTTGAAGTTTTGCACAATTGCCCCACTTGATTCTAGTGATTCAGCTGACAAACTTTCCTCATAAAATGCATTTAACCAAGGAAGTGATTCTATAGCTGGTTTTGTTCAGTGTGCTTCACATAGTCTTCAACACAAAAATTATAAAAGCACAAAAGGAAAGTTTTATAGCTTTTAGATAAGGAAGCAGTAATTGTTCCTTTCTTTCACTTCCTCTGGTCTCCTGAGATTAATAACAGTCTCACTCTAATTTAAACACGTTTTGATCAGTCAGGTTTGGGAGAATTAACCTTCACTTATAGAAGGTTTCTACTTGTGATCTCTTTTTCCTCCTTGTGATGTATTAGGGAATATATAAAATAGCTCAAATTTGATATGACAATTTTCTTTTGAAATGATGAGTTATCGTGACTTATTGTTTTCTGCCTAGTGGAGATAAATTCCAGATATTATTTACTGTATATAAGAAATAACACATTTTATGTACCTCATTGTCCCCTTGCAGCATTTTTTATAACTCTATTAAAATCAATGTTAGAAATGAAAGCGAAGAAATAGCAAAAAACTTCATATTCTTCATACTCATTCTAATTGATTATTTTTTCTATTCTGATTTTTACACAGTGTGGCTCACCTGAGTGGTAGTGCAAATACAGAAAAGCCAGCAGATACTAAAGCCATCTCATTATCTCTAGAGTGCTGCATCCAGGTCTAGAGTCCCCAACACAGGAAAAACGACCTGTTGGAGCAAGTCCAGAGAAAAGCCACCAAGATGATTAGAGGGATGAAGCACCTCTCCTATGAGAAAAATCTGAGAAAATTGGAATTGTTCATCCTAACAACTGGGGAGACCTAATTAGCCTTCCAGTACCTGTAGGGAGCCTACAAGAAAGGTGGAGAGAAACCCATTACAAGGACATGAAGTGAGAAGACAAAGGGAAGGGCTTTAAGCTGAAGGAGGGTAGGTTTAGATTAAATATTAGGAAGACATTGCTTACTGTGGGGGTGGTGAGGCACTGGAACAGGTTGCCCCAAGAGTTGTGGGTACCCTGTCCCTGGAAGTGTTCAAGGCTGTTGGATGGGGCTTTAATCAACCTGTTCCTATGGCAGGGGAGTTGGAACTAGATGGCCTTTAAGGTCCCTTCCAACCCAAACCATTCTGTAAATCTTTGGTTCTGTGATTCTGTGATTTCCATTTTTCATTCAAATGTGAGAGACATGAATGACAACTTGGTATAAACAGTAGTGCTGCCTTGGCAGCTCTACCTTGTGTCAGTAAATGACAAGTCTTTATAAACTAATCAAAAGGATACTATTGCTTGAACATGTTGAATACTCTGGCTCCAATGCATTCCTAAAGGAATGCATTTCAACTTCCCTTTGCCCAGCTCTGGACTATACTCTGCTTGATTCAGTCTATTACATATATATGCCTTATATGTGAATCTGAGTGATTACTGAGAAAGGCTTATGCTGTTGGACAAGATTCTTCTAAAACTGAATTATCTTCTATTGCTCTGCAGAATTTCCACAATACTTCTCCATTAATTCCAGATGGTCAATAAGACTGGCTTTTATTGTATTTGCAGAAGCATCCAAACTTGGCAGTAAGATACAGACTAGAGCAGTTCAGCCACTTTTGGTAGTTCTCCTGTAGTAAGGTTTGAGATGCTTTAGAGTCTGAGAATGTAGTTAGCATTTGCCTTTATTCTTCAGGGAAGTGCTGCACTGATAACCTGCCTTGCTGCCCTATCAATAGGTTGCTTCAGGAAAGAAGAGCTGTAAAAGAGAAGATTTCTGTTGACTAGAGTACAAAGATAGTTTTTATGTTTTGAAGTTTAAAGTCATAGATCAATTGACATTTTCATATGGATGCTTTCATATCTTTTGATTTTGCTCATGTTCTCACCTCCAGTAATGCTCTCTGTAATGTATGTTCATCAGCAATTCTATTCGTGGAAGTCTCCAAAGGGTCTTCAGGCAGAAGAGACTTTCTGAATTATTGAACCAAAGGAAAAAGTAAAATAGAAACATTTTCATGGCTGAACAGAATGATCCTATAGTTACTCCATGCATCTTCTGCTTGTTTTTTTTTTTTTCCTATAACACATCATGTTCACTTTTTGTTTCTCAACGATTAGAAAGAACCCAGGTAACTGTTCAGTCTGACCTGTGACACGGTAAAGAAGAACTCAACTCTGCTTTCTTTGTTTCTGTGATGTATGTTTTAGATGACTTTATATAAGTTCTTTGCAGTCTAGTGAATTTGTCTGTGTTTCTTAGAGAGCTTTTCCTCCAGACAGGAAATCTCAATTTTTTCCCCAGATGAACAGTGTTATCAATGTTACTTAGCACAGGATAGCATAAGATTGTGCAGCTACAAGCAGGAAGAAATTGCTCCTGCAGGGAATTTAAAATAGGAGGGTTTGAGAATGACAGCAAATCACAAAGACATGAGTAATATGGAAGAGGTGTGATCAGCTCTAGACTCTCCTCCAATTGAAACAATGAGAATTTTGTGCTGACCCCTGCATGAACTAACTTAAATTATGAAGTGCATACTCTAGTACATAACATAAGGAAGACAATTTTCTGTTACTGGCAGGAAGCATGATAAAAATCACCTGAAAATGAGCAACTTGGGAACAGACTTTCAGAGAATCTGATTTAATGTAAAAGAATAATAAACACATGAAAAAAGGTTGAGAAGGGAGGTGACTGGACTAGAATAAGTAATATGTTAAAAATAGAAATAGATGAGATTCTTTGCAGACATCCAACAGGGAAAGAAAAAAAATAGAAAATGTAATGTGAAAATGAGGGACATAGAAAAATGGAACGGCTCCTGGTTTGTCAGTGATTTTTTTTTCTCATCATGTAATGATTTTGTTGTTCTTCTGTTATGACAGAAGTTTGCATTGAAAGAAGTTGCACTGATGTCACCTAGCTAATCTTTTCAATAGAAGATTAGAAATGGGAATAATGTTAAATAGATTCCTTAGATCTTTATTCAGATTCTGACTGCAGAGAGAAGGACATGGGGGAGATGACAGTAGGGGTTTTAGAGAATGAAACTTGGAGATATAGACTATGAACTATGATGTAGTATTTATTTGGTACCTATATTGTTTCACTTGTCTCCTACCAGTAATATTTTCATATTTCATTAGGTGACAGAGGCCAAATTAGGAGTAGAAAGTGCTTGGTTCTTCTCCCAGTTTAGCTACTAACTTATTACACCTGTTTCTCTCACTGTCCCAGCTGTGCCTTATTTTTCTTCTCTACAGGTTGGGGTGGATGGTGCTTAACCACTTCACAGGGCTGTAAGTGAACACTGTTTGGTCCCTGTCAGAGAGATACAGACAAATACTATATATCATCAAGGATAATTGTCTTCTCCAGCTGATGCCACAATGGATCTGGAAACAGATCAATTTGGTCTTTGGAATCCTGCTGGGAAAACGTAATTGCATCATTTTTACAATAGTGTTATCTTCCTGGTGCCTTTGAAGAAGCTGCACCAGATTCCAGCTGCATTGAATGATTTTGCTGCAATACCTTACATTTGTAAAAGCTGTTTATTTAAATGTTTCATTTTCAGTAACTTGCCAAGTTACTGAAGCAGAAACAGATATTTTAAGCTTCCATGTCATGACAAACATGCCTAATCAAAGATGAAGAAACAAATATGTAGAAAGTGATTTTTTGAAAAATACATTTTTCTAATAATTTCTGTGACTATTGTGACTGCTGTGACTGTTTTTCAGAAATTAGCTGTTATGAACATTTTTTATTTGCCCACAGGCATCTGCAGTGATTTCCTTAAACAGCTGACTTAAGCAAAGTAAACAGGTGGGAATGGGCTAAACCTGTCACTTTGCTAGTGCAGCCCTTTGAGGTTCAACTACCAGCTAGAACTTCGCAAACCTTGATTTTTCCTTTCCTTTATTTTGTGTCACTGGTACAGAATTTCTGCCTATCGCTTGTTAACATAAAAGTACCTTGACTGAATGTGAAATCCCTATTGTTTTCAACAGATAGAAGTTTTAAAAGGCTTCTCATGTAGAAAAAAGCCAATGCTGAAATGTTTATAGTAATTAGTAATCATTAAGACTACTTAGTTGTCTGTATTGGGAGGAGTTATACATAATATTATTTTCAGTTTTCCTTATTTTTACATCTGCTTTTTTTCTCCAGCCAACACATTAAAATCTATTCTGTGGAATTGCTGCCTTACTTGTTACTGGGCCTGAAGCTGATTAATGAGGTACCCATTTTTCTTCACATCTGTAAAGCAAAGAGAAGAGGACTGAAACAGATTAATAATATAGAAGAATATGCCAGCTAACATGTCCAATGAAGGGCGTATAAAAAAAGTGAAATATTGCAAATTTGTAGATTTCCTCTAGAAACCTAAATTGTGCTTTAGCTTGAATTCATTTGTCAGAATAATCTTTTACTTTGATTCCTGTAGAAACTGTTCATATTCCAGACAGAATAAGTCCCAGATGATTCATCTCCTATCCCTACCCATACAAGCCTCACAATATTTGAAACTAACAAACAAACAAACAAAACCCCAAAAAACAAAACAAAACAAAAAAAAAAACCAAGAAAGAGTGAAAAGCTCAAAAGCTCTCTAGAACAATTTCTTTTCTGCCCTTGTCTTGCCTCCAGTAGCTGATAGAAGGAGTGGGACTATACAGAAGTGGTGGGCAGATGCTAGTGGAAACTTTAGAATTAGCTCAGTTCTGAATTAAACCAAGCTTTTTATTCCTTATGTGAGTGTTGTGGAATTTTGTAGCAGCCAACAGCTGAGATGCTTCAAATAACTGCAACTACCAGAAGACCCAAAAGAGATGAGGCTGCGTGTCAAATCTTTTCTCTCCCACATCAAAGACCTAAATTATCTTCTTCAGTTATTTGATTAGGTTGATTTAACCACAGATAAAAAGGCTGTCCCTAGATAAAGTATTCTCATTCTAATATGACTTTAACTGTTCAAAAAAGAGAAGCATATATTAATTCTTGCTTTGTTGTGGGTCTTGCCATATTACCCATGAATGAGGCACATTTTCTTCTAACTTCTCTAAGTCTGAGAGACTACATGCAACGTAAGAAAAAGGACAATAAGGAGTTTAAGGAAAAGGCTGCATGTAGGAAGGCTTAACATTTTGGACTGATATACAGACACTTTTTTTTTATCACTCTCTGTTTGTTTTGGGGTTTTTTTTAATTATAATTTTAAATCTATATAATTGCCTTAGTTGTTTTATGGTATATGAGGTCTTGACTGTGATTCAATGCTATGGAAGCACCATTGGAATCCTCTCATGTAATCATGCTTTTGTCCAGATACGGGTTCAAAAAGGTTACAATGGAGCAGCAAAGCCAGAGGCTATAATAATTGCTTCAAGAGTGAGTAACAGGGAACAAAGTGTAGTGCTAGTAAGAGAGGATTGAACCATTTTAAAGCCAAAGTGTTGTTTCAGTAAGAGAACCCTTCATAGCAGGACTTCTGTTTATGTATCACTGACTTCTACTGTGCTTCCCCAGACTCTGCAGTTGCACTTTTTGTTGTTGCCTGCTACTTACTGCAACATGCAAGAGTATGGAATGGTGACAGATAAAAATGGTCCCATAAAGAGTTACAAATTAATAGCCTGAATATGTGTGAATTTAAATTTTTCTCATTTGTGTTGGTATAAAAAACCCAATAATTATCTTACGTTTATGCCAACAGAAAGATGATGTAACATTTTGATCATCTCTTTTGCAATTTAACATCACTAAGTATTTTCCATTTGGTCGTCCAGCCCTTGTCCATATAGCCAAGATTGGGCCATTTACAAAAGCTTGGCCTTTCAGCATTTATAATGGCACTAAATTTTATACAGACCCACAGGTGTTCCCAGAAATCATTCCAAACAAGAAACAGACTTTCTAGACTGTGATAGTGCATTTGGATATGAGAAACTGGGTTTAGAAGCGGTGCTTTTCCAATCATTACCTATTGGCAATAACCTACAGTGGTCCATCTCAACCAAAACAAGTGCTGGCTCATTTGTGAGGTCCTTCCTCCAGCATTTCTGGAAGACATGCCAAGTATGAGGCAATCCAGGCATTGGTTCCTAAAGACCTTTGGAAAAATGTGTCAAGAATAAAAGCTTCACTCTTCAAAACTGCAGAAACCCTTAGGAGGGGTATTGGCTCAATACAAGTAACTACTTGCTCTGTAATATTTATTTTCTTCTGTGCTTTTAAAAAGGTCTATAATGGCAATAACCCTGGCATTAGAACATGGGCTTAATGATGGCTCAACTTTCTTCAAGCCATCTTTCTAGTTGGTCATTAATCCCCAGATGGTGCCAAAGGCTTTTGACTGTAGTATGTTTAATTCATGGAGGTTACACAGATTGCTTCCTGTGAAGATTTGCAGATGTGAATTCGGGAACAAATTAACCTTTTTGCATTTTTGGCTAGAAATCTCCAGCCTTTTTGATATATTTGTCCATGGAGAAAAAGGACTCAAACTCTAGAATCTTTGAACACATCTTACTGCAGAAGAAAAGAGAGAAGGGAGTGGAAGGAAGGGGAGGGGAAGGGAAGGGAAAAAACTTACATCTCTGGCACTCTTGTTCCCCTTATTTGCTTACACTGACATGGAGTAGCTATGGGTTTTTTACCCCTGTAAGAGCTTTGCTTTCTCTGTAACTGCTTGTTTGATGATAGTTTGGTTGTTTGTTAATTTGTCCTCTCCCCTGCAGCTCCACTGGCTTTGCAGACTGAGCTGTATTAAAAGAGTTGGTGCAGGTGCCATTTGGTCCATGGCAGGTGTCATTTTGAGTCAGGGATGGGTGGGGGTGTTGGCTTTTCATCCATAGATTGCTTTATAAAGAATAGCATAACCCTCTAGTATCAAGGTTAAGAGGTAATCTTTACCATGGCTGTAATATATAGGAGCACGATCCAAAGCTATTTATCAGTGCAGAGCAACACCAGACAAAACTCGATGCAATTCCTCAGCATTTCAGTGCTGTTTCTTTAGCAAGCACTGTCAGATTTCTTGCTAAACCCCCTATCTTTCAATTTATTTATTCCTGCTTTTTTCTTAAGGTTATGAAAGGTGTTTAGTGTGTGTAATTAGTAAAACATTTCATCCTATTTTTTAAAAAGGTTAACCTCTAAATAGAAAATATGAAGCATGTGACTTTCTGTTGTTTCAGAGCTGAAAGTCTTCTGGCTAAACTTTGCTTTTTCTGGTTATTATATCACTGAGGAAAATGAAAATGAAAAAGCCTGCATATTTCACCCTCCTCCTTGCGGCTCCTACACAAGAATATCAGGACTATGTATATCAAAACTGGCTGATGTTCAATTGACTGTTTGACAATACCTGTTTGGGCCCTTCAGAAGAAGAAATGTGATAGTACTGCATTTTCTTTCATGTTTCATCCTGCAGTTGAATCTGATTTCATCTTAAGTGTTTGGATGCTGTGCTAACGATGAAATACAAATTGAGAGGTGGGGAGAGATTCTGTATACCTGGAATATAATTTCACAGTTACATTTGTAGCCATAGAACTGCAGATGGTGTGAAAACAGTGTTGATTAAAATAATCAGTCTAGCACTTAATAGCACTTTAGGTTTTCAAATACAACACATTAATAGATTAATCTTTGCCGCACCCCATGGGGTATTTTCCTTTGCAATTCCTATATACATAAGCTGAGAAACTGCACACAGAGGAGATAGACTTGAATTTAATTTGTTGTTGTGCAGCTTTTGATCTCACTGAGTACTGCTCTGTGACAGAACTAACTGATTTCTGGTGATTTTAATTTCTTGCTGAATTTAGTCAGCCCTGTGAGCCCTCATTCACTTCATCAGCAGGCTGGATAAAGTAAGAAGGTAAAGAAGTTGTGACTGTTATGAAATTTTTCTATCCCCTTTCCTCTCTCCCCCTTAGATTGTTCCCCAGTCAGCAAAGTAGAGAAATGAGTGTAACATTTAGTAACATTCAGGCCAGTTCAATAAGGCCTAACCAGTTTTAGCTCCATCAGCTGGTGCATTGGCCACAGGCTTTACAATTACCCTCCTCTCTTTCTCCTGTTACCTTTTGCTAGGATGGTGTGGAGGGAACAAGAAAGTAGCTGTGATGGCTGAGGCAGCTAGGCTGTTTATGAGGAGCAAAATAAGTGGATATTGTGTTACCTAGGTACCAGAATAATTTATTTTACTGTGGCAAGTGTCTTGCGGGGGGGAGTGGGAATCAAACAGTAAGCCAGGCATTCTACAGTTGATGAAGGTGGCTTTTGGACTGCAAAGTGTGTTTTTATTGCATCATTTATCTCAAATAAATAATTGAGGTCCAGCAACTCCTGACAGGAAATGCCACGAAGACCAGCCTTGCTTTGGGCTGAAGTAGAAGCATCTATCATGTAAATGAACTCTGAACCATGCCAGCAGGATGCATACATTGAAGGGATAATGGGTGGATGATATATTTTGTTATCCTAGGCCTTATTTATCTACTTCAATATTTTGCTTTTTTTAAACAAGCAGCTATAGTGATAATTGCCAAATGTCTATTGAGTAGAAGAACATCATTATCTAAAGGGCTTCAGGACATCTGAAACCATAATCAGGTACTGAAGGATTAGCTGGGGGATGGTCTCAAGTTTGCTTATAATGTTTTATAACATTATAAATGTTATGATTAATCTGTTTTCTTCCCCATTTATTCTCAGTTGTTTTACTTTTCTCTCTAAGAAGCCAACACCAAATTAAGGATGTCCAAGACTGTATTGGATTTGTGTGGCCAGATTTTGGTAGCACGAGAGCTACAGGGATGGCTTCTGTGAGAAGCTGCTGAAGCTTCCACCATGTCCAGCAGAGCCAATTCCAGCTGATTCCAAGACAGACATGCTGCTGGCCAAGGTTGGGCCAATTAGAAATGGTGGTAATGCCTCTGTGTTAACATATGTAAGAAGAAGAAAAGAAAAAAAAAAGTGGTTGCATGGTTATAATTGTGTCCAGAGAAGAACAGACGTGAGAGGAGCAATTCTGCAGGCACCAAGGTGAGTGCAGAAGGAGGGGGAGGAGGTGTTCTAGGCACCAGAGCTGGGATTCCCCTGCAGTTTGTGGCGAAGACCACGGTGAAGCAGCTGTGCCCCTGCAGCCTGTGGAAGATGGTGGAGATGAAGAGATCCACCTGCAGCCCATGGCAGAGACTCATGCCAGAGGAGGTGGATGCCTGTGCCAGAGGAGGCTGTGGCCCCATGGGAGGCCTGTGCCGGCACAGGCTCCTAGCGGGGACCTGCAGACCCATAGGGAAAGGAGCCCATGCTGGAGCAGGTTTCCTGATAGAGCACCATGTCCCTGAAGGACTGCACCACATGGAAGAGTGAACTGTGTTGCAGCAGTTCATGGAGAACTGTTGTCTGTGAGATGGACTCAGGTTGGAGGAGTTCATGGATAAATGTTTCCCATGGGAGGGACTCCATGGTGGAGGCAGGGAAGGACTCCTTTCCTTGAGCAGCAGCAGCAGAAACAACATGTGATGAACTGACCATAACTCCCATTCCCTGTCTCCCTGTGCCACTGGGAAGGATGGAGGGGTGTGGAGAAGGTGCTTTTAAGGTCTTATTTTACTTCTCATTATCCTGCTCTGATTTTATTAGTAATAAATTCAATTAATATCCCCAATTCTAGCCTAATTTGCCCATGACAGTATTTGGTAAGTGATCTCTCCCTGCCCTTATCTCAACCCATGAACCCTACATTATATTTTCTCTCTCCTGTCAATTACACCTTTAAGCTGCAACTATCTTCTAGATTTCTCATCAAATGCCATCAAGACATTTTCTATTGCCTTGTAGGACATGTTCTCTACACAGAGACAGCTGAGATAGAATCTTCCACAAGGTCTCCTTAGAGATGGTAGACAAGAACTAGTTAAACAGAATGAGGAGGGAGTAAGACAATGTGCTGTTCAGTCCATCTCATCTCCTTATACTGCAGAGTGGGTAAGTGTTTGTGTCTTGAAGTGTTGAGAGATCCCAAATGAGTCCTCTATCCATATATACTTTGAGTTTTAACCTAGCGTGTATTACAGAAAAATGCAGTGAACTGTGATTTGAAAAGCTTTAGGCTTGGCAGTAAGAAAATGCAACTGGTCTGTTTCCCATTTAATATTGGGCTTCTAGAGTTCCTCATTGCTCATTAAGAATCCAGAATTGTTTCAATCCACCGTCTTAAGCAGCAACTGTTGCACTTCTCACATTATGGAGAACAGATCTGCTTAAGCAAACACAGCTTTGTTTTTTGACACGATAGGCTGATAAGAGGAGCTGTGTTGACATCTACCTGCACTTCTCAAAAGCACTTGACTTCATACCACATGACATTCCAATTAAAAAATTAGAACTATGCAAAATTAATGTAGCACATAATAAACAGATGATAATTGTCTGATGGATTTCAAAAAAGGAATTGTAAATCATGAATCATCATCCACAGAGGATATTTCCAGCAGGGTTCTGTGGGAATCTTTTGCCGTCTAATTCAATTAAGAGGTTTTATTAATGGTTGAGAAGTGAGGAAATCAGTGCCTGTAAAACTGGCAGAGGACACAGCATTAGTAGGAGTAAATAGTGGTAAAGTTGGATCGGTTTGACAGATCAAGCTAGTTAATTTGGAAAGTAGGTCTTATTTAACCAAGACAAGTGCAAGGTTGGGTGTTTGGGAGCAAGGATGATAGGCTTCACACTCAGAGCTTGCTTCCAGAGAAACAGTCACCCTGAAAGGAGTTAGAAGTCAGGATGGATAATTGACAGAACAAGATCTCTCAGTATGATACTGTTGCTGAAAACTAATGTGACCTCAGACGAATAAGCAGAAAATTGCTGAATAGCAACAGGAAAGCAGAGAGTATGACCCTACACAGTGATGGGGTATTTTGGAGTCTGGATGAAACCATTAAATGCATCCCTGGTTTGTGAGTTGAGCCTAAATCATGAGGGTGAAAACACTGCACAACACAGCCCTCTGAACATGGCATGCTGAAGTGAAGACACCTGAGAAAGCTCTCTGTCACTAGAGAACAGTTTGATTTGAAGCCTTCCTTAATACAGAATCACAGATTCACAAAATAGGCTGAGTTGCAAGGAACCCATCAGGAACCCATCCTTCCTTCCTTCCTTCCTTCCTTCCTTCTCACACCTTCTGTGTCTTCTATATTAAGTAATTATTGCTTTTTAATTTCTCTTAAATATTTAAATAACCTCCATTTGATATTTAGATTTAGGGTGATGCTGTTGAAGCCCAGCCCCACGTGGAGAGCCTGACAGTGAGATGGCTGTGTTATTTTGTGTTGCAGAGACCTGGAGAATTTATTTCTCTCTTGTTGAAAAGAAGATTTGAATAACCATAGCAACAGTAAAACCTGCTGTGAATCTTACAGTTTGAAGTGTTGCTGATACCTGCTTCTGGGGATCAAGGTCCTTGTCCCAGCTCTACCAGGTTGATTCTGGAGAGATCAATGTAAAAACAATGAAGAGTTTCTGACAAATATCTTTTAACACAATTTTCTTCTGTTTTCTTTTTCTCTGATTGTTCATGCACTGGCTGTGGATTTTTTTTAATGACTTATTTAAAATAAATCAGTGTGAAATGTTTAATTTTTAATATTGGGTATTCAAAGCAAACTCCACAAATGCTCAAAGAAGTATGTGTATTTTGTGGAGAGTGAAAAAGGACATCCAGCTAATGTAAAACAGCTTGCCTGGCTTAATTAGATCCACTTCAGGGAGTTCAGTGGGAATATTACTGACCCCATGAGAACAAAAAATCACATGTATGCTAAGATTAGGGTTAGGATTAGGTACTCTTTTAGTCTACAAGAAGCACAAAAAGTTTTGGTATAACGTCAGTCTTTTTGACTGCGAGGTAAATTGAGGTCTTCTCATTTGCTTTGAGCTGTGAGCCTGTACCTGAACAGCCAGTGGGACTCAGGTGCCATGTGGTAGCTTAAGTCTGAACGGACTCTGTATATTTAGATTATTATTCTTTTTATTTTAGCTCACCAGCCACCTTGTTTCAGTCTCACCCTCACAGGTGAGAGTAATGTCTGCATTGAGTTACAGGCTTGTGAATTCAAATGGTGCCTATGGCTTGTCTTCTGGCTTCAGCTGAGTTTCTGTGGTGTAAAATGTACATGACTGAATTCAAGAACTGTTAGTTGGTTATGTTCTAGCAGATTTTTTTTTACTTTTAAAATGTCCAATTCTATATTCTGTATAGACTGAAGTCTTGTGACAGGTGCTGCCTGCCTGCCCTCCAAACCAGCAATATCATGTCATCACATTCCTTTGGCAGTATTCTGTTTGCTGAGGTTGTATTGAGCAGCCTCTGCTTCTGGCCCCACTTGCCTTTGCTTGGTTCAGCACATAGTCAGTGCAAGCTCAGGTCTGCCAGCAAACCCCTGGCAGGGGTGCCAGAGCAAGCACTGAGAACTGAAAATACATAGCTACAATTATTAATGTGTTAGAGACCATCCCACTGGCAAAGAAAGCTTTCACAGCAACATTTCACTAAGTTGTTGAACACTCTTCTTGTTTGCCTGACTCCTATATAAACAAAATAAAACGTACTAACTCCCTTGTGAAGGATAGGTATTCCCTCTAACAGGTTGCTGGTAAAGTGCTTCTGCACACAGCAATAGGGTGTTAGGTTAAAGCATCCAAATCACCAGTACAGATGGGTTCGGATGTAGAAAAGGCTTATGTGCCATGAAATGTGGAATATTGCTGTACATTATAACATGCAAGGACATGCCTGACAGGACAATAGGCAATGGGCACAAACTGAAACACAGGAGGTTCCATCTGAACATCACTAAATACTTTTTTACAGTAAGGTGATGAAGCATTAACAGAGAATGCACAGTCCTGGGCAACCAGCTCTAAGTGGCCCTGCTTGAGCAGCAGTAGAGATCCCTTCCATTCCAACCCAGAATCATCATTCCATGATCCTGTGTTGATAAACCCTTTGTGACCTGTAGTTGATGACACTGTTAGAAGAAAATCTGAGTCTGGCTTGTGGCTTCTGATGTTTGTGAATCTGTCATTTCTGTATGAGGCAGAGACAAAACTCAATATTCCTTGCTATATTTCAACTTACAAGCCTCTTGGCCTCTCTACAGCTGTTCCATCTATATGAATATTTCCTTTACTGTGATACTCTAAACCTCATCAGAGGGCTGTATATAGTGTCTGGAGATCTGAAGATTACAGGCATTGTGGGAGTCCCTGTTCTGTATTATGCCGTACCAAGAGTTTTCATGCTGGTGAGACAGGTATGCGAGCATTAACTTAGAGCCAAGAAAGCATTTCTTTTAAGCTTGTGGCATCCATTTCCATGTAAAACAAACAAAAAAAAGTGCCAGTGTGACAGAGCAGAAAAGTCTGTTTTCCACAAAGCTTTTCAAAACAAGCACTGTTCCTGCACTGAAACTTTTAATTGGAGTTTTATACAGCCAACCCGTCCATAGGTTTTAAAATGTGCTTGCCTATATAGTTGCTTGTGCTCCTAGATTTCATCACCTCGTAGTGACACAGAGAAGAGCGGCTGGGAATCCAGCACGCCCTCCTCTTTCTGCGGGCTGAGGCGCTGGGAGAGGACTCCGGCTGCCACCAGAGAGCACTGTCACTTTACGTTTGCCGGGCAGGTACCGCCGCTGCTGCTGCTACCGGCTCTCCCTTCGGGAAAGGCTCTTAAAGGAAGGCTCTTAAAGGAGAGCCGGAGCAGGAAGACTCCGTGCCGTCTTTCCCTCTGTTCTGCTCCGTGAATCCGCGCTGACAGGGGCGTTCAGGAGAGGAGCAGCTCTGCCTTGGCGAAGGGCAGCCGGCTGCTGGCACAACCCTGTGCGCTGGGCTCGAACCCAGGGTGTACGGCCCCAAACCAGGGAGTTCTGATACCCTGCTCCCTCTTGTCCACAAGGTGTTTTTTACTCATACCAACTTCCTTTACACTAGAAAAAAAAAATCTTCCTTATCTGTCATTAACTCAAAATCTTATTGCTTCTGTTTCAGACCTGAAGAAGGACTTGTGTGCTCCTACAAACTTATTCGTGTTTCTTTTGCTTCTATTTTGCACACAAATACAGCCTCACTTGCATGCTGCAGCAAAGCTACCGATGCTTTGAGTCCTCGAATAGCTCAGGAGTACAGCAGTACTGGGGTTTTCGGTGATCATCCGTGTTGTCTGCATGCACCTTATCTGCCTGAAACCAATGCACCATGCAAGCCTAATAATTACTTTGAAATTGGATCTGTCCTTTTTTAAGAATAGCAAAGAACTCTGTAGATGGTTCAGCTACCTGCCCCTGAAATAAACATTCATACCTGCAGGTGTGAAGACAGCATTTAGTTCTCCTTCTAGGGAGGCTGCCAGACCAAATTATAGTCAGAGTTATCCCAGTTACTGTGAGATATTCACTGCTAAATGAAAGTAGTTAGAGGTCACAAGAATATTGCATCAGAGCATTGTTCTTTTGTCCATTTTCTGACTGAGTCTTTCTAGTTACAGACAGTGTCAAAGAGCTTCCTCCACATCCTCAGGAGTGGCTAGCAAGGGGCTACAGTGCAAGGATTCCTCAGTTCTCATCCCTGGGGTAAAAATGTACATGGGAATGTGATAGAGGGCTGATCTGGCTCACTGTATCCTCCTCTTTCTGCAGCACCTTGGGTGCTATTTCTGAGCAATGGTGTCTCAGCTTCTTGAAGCAGGGACCTACTGCTTTGTGGAGATGAGCTGCAGTCAAGGCTATCGTTTCAGATCTGGTGCATACTTGGAGAACATCTCTTTTAGCTTGGGTAGCATAGCATCACCATAGGAGATGCAGTTCCTGTAGGTGGAAACACCCAAGATACAATCGTCAGGGAATAGCATGAGGTGGTGTCCTAATGCTGCTGCTCATTCTGTAATGTATAGGTTAAAATAGGCAGCCTGTGGTGAGATGATAGCCCTGGGTCAGATGGAAGAGAATTTTTCTTTAAATAAGTCCTGTGAGTTGAGGCAGCATCCTCTTGTTTCCTACAGCCCTCCCTTTCACATAACTCCAGGGCCAAATCCCACTTAATTTATAGGCTCTGACAAGATCTTAGAGCAAGAATGATAGCACGGTTGCAGAGCACAGGCTATCATTTAGTATATAAAGTGCCAATTTTCTGACAAACTGTATAATCTAATATAGTGTTGTATAGTGTCTGTGTTTGATAGGAAACCTCTGTAAGTCACCTCAGATTAAGAAGGGAAGAGTTTAAACTGTTATATGGGTAATGACAAGGAGGAAAGCAAACAATTCAGGCACAAATCTCCATTCTCTCCCCCAACAGAGATTTAACAAGACAGGAAAATGCAATCTGCCTGAAATCTGACATAGGTTTTTTATGCTGTCTGATGTCAATGCATAGTTCCTGTTTGCTTCCCCCTCCTCAGGCCTGAGAGAGCTTTACAATCAGGCACATGTTCACATATCCTCACAAAGTGTTTTGAGAGAAATTCTTTCTGTTTTGCAGTGTCCCTTGATGGCAGGATTGAAAATAGCTTTATTCAAATCAGTGAAAGTCTTAAGATTTTACTGTGAAGGTATAATGAGGTGGATTTCTTCTAGTGGCTAAGCCAGGGATCTGTCTCTTCAGGACTTGCCAGGCTCTGAAGACAAAAAGGCATATTAGGAAAAGACATGAAAAATTATTGCAGATTGATTGTGGGCTGAGTCCCAAACCTGAAAAAACAACTTAAAATCCCACTGCAGGGATTTGAGGATTTGAGGACTTTCAAAAAATTTGAGTGATCAGGGCACAGAGGAGAGATTGAGATTTGCTCATATTAATTTACTCATTTGAGGGTCTGAATCAGTGGCACAGTGTGGTTGGTGGTCTGTCACTAGTGGTGTCCCCCAAAGTTCAATACTGAGTCCTGTACTGTTTAACTTGTTCGTTAATGACTTGAATGAGGCAAGTGAGTTTGCTGACAGTACACAGCCAGGAGGGGTGGCTGGTACCCTGGAGTGCTGTGCAGCCCTTCAGAAGGACCTCAACATGTTGGAGAGATGGGTAGAGAAGAACTGTCTGAAATTCAACAAAGGCAAATGCAGCATCCTGCACCTAGGGAAGAATAACCCCATGTACTAGTACAGGCTGGAGGCTGATCTGGTGGGAAACAGCTCTGGGGAGAAGGACCTGGGGGTTCTGGTGGACAACAAGCTGCCTGTGAGCCAGCAGTGTGCCCTTCCTTGTGGCCTATTGCATGGGTGACTGAGTACTGGAACAGATTGCCCGTAGAGATTGTGGAGTCTCCCTCACTGGAACTACTCATGCCTTCTGGATAAAATACTGTGCAATGTGCTCTAGGATGATGCTGCTAGAGCAGGGAAGTTGGACCAGATGACCCACTGTGGTGCCTTCCAGCCTAACCCATTCTGCGTTTCTGTGATACATATTGCAAGTTTAAATTGGGAGCCTTAGCTGTCTATATAGTCATTAGAGCATAGAGCACCGTATGAAGAAGGCAGAAAGCCTAAGACAGCCCAAGATGGGATTCAGTGGAGCTAATGTGGACTTTAAACTGGAAAAGGCACTAACTAACTCAAGTGTTCAAAATAAATTTGGTGGTTAAGTGGGCAAAAAGCTCATTTCCATTGTGATATTTATGTGTAATGTCATGAAGTTCAGCCTGGAGGATGTCTAGACATGTGATCCTTCTGCAGTTTTTTGCCAGCTTTGGTAGAGCATGCATCAAATTGCTGTGCCATTACACATAGCACACAATATGTATAACTTCAAAGGAAAATGACCATTTATTTTCCCAAGGAGGCAAGCGAATAATGTTTTGTTATCAGTACATTTCTCTGGGATCTCAGACTAAAATAACTTATTCTCTCTAATGATAAGTTGGCCAGGCTGGGGATGCTGTGTGTAAGGTAGGCCATGGACGATCTGAGTACATTGTTTTGCAGTTGGAAAATGAAAGACACAGGTAAACTTAAGACAAGGGTTTCAAATAAGGGCACTAAAATTTTATGGTTCAGTTTTGGGTGCTCATCTTCACAGAATTCAGTGCCAGATTTTCTGGGCTACTGATCATGTCCACTACAGCAGAAGTTAAAGATATTCTCTCCAGAAATGGAGTGGCCATTTTATCAGCTGAAATTTGTTGCATCTGAAACTGGAATTGACCTGTGTAAACCAAGCCCGCAGGCTTTTATTTTAAAGTGAGATGCCAAGACAGAGTAATCAAAATCACTGAGAAAAATCTCTTTTACTTAGTGGCAGGGCTGTTTTCTCTAGCAATACTAAAGATAAATGTTTGAACAAGTAATTCCACAGTAAACCAGACTAAGATCTCCTGGATTTCCATCCCTTGTGATTTATGGAAGTATCTTTAATTTATTTTTCAAGCAAGAAAACCCTTTCAAGATAGTCTAGGAAATTGAATCTTGCATCCATATTTTCCAAGTTCAGCCTTTCAATAGTTCTACATTAAGCTGCCAAAGTACCAACATATGTGATAGTTGTCCAGTAAATGATAGGTTTTAATCTTCTTCACAAAGCCAATGAAAATATTTCCTATGTTATTCTGTAATGGTAGATAATTTAGAATAAAAACAGATGAGTTTACTGTGGAAGATACTATTAAGGAAAGAACAAGAGCTGACTCTTAGGGGAGTATACCAGCACCAATTTCAAGAGTGCATGTAGGATGCCAAACTGAAGGGGTCTTAGCTCTCACTTTCTGTCTAACCATTAAGACTTGAAGATGAATGATGAATCTTAAGACCAGGACACAAAATTTTATGCAATGGAGTTACCAGGCAAGAGCTGGTTTTATTTTCCCTCTTTTGGGAGCAAAATCATATTGAAAATTCCTCCTTGATATGCAGTTGGGAAACCAAAGAATATTTTTTGTTTCTACATGCTTTTTTTTTTTCCAGTTATTGCAGTAGAAAGAGTTACAAAATCTCTACCATGAACTGAGACCTTTTTCAAAAGCATTGAAATTTTCATACAAAATTATTTTAAGATCAAGGCAGTTCCTTTGAGTTGCAGAGTCTCATGACTGATGGAAGAGATATACTTTCTCATTCTAACGAGCTGAAGGTAAATTTATGTCTTTCAGTTGTTGTCTAATTTATATTTCACTTTTCTGTCACAGACAGCCTTTCCTTGCTACTGGGTGCAAAACACAGATCCAGACTTCTGGTCCCTCAGAAAGAGAGGGCAAATGGGATACAGATTCAGCTTTTGAGGAAAACATGCAAAGTGCAAGGTACTAAAATAAGTTTCTCAATCCTCCACTAATTGAGAAGTGTTGTGATGAAGAAGAATCTTCATGAGAAAATGTTTTTGAGGTAATGAGAGACACAAGAAGAAACACAGTTCCCTGTTTTCCCTGCTTCTTTCTTTTTAATTACTTGGGCTGTGAAATCATTTGATAGTTAGGAGTCAATTCCTATGGATTAAAGTAAATTCTGTTTCTGCCTTGCCTTCACTCCAAGGTTAAAGGGATAATAGGACACTATTTTTTCACTATCCCATCTGTAGCCTATGTCTACAGATGATCTGTTGGGGATGTGTGAAGATCAGTACTAGATGGAAGCCACTTGCATTTTTTCCAATCTTCTAGCAGTAAATATCAAATCCTTGACAATTTCAAATTGAAAGATTTAAGAGATAAAAGTTCAACTAGACTAAATCAGAGGCTTCTGTCTAGAAAACTGAATACATGCAGCAGTTACAGAATCAGGCTCTGTTCTCAGGAAAGCAGTGACACAGGAAAAGACATGGCTTTAGACCTGAATAGCAATGTGACATGAGACTACTAGAACACTCCTATAGGGAAAATAAAACCAAACAGAAAAAATGCTCCATCCCCAGAAATTCAAGAAAGAGTAACAAGTAGGATTAAAGAGGGATTTACTCAGTACACAGTGTAGTGAGAGCCAGTACTGGAATATTGAGTCTAGCCAAAGTGTCTACATTTTAAGGAGAGCATCGAAAACATAATTGAAGTGCTAGAGAAAAATGTTATACTGTGGGCCTTAAGAGGTTTTCCTAAAGGAGTGACTTGATTGCAGAATGTAAGTGAGAAGAAAATGCCTGGTAATAAATAGTTCTTTAATCTAGTGGAGAAAAACATAATGAGTCAGAAAGTATAAAACTAAAGCTGGGAGGAAAAAAAAAACCTAATCAAATAACTTATAAACAGAAGATCTGAGCAGTAAGAAGAGTGGTAGATTCTCTGTTCCTTGATGCCTCAAAAGCAAGACTATATTTCTTCCTGGATGATTCTTCAGCAAAATGTGATTTAGTTAAAAGAGAATCCGTTGGGATTCACCCCACCCCAGCTCAATACAAAGCCAGAAGAAACAAGGTATATTTGCTTAACTGGAAACTAAACACCCTAGGAACACCAGAACAACCAGGCCTCAGTCAAAGGTTCTATTTTGGTAAAAATACAAAACCGTTGTCACATGTTTTTTCTCAAAATCCCTGGATGTTTTCTTAACTAGTAACAAAAATAATGAATCCCTAAAGGGTTAAATAATCTAGAGATGTTTCCAGTTCCCATATTCAAAGCTTTCTGGTTGTAGCAAACATGATGAAACATGACTGGTTTGAATTTGTTGATTTCAGATTCTACCGTGCTGCATCCACTGCAATTAAGCAAACTCATTTGAACGACCGGTCCAGCATTGTTTCTAACTTGTGGTTGGGGTAAATCTGGTATCCAGTGCATGATAATTCTTAACAACATGCCCTCTGTTGAGTAATGGACATAGATCTGGTTGCTCCAAAAACTTTCATTGCACTTCCCATTCTCTACACTTCAGATTCTCATGCTCCAGTGGATCACCAAACCATTTTCTTGAGAGATTTGCAATACTTTCCTTTCTTTGCAAGTGTTTCATCTCTAACGTTTAACATCTCTAACAAGTGGTAATAATTTCCTTCTAGCTTCAGCTTGTATCATGAAGAAAAAATAGAGATGTGTAATTTTAAAGCTAAAGAAAACAAACAAACTGAATAAGGATGATACTCTAAAATGTTCTTGTTTATCACATTCTAAAGAAAAGTGAGTTGTCTGCCAGGGATGTGGTGTTTTACTCCGAGGACCATTCAGCTATTCCTATTGCAATTTATATGTTCCTTGATCTGATTACTGAGATAAGACAAAACTCATGCATTTGACTTTGAACAAAACTATTGCAGTACTTTTCATGGAAAACATTGGAGTTTTGTAACTGGACTTTCAGCTTGCCTCTACTTGTAGGAAACTCTCTTTCTGTAGTAGCATTTTCCTGTTTTCTCTAATCTCAGATAGAACTGGAAGTTCAACCACTCAGCACACCTTCAAGATGTGCCTGTGCTGTTCTAGTACTCCTGACAAACCAGGCCAGCTGGCTAATTAATTAAAGATGAGACACTTGGTGATGTGCACCTGGAAATCATTAGATGCCTGGAGGTTACATGTTCATGAGTCCTCCCTTCAAATTTGCACATTATCTGTTGTGTGTTTGTTTTCTTGGGTATCTGCTGGTAAAGTTCAAAGACAGTGATCTGAGAAGGTGAAAAATAATTATTTGCTTCTGGCCAGGTGCAATGAGTTGTATTTATTGGTATTAGGAATGCAGATTAAAAGTTGACTGGAAATGAAAGTGAATGGACCATACTGGGTCATTGTGTGTGATTGAATTTATTCTGCAAAATAACTTCTTCTGTGGAAATTAACGACATACTAATAAAATTGAATTAAGTATTGAGTTTTTTTTCTTGTAGTTCACTCAAAAAAATGGAGAGAAAAGGTCTGTGTGCCATGATATTTATACCACTCTCTGTTATGGCCTCAGAGGCATAGAGTGAGTTGCTCCCAGGCTGTCAGCTTTTGAACGTTCTTTTCTACTCTTTCTCTTATACACAGCAACCATATGTTTTTCCACAATGTAAGGTCAGATCTGTTGCCTCATCACAATTTGTGGATGGAAAATTATGATGCTAACACACAGATAATCCAATAAAACTCTTCTGCTAGTCAGAAAATGCTTAATCTTTGAAATAAACATTCCTATAGGAAGTTATCTGATTTGATGAAAATTGTTATGGGAAGTTTTTCAGGTCTCAAATGATATTTGTAACCAGCAATAAGGATAAGAAGAAGCAACTTTGGGATAATATGGCAGTCTGGTATACAGAAAGAATGATCATCTTATATGTAGTGCAAATTAAATGTTTAAATTTTTTTTTTAGAGAGCAGACATTTTTTTCATTTACTAACCATGTTTTCCTGCTGCACTTAACTAATAGGAATCTGTCTTGGAGACAGAGATGTCTGAGCTGCATTCCACAGAGCAAGAAATTAGGCAGAAAATTTTAAAGATGTTAGTGAATAGTCAGTCATGGAGGTCAACATGGCTCCTTCCCTTCTGCTCTGCTATAGTCCAGCACAGGTCAATTCACTGAAACATTTTGTTGGATTAACTAATCTGTGTTGGATCTTAAATATACGATTAAGTGCAGCTGAACAAGCTCCTAAAAGACAGCTGAACCAGGGTAAATCTTGCTTTTAGGCTGTGTCAGATCTGAGATCATTTAGCTTTTCCCACCATGAAATTACTGGTAATACAATACAAACATATGCTTTTATGGAGAAGAGCTTATTTTAGAGACAGATTATAGTAACTTTTTTCTTTGTTTCTTTCTTTTTCTGTTAATACTGGTGGTTTAAACAACATTTTTTGCCCTTTTTTTCAGAACTGTCTGCAGAGGTCTCCTCTTAGTTTCTGCTACCATCTGTTCTTCTGTTTCAACAGCACAAAACATCAGATAGACTTTTTTTTAAGCCGTTGCCAATTTCACCGGAAGGAGTACATAAAAACATCAGAACAGAATACCTGAGAAATTTACAAGAGGAAGAGTTGCAAAATTATGGAAAAGCTGTTATGTTTGTTGACAACTTTAAAGCTCAGATATGCCTTTCCTAGTAGGTGGTGTTGATCTTATTCCCCCCTTCAGCTGACACTCTAACTTGAGTAGAGTCAACAAAACTTGGGTGCAGAGGAAGACCGAAAGATAGGAAGTAATTGAGTGTATTTGTCCTGGTTTAGGGCAAAACCCAGATATTTTTGGCTGACATCGGTCCAATATTCACCAAGAAAAATTATATTGCCTTCTATATTTTTAATAAGCCAAGGGAAGAAAGGCATGGATCATGAAATGCAAAGGCCTTAGTACCAGACACAACTAGATTATCTGGTTTTCTTGCTGCTGTTTACTTTTGCCCTTCTGGAATAAAGAAGAAATGAGACAGGCATGTGACACCCAGATAAATACAAATTGCAGCTACAACAATTTGGTTGCCATAATTTTCTTTAAAAGTCTCACTTTATTGTCTTCACTAATAATGTTAGTCATTGTTTAATAAAAAAAAGGCTCACCCCCTGGAAGGCACAAATAGTTAGAGGCTTTAACCAAGGAAGATATTTAAAATCAATACATTCAAAGAGGAAAGCTGCATGGGAGGTCACTGGGGAGGCCTTAGTTTGGGATGCCATCTATCTATCTGTGTCATATTGTGTTATGTACATGCCATACACTGAGAGAGATTAAGATTTATGATCTTATAAGGAAATAACTCTATAAGAAAAAAATTTATGCTATTCAAAGGGCCAGAGAATTTGAAATGAAAAAAAGAAAAATTTAATATTAAAGCCAAGCTGTGTGGGTTATAATGGGATAAAGAAGTAAAAGGCTGATGACAGTGACATCACTCAGAAAATGAGACTAAAATGTGACAGCTTTGATAGACTTTAAAGGCAAAGATGTTGGAGTGAGGGTGGTCAAAAAGACACAATTTCTCAATTTTTGTGAGATTAAAGAGACCAAAAATGCCAACTCCAAACCCATTCCTATAAGAATTTTACAACCTCTGCTTTTTTTTTTTTTTGCAGTGATCTGTATAAGAGAAGATGGAAAAAAGGCTACGTGAACGTGCTTGTGTGTGTGAAGATCAAGGCCAGTGAAAAGTCACTGTGCTGGTCAGAAAGCAATTTTTAATGGCAAGATTTACAGGGATTGTGAAATAATTCCCCAAAGGAAGCTGCTACAGCAGACCCATTGCCCACCCCATTTAAAACAGGGCTTTCAGATGTACTAGGGAGTCCTGTGGAGAGAGCAGTCCTGCTGGGGCCAAGGTAGACTTGATGTGCTGGCAGCCCTAATGCACCTTCCCTGTTCCTAGTGTCTGCTGGCCTGCTACAGCCCTTTGTGTAGCCCAGTTGGTTTGGGAAAAAGTTTTGAGTAGATTTTCTTTTGTCCTCACTAGTCTGGCCACTTTTCGTGATCTTCCATTTTCATTGACTAAAAGCAGCTTCATTTTGACAATTGTGATTCATGGATTTCTTTAGTATCCTCATGTTCCATTGTTAATGCATCAAGAGAATATATAGGCTTCCAACACAGCTGGAAAAGAATAGTCCAATACTATTTCAGTCTCTCAACATTCCTTTGACATTGTGAGAAATTATGTAAAGAGCCCTAGGATTCTTATTTCTGTTGCCAATAGCCTGAAGACAGTTTAGACTGGAACTGGGAAAGTTATGATTTGTGATGCCACACTATGCCAAAAGAGGTGGGAAACAGCATTCACTGGCACCTGCACTTTGCCCAAAAATTGAAAAGGAGTAGACTGGGTCATTATGTGCAAACCATTGTATTACAAGCCTCAAGTAGCTGCTTGTGCTTCAGCTTAGGTTTGGAAGAAATAAATGAATCCCCAGAAAGCTGAATGCTGTTGGAGGAGACAGTCAGATTTCCTCTCTTCCTACGTTCTGAATGGCATCTGTTTAATAATGTGCCTGCTTATTCCACTCAGTGCAAAACCATAAATGTCATCAAGGCTTTCATACGAGGAATGTGTCCTCTGAATAACAATGGAGGAAGAAAAAATGTGCTCCGTGTCACAGTGATGAGTACATGAGAAAACGCTGGGATAGAGAGCCTATTAAATGCAGCCCCAGTCAAAGCAGGGTCACAAATTCCTGGTGGTGGGTTAGCTCACTCATGCTGTTTCCTGCCATTCAGGAATATTCAGGCAACTGGATGTCTGAAGAAAGACTGCTTCTAAGGTGATCATTGGTATTGGGTTGTGAACCAGCCCAGCCCAAGCCCAGCAGTCTGGAAAGTGAGAGATGCAACCTGGATGATCTGGCCTTTTGGGGCTTTATCCATCATTTTTTTTCATTGTCTTAGGCCTGGGATTGGGGACTGCCAGCTGTGGAGAGCACTCATCATTTTGCCTCAGGAGACCACGTGGCACTAGCTATGGAGGGCATCTGCTGTCTTGTCTTTGTCTCAGGAATAACTGCGTGCCACTGCTGAGCTGCAGGAATGTTGCCACCTTGTTTTTGTCTCAGTGGCCATGCAGAACTAAGCTGAGGTGATGAACACCTTTTGTGTGCAAAGCACCTTCTCTTTTGCACGCTTTTGTTATTAATATTGTTGCTGTTACTATGTGTTCCTTATTCTCCATTGCTCTTTGCTTTCAGCAAATTTTTATCTCAATCTGTAGTCTCTGCCTTTGTCCCTCTCACCAGAGAGAGGTGGAGGGGGAGTGTCTTACCTGGGGCTCACTTCCCAGCTGGGTTTAAACCACCACAAGATCACGAGCCGAAGTACATGGAGTGTGTCAAGGATGTTCTTGTGTGTTTTAATGATCCTAGGGTTTATTGTGTTGGCATTTTCTCTTCTGTTTGTATTAGCAGTTTGAAGATAAATTTTAGTAATTTTTATTGGTAGGATATTGAGTCTTGGCTGCAACAATGAGGGTCACTATAGCCAGAAGCTGTGAAAGTCAATTTTGACTTAACATCAACCCTGCTACTTTAGCTCTGGGACTCTGCTATTCCAGACACACATTTGTAGCAGATTGACTGGAGGGTTGTGAGGCAATTACAAGAACACTTAAATACTTGGTCAAAGCTGCCAAACTCCCATTACTTTCCATCAAAACCAGAAACCCCAGGTGGGATGCCATGAGCTTGCAGGCAAGTGCCTTATCTCACATATATCTCCATGCGCAGTATCTGCAGCCCTGTACTTCTGTACAAGACAAAAGCTTGTTAAATACAATGTTGATTTTCTTTCTTTTATTGCTGGAATTACTTGTAACACTTACTGACAGTAACAACATTTTCAAGCGTGTGGAGAGGCTAGCATTCAATGTTTCTCTGGGTTCTCTCTCTTGGCTGTACATAGTGATTATCCAGGGATTATCCAGAGGTGTCTTCAAGAATCATTTTTGGACAATTACATGAAAGAAAGCTGGCAGATATGATCATGAATTGGCAAATGTCTTTATGCCTATCCTACATGGCACATGCCCTCCATGGCTGACAGCTGGTTGAGATCCTTCCTGAACATGGGGACATCTGCAGCACATGCATATTTGTTTAAAGTTTTCTGCTACAGAAGAATTTGGGTAGCCACGATGTACAGGAGGGATAAAGGGGAAATTTCTGAGTAAGCATGAGCTCTTCAGTGAGTGGTGTATTTCCTCTTGTGAGATGAGAACATGTTTGTGTTTAGAAAATTAATTATTAACTGGAAGAGACTTTTATGGCAACATTTACCACATTTGTGAGGCATACATAATGAAATAATTCCCTTGCTGACATATTGAAACAGTGCCTTCTCCTCTCTCTGCCATCATGCCCCACGTGTATCTGCCTCCCACAGACACTTAACTAGGACTTTCACCATGAAGCGAACTCTAATGTTTTTGTGAGTCAAGGGATAATGAGAATGGACTAAGGCATTAATGTGTTCAAGACAGATGATAATTTCCTGCTGCTATATAAAAGGCAAAGCATCTATTGTCAGAGCAGGAAACACTGATCCTCTGACAGTGCTGTTTGATCCCAAATGACTGAGATACTTCCATCTGATGATGTGGGTATGTTAGAGTAACAGTTTCCCTGTGCCTTACATCTATTTTACTTCCTTGAGAAAGCAGTGTTTATTCTCACAGTACTGTGTTTGCTTCCATAATGGTATTGGCTCCCCACAAACAGAGTTTGACCTTAGAATCTGTATGCATTGTTCATTCCTCTTGTCAGGTTTGGTAGCGGCCCAATAATATGGTTCTTATTTGTCTGCAGTGTCTGTAAAAACAAACAAAAAAGAAAACTGGGTAAAAGTTGTGGATTAGGAAGACATCCTCATTTACTCATTTAGAAGTCTCAAATTCTAAAGCCTGGGTCATGCAGATTCATCTGCTGACGTGCTGCATGTATCTCTGAATGCCTTACTTACTTATACTTTGAACAGTGCTAACCTCCCTCATTGAGATACTTCATTTTGGCACCTTAGTTGTCTGCAAAAAGACTCTGCAAGCAGACTTAAAAGTACAAAGTAAATATTTATTAGATAACACATGTGAGAGAGAGAGGATTTAGAGAACCAGAAGGCAAAATGTTGGCAGGCTCACCACTGATAAAGTACACCAAGAGTCTTTCCTGACAAAGGAGGCATGGGTCAGGAGGGGAAGGATTGATTTCTGCTGTTCCCTCAAGCTAATCCTCTATGATGATGAGGTGCCATTTTCCTGGTTTTCCCCTTAGGATTCTATACCTTTCTGCTTTGGTGTTTTTTGCTTGAATCTCTGAGCTACCTGCTGTCCCTGGCCCAGGGGTAATTTGTAATTTTCCCATTCTTATCTTTAAGGTGTCTTTTCTGAAGACTTTATCACAGCATTTTCCAGAGGTGATTTCCAGAGAACTCCATGCCAAGATGACAAAACTCTGTCAGGTCAGAGTTGGGTCTTAAGTCCTTGGAGAGCAAAGCTCCTTGCCACAGGCTGAAAGTTTGTATATGATTGAGATAAGATGGGATAAGTTCTTGCAAGAGGAGTCCATTGAGAATCATTGTATTCACAAAAATGCTATTTGGCTTCAGAGGTCTCTCAGTCTCACATTACAAAGGCTTGCAAGAGGCACTGAGGAAATCACATTTGCTGCATTCTTATACTCCTCCCTAGGTATTAGCAGAGAGTGACCTTTCATCTGAGGTAGCATGACTGCTCTTATAAATTTGTGTATAGTTATGGTTGCTCTGGGATAGAGTAGGGACTGGTTTTGAATGTCCATTGCTGAAAACCACTCCTTATTTGCTATTGATCAGCATGAGAATGCAGTGGCTTAGGGGGACAGCAGTTATGGCCTCTCTTTCCTTCTGTTTTCACTCCATTGCTCAGGAGGTCACCAGTTCAGGTTTCCTTCTTCATATTCATGGATGTTTGGGATGTGAGAGGATGATCCTTAGCATGTCTCTCTAAGCTCACCATGAACACAGGCTAGACCCATCTCCTTTCTTCTGCACACCTTCACACTCTCATTCATTCTCCCAGATGAACATGGTGGGAAAAATCCAAATTGTAAGGGATAATGTGGGAGAATATTTTGTGGAAAGCACCTGGTTATCAGTGGAGTATAACCTTTGTATGGAATGAAATAATTCTGAAAGCATGTATGATCCTGATCTTGATTTTGTAATCCATAAAAATCTGTTCTAGAATTTCCCTTCCTCATTTCCTTCCCTTAGTAAGACCTCCATTTTCTGACCACTGTCACAAGTATTTCCCACACACAGACAGAACTCTTCGTAGAGATTCCTAGAGATCCTAGGGTAAACCTTTAGAACAATGACAAAATATGCTACAACAATGACAAAATATGCTACAAAAAGAACTGTGCACTCTGTGGCTTATAGTGTCCTGCTCTTTAGTTATCTGCACCATGGTTACAATTCAGTAGAAGGATGAGAAAGAACTCCAAAAACCACTTAAAGATGTCATGTTCTGTGGGCTTGACTGTAAAAACTTCACATTTCCAGTCTCAGTAAAATTGTTAATATTTTCCTTTCTCTTTTCTGAGACTCACTGCGCTAGTGACAATCCTAACTATTGCCAATAGAGTAAGTTTTCCAAGATCTTCACAATGTGAACAGAAGAAGGGAATGCAGAAAAATGAGGTAGGGCTTGACTCTGTAAGTAAGATACCTGGAGACCACAGGTAAGCATGACAAGAATGTTCATCAGCACTTACAATGTTTGTCACTGTTTTCACTTTGATGACAATTTGGCAATCCTACTATTTAGCTAAACTTCAGTGAAGACACAAGGTACGCCCAGGCTAGCAGCTCTGGCATACATCTACTGATCCTCCATTGCCCTTCCTGTGTCTTATGGTGGGTTTAAACTGCACAGGAATTCTGTCAGCAAGGGTGGGTCTCCCCACCACCATGCTTTCTCTGTTGCCTCTCAGAGAATCTGTGAATTCTCAAAAGCTGTGTCAGCTGGGGCAGAAAATTCAGGGGGAAATGGGAGTCTTTGTCTGCAGAGACCTTTGCCGTGCCATTAATAGTTTCTTGTGACTGAGGAAAATGCCTTGTGAGTGTATAGGAGTTTATACTATCTTGAAGTTATGGGCCCAGGTCTGGAACACTGAAAAGCCATGAGAGAGAAGCATGCTCTTCTAGTGACCAGAACACAGCCTTGGTTCTCACCACAAAAAACATCTGGCTGCCAGTGGAGACAATAGCTGTTGTTGTCAGGATTCTTGTGAGTGCTTGCAGATGGGCTCTGATGTTCTAGTATGTACAATGAGGCAGGTGGCAGGGCCTGTGTCTGATGGTTCAGTTTTGCTCTCATTAGGCTAAGTTCCAGGGTGACATTTCTTTATATCACCAGAAAAATGTGAGGATATGTACTTCAATCAGGTTTTGAGCTGTTCAGATTCTGTGGGGAAGCAAATCTGAAACAGCTTAGTCAGTGCCTTTTGTGGCTAACACAGTCACATGTATCAGAATCACAGTATTCCTGCATAAGCAGAGAAAAATCTGTGCCCAGTGTTGCATATATGCACATTTTGTGGCTGTGGGGAAACACCTGGAAAGGTGGACTGCTGAGATAAAGCTGAAAGTCTTGTGCTTCCCAGTGCCTTGTAGCAAGAGGACTGTGTGTTATCTCTCATGGTTTGACCTGCTCACTTGGGGGGGAAAAAAAAGAGTAGAATTGAATAGAATAAATCAGAACATGATATTTCAGTTTTAAGGAAGTCTCTATTAGGCTTTTGCTACCATGTCATTACTATTGGCAGGTGGCAGAGTTTATGTGCAAGCCAAAGTGTGATGCTGCTACTCCATGAAGGGGACCACCTACCAATTTCACAGCTAAGCTAAAAATGTAACAGAAAGCAAGCTTTTGCTCTGACACCTTTTACAGACGACTGGTGCTAGAACACCTGGAAAGCAACTTTCTTTCAAGTACTTATGCTCATCTTTTTCAGATGGAAACCAGAAGGGGTGAAAATCGCATCTGAGCTTTGCACTTGAAAGTGACTGGGAAGTTTGAAGCCACTGTCTTGGATGGAGGTCATTAGCATTCCACTGGAATAACAGTTCCTGTTATTCAAGGAGCCTTGTTAGTACTTCATGGCGCATGGCTCCAAAGAGAGCTAAGCTCCCTTTCTTAGAGCTGTGTTGTTTCTGCCATGCTTTTCTGCCTCTTCACTGGACTGGATGTTGTGCAATTAAAAGGCATATGCTAAGCAGATGTATTGAGAAGGATGACTACTTTTTCCTTACTTAGAGCCACATTCTTGGTGTTTAAAATAGTAAAAGCAGTGGCCTTAGTTTAGAGATGAAAGACTGGATACATGGGTTTGAAGATGTCAGTATCTTAGATTCATATACTGAGCACTTAACTGTTGTTGACACAGGCCTCTTCATTTCCAGCATGGACTTGTTGAGCTTGGTGTAATGTGGGACTTTGGAGTATGAGGTGGTTTGCAGATGCATGTTGTATATGACATCTGAGATCAGTGTGTGTAATAGTCTCCATTGCTATGTTTGGCCCAGGATATGCTTTCCTGCTTCCCACTGCTCTGTTGATCTTACATTTTATGGCCTGATTTGTCTGTCCTAGATTTCCACCTTCCATTATGGGACTTTTTCTCTCCCTTTATAGTATTTCAAATTTTTTTCAGTTCTGCAAACAGTTTGTTCCCCCCTCTGTCCTTCAAATAAAGTTTTCTTTGGCAATCTCTGTTAGGATAAATTCAATAACTATTTAACTCAAAAGGATCCCTGAGGAGGAAGCCGAGAGTCAAATGCTACAATTATTCACATTTTGGTGAGAGGAATCAGGCTTCTCAGGAATCATTTCAAACAAAGCACTAACAGTTTATTCCTGCTGGGTGGAAGAAGGAAGTGTGCTGGAGGGAACCTGACAGCCTCCAGAGCACCATCAGGAAGCGTAAAATGGATGGGCAAGCAGAGGAAGAGAGAGAGAGGCATTAACAAAGAAAAATGTCTAATTTCCTCCCTGAAACTAATTGGAAAAATATGTTACTGGTTGTGGCAGTGGTAATTTCTTAAGGTGGCAATATCTGAAGCCTGTCCAGGCGTGGGGCTGGCCACAGGTTGGACCTCTGAAATGTCTGTGATTAGTGCAAACTATAGTTGCTTGTTTGCAGTATAAATGGACACACAACATATACATATGTAAGGGGTTTTTTTCCTGAGGATCTATGCTTTATTTCTAGTAATTCTTGACTATACACATATTTCCAGAATACAACATAGCAGAAAACAATTTTTTTTTTGATTAAACAACTGTGCTTTTATTCTCTGCCTGTTCTCTGTTCCCCTCCCCACTTGAGGATAGCTTACTCCGTGAAAATGTAGGGAGAGATAGAGGGAGAACAGAAGTGATGTAATCATATTGGTCACAATATTTTAGAATAAAAATGGAATCCCTTATAAATACTGATGAAAGTTGTGGGCAAAAAAATGGAAAGAGAAAGATTTCCTTTAACACATCAAGGAATGCTGACATCACCCGCCCTCTGTAATCTTAGTGCAATTTTGATAAATCATTTACTTTATGAGCAGGGCAAGCCAAAATTCAGATGTTGCTCACCTGTGCTACTCTAATTCCAATGCTTGGTTGAAATCCTTTAATAGCCTCTGTGCCATAAAAATCATAGTGTGGCTCTTCTCTGTCACAGCCACTGGCCCTGAGATGCCACCTTTCCCAGGCTGGAAAGAGGCACAAGGCAAGGGTCAGCTTGTGACTGCTGGGACTGAAAGGGCGTTTCCTATGAACTGGAGAATTTTCTGCTCATGGATGTTTCAGACAGCCCCTTTGTGCTACCTCAGCATCACAGGTCTCTTGCACAGGGAGGGAGGGACAGCTGAAGGGATGCAGGGCACACACACTCTTGACCGTGTGGTATCTCAAGAAAACAATGTTCAATTTCTTAGGTCTAATTTGTTATAAAAGCTTCATTCAAAAATATTTAGTTTCACATCTCTTCAATTATATTTTCTGTGCAGCTGATGCTAAAAGCAAAATGTACAGCCCAAATCTAATGCAGAGATTCTCTTCTGAATGAAGGGGTTGGCACCTGTGTCTCAGCAATCTGATCCAAAATATTCAGCCTCTCTGGATGTACTGAGTTATATTCTGTCATTATTTTCTTGGCTCTTCACTCTCCTGAGACAGACAAATGAAACTGTCTGTAGTTTGCTGTGTATACATGCCTTTTAGGAAAAACATTTTAGTAAGGATATAGAGTGAAATTGTTAGATAAAAACATGAATAGTGGGCCACACCATATACCTAGAAATGTTGATATGTGGAGAGAATCTAAAATTACAGGTCTGGAAGTTTAATCTGTAGAGGTTTTACAGAGGCAGCAGTGTACTGAAAATTCACAAAGCACCTACCTGTATTCATAGCATGATTTTGCTTTTGTTAAAAAAGGAAAAGAGATTTCAAGAAGAGATCAAAAAGGAAGTCTTCGTTGCAAACTTCCCAAATGCACTTAGAAGCCAGCACGCTTTTAACACCTCTGTCCACAGCCCCTTTCAAAATTCAACATATGTGAAAAATAGAGAATACCTTGCAATAATGAATCACCTCCCACTTTCCTCACTCTACTGGTAAATGTGAGCACATGACACCCAGTGTAGAGCATGCAAATACACAAAAAAAATGAATTAATTCTACAGGTATTCATAGACAAGCCTTAGTGTATATTCTATGCAGTCAATAGAAAGAAAACCCAGAAAGAAAGTATGGATAGCTGAGCAGCTGGGGAATTACCAGACTGAAACAATGAGATTTCACTTCTACACTCCAGTGGCTATTTCACACCATCTAGAACAGATTTGGAGATAGATATAAAGCCAGTGATTAGGATATTATCTTGAAAGGGTGTAGCAACTGTGTTCAAATCTTTAATTGAAACCAGCAGACCACTGCCAGCTATGGCTTCCACTTTGAATCTGAATACCAGAGGTTAATGATTTTTAAGCCACGGAACAATTTGTCTGTATTGTGCTCATTTTAAGGGCAAAAAAATGGGCTCTAAATCAGATGAATTGTCTTAGTGGTTGCAGTCTCCTCCCATCTGATATCTCTTTCCCCTTTATCTGAAAGGATGATGTCCTTTCTGTTCTCAGTTTTGCATATAATTTACACAACTGTGTATTTTATATTTGCTCAAACACAAAGACATTGATTCAGTGCCTTGCATTCCCTGGGGTTCACTGGCCATGTCTTTGCTTCTACAGATGGCACCAATGAGGTCACTGTGCTGTGGCCCTGGTTCAGCTACCCAGCAAACAGCCAGTTTGAGTGTGATGTGGGAAAGCTGCCATGGATGTTTGGATGAGCTTGACCTCTACAGATTCTTGGGCAAGCTGTACAGCTATTTTCTGTAGGCTGCAGAATTACTCTTTGCTCACCAAAGCAGTTGCCTGGATGGTAAATGGAGGGATTAGGATGAATGAAGAGGTGGAGAGACATCTTTGAGAGGGTCAGAGATATTTGCCTTCACAATTTCTTCTTCCTGATTCTTTCATCCACCTGAATCATCCACCTGAACCATGCTCTCTCACAGAGACATTGCCTCTGCTATGTGCTGATCCTCTTGTTTAATGCACTGTTAGCCTGAAAACACTTTGTATATGAAAGAATATATTAAAAAAGGAAAAAGGAAATAAAATGAAAAAAATACACTTTAAGACAGATAAGAAAGGAGGGGGTGCATCTTTACTATTGTGGATTTCTTTTTTAATATCCTATAAAATTTGTTCAGTTACTTGATTATATATTTCAATGTTATTGTCTCTTTTAGGTCTAGTGTCAGTAATTCCTTGTTCTGAAAAAATAAAAAAAGAAGGGAGGTCAGTAATTGTGGTGGTGAAGAAGGTTGTTTTATTTTTGCTAATAAAGACTAGGGTGGAAAAAATAAGGTTGTTTTTTTCTGCCTCAGATTACTCATAACTTTTTGCTTTTCTTTCCTTATCCAGCTAAAATCCAGCACATCTAGAAGATGCTTCTGTCTTGCACAAGACTGAATTCAAATGTAGCTGGCGAGACATCAGTGCATCACTTAGCTGGCTGTGAAAATTAGCAGGGGCTCTGAGATCCTGTCAGTGTTTAAGAGCAATGTGCTAAAGGAAAAATCAGTCAAATTCTCAGATTCACTATGACCTGCCAGAAATTAAATGGCCAGTGGAAGTCAGCAGAGTGTGCTTGTGTGTGAGTGTGTGTGACAGAAGTCAGAAATACTGCACACAGAGCGGGGGGACGTTTTCCTCTCAGAGGCAGTGACTAACTGCAGAGGGGAAGGTCAGAGCCTTGGTGCAGCCCTGCAGCATGTCCTTTCTGCACAGCTGGCACGGGCAGGCAGCCCCATGAGGGGCAAGAGAGCACTCATAGCAGTGCTTGCATCTTTGGATAGCACTCACAGACACTGTCCTGCACCAGGGGCTGCTGCATGACCACAGCTGGGAACTGAACAGGGAAGACCTGCACAGCACTGAAATCTGGTCCCAGTGTCAAACCCCTCAAGTTCACTGCTCCTGGTCAGTCAGATGTATGTTACAATAGCGTGCTATGCAGAGCCTATATGTGTATAGGATATGTTCACAGGGGAAGTTCATTTTCCATACCCTCTTATTCTGAAGTTTCCTAGAGCAAAGGGAGGGATGGGGGATCCTGTCTCCACTACTGATAGGGCAGCTCAGCAGTCAGCAAATGAAATACTTTCCCTGGCCCCTGTATAATTATCTCTATCTTGAGTCCTGGCCAGCATGAGTCATCTACATTTCAGTAAGGGGACAGGCTGGAACTAGGAATGGCAGAATTAATTTATCACATTTTAATAGAGAGGCAGTTCAGGAAGGGAGAGACTAATGAGATATTTTACAAAGAAATTAGTAGGGTTGTGTTACAGGGTTGTCTTCCATGAGGCAGCTGCAGTAATGACAGATGACATCAGGCATGGCCTCCTGATACCTCCCTGCTTCTTCCCTTCTCCCTCGGGGGGCTGCCCTCCAGTGCATCATCTCTGATTACTTCCCCATTACTGGAGTGGTGAAGGTGTCCAGCCCAGTACCCTCCTGAGCTCGGGGTACAAAGCAGCTGGGGATGTGTTGTACATCTTAAGCAATGAAGAGTTCATAGGTGACACTGGTGACATCTCACCTCTGAGGGCACAGGGAGAAGAGCTCACTTTTGCTTGTTTTTGCCTTGATTATGAAGAAGCAGGCCCAGGAGTCCCAGCAGCTCTGCTGACTCAACATTCACTCAGGACTCATTTGCAACACCTCAAAGGTCATTATTGAATATTTGGTTCAGCAATGCACTTAGAGAGGTAGGATTTTTTTCCCCCTGCATTGAGGGAAGCATGTGAGAACATAATTAGATTAAGTAGGTGATTAAGGCTTGTTGCCTTTGAAAGTACAAGTAGATTCTCCTGTTCTGTATTGAATCAGGTCAAAAGACTGGATTTCTTACAGGTGTGTTAGTCTTTAGCACCTCATTTAGGTATATTCTGACATTTTCACCTAGAAATGTTTTTTGTGGTTTTGCTTGCACATTTTTGTCTCCAAACATTTTCTGAACTTTGCTTCGAACGAAAAAAATGGAATGGAAAAAAAGAGTTCTTGTAACTATTGAAAACAGTAAATTCAGTTCAAATCTCACAGATTTCAGATGTGGCACTCAAGTCTGATGCAGAAATTCTTGAAAGACAGTCAAACCCATCCTCAGTTGTGCTGCTGCTTGCTTATCTAAATAAATGTCAAGTTTTCTTTTTGGTTTCAACATTTGTCTCCCATGTGCTCAGTTTATATCATAGTGCATTATAGCATCACTATACTCTCCTACCCATCAGGCATCATGCAGAGCTCTGCAGTGGTCAGGTAAACAGACTTTTGTGTCTATAGACAGAGTAAACAATTGGTGACAAAATGACCTAATCATCTTTAAAGTCATTAGCTTCAACTCTGTATAATAATTGTATATTTTCATATCCAGCAATAATTCATATTGCTGGATAATAATCCCTAATTATGAGCTGCTCCTGGTGTTAGCACTATTTCCATTTGAATGTAGACATTTCCTGACCTTCTGTTTCCTGAGGAAAAGGAGAACACTCCTCCTTTCCAAAGCCAAAGGAGGGGGACAGCCTGCCTTTGTAAGCACTTTGGAGCCATTTTCACCCCACCAAAAGGTCTCAGGCACTCCGTGAACAGCAGGTATTTTGGCAAGGCTGGACAGTGCTCTGGGCTGGTTGGTCAGAGCACGATTCCTACAGTAAACTGGCATTGCAGACACATCACTGCTGGTACGGGGTACAGTGATGATGCTGCAGTAACTTGCTGGCTATCTGTCAGTACAAGCCAGATAAGGCCAAACACCTTTTGCCTCAGGTCTTGAAGTAGATGGGACTCAGCTTAAGTTTTAAATACAAACAGGCATTTCTTAAATATAGAACTTTGTCCAGTGGCAGTATACTCGGGATTCTCAGGTTTGCATTTTTTCTAAATTCTTGTCTTTTTGTCTCATTCCTGCATTATCCTTGCTCATAGTTTTCTCTCATTCACAAAGGGGATGAACTATATAGTATTTTTATTATCTTGACATATATATGTGTGTATACATATAAAAATATATAAATATATATATGCATTTTTTTAATGTGTCCCATGAAAAAGAAGATAACTGTCTCTGTCTCACTTTGATTGGTGTGTTTTGTTTGATTTTTTTTTCCCAAAAGTAGACAAAAATGTATTAATTCCAAAGAGCTATTTTTTCTTTCTAGAGATGCTGAAAGAAACAGGGCACTCTCATAATATACGGTGCTGACTTCTTTCTCTTCAAACTTAAATCCTTTCAAAATCAACATTGTTATCAAGGAAAAAGTACAACAGAAAATCTTTTTCTGCTACTGCTTTTTGGCAAGGTAGGAGGAAGAATAGGAAAGGTAGTTCAGTGGTCACGGCCGCTTCACAGAGGAGGAGATCTTGTCACCAGGATGCTGACTGTGGCCATGCCTTACTGTGACAGAACAGCAGCTCCCTGTTTACTGGGAATAGTATTGGGAATATGTGACATGCTGCAAGTGTGTCACCACCAAATCATTGTGGCAATGACAGCTGTGGTTACCATGTGCCACATTCATCACTGATGGAGTGATGGTGGCGTTTCTGCTTTGTGGGCATTGAGTTTGCCCACAGAGCTCCAAAGATAGGAATTTGAATTTTAGACACCATTATTTCTTCAGTGAAGCATCCACAAGCTTCTGATTTTTGTATTTGGACTGTATACATGTGAGTTTATGTATATATTTTTGTAGAATGTGTATTCTTGTCTTTGTGTAAGGTGAGCTTCAGAAAATCTGCACTCCTTTACAAGTATTGTCCCTTGACAGAGAAATCTTTAGAGAGTGTGTAAAAAATCAGTTCAGAAAGAAATCATTTGGGTCAAAGAGGTGACTTTTAGATGAATGGAAACAAGTTATTGTAGGGATTTTGTTTTATTTGCATATAAGTTCAACTTGCAATGCTGTTAAATCAGGAGAATTAAAAATAATTTGTTAGCTTTTTGAAGACAATAATTTGACTTTTCACTTTATTTTAAGAAGCAAATGACAAAACTTTTGATAGAGTAGACTGTTTCTTTTTTCTTCATGGGCATTTGCTAGCTCTAGAGTCAACATACAAATACATTAGCATCTCCTAAGCAGTAAACTGAAACTTAGGACTGGGTAGGTTAATGAAAGAAATACATTTCTTTGCTGTGTTATCTTTGAAAAAGTAATTAAATACACCTGGCTGTTTACACATTTTCTGAAAGTGATTCCATCAGTAAATTTACTTTATTTCTTTGCCATGTTTTCCTTTGTCAGTTTGATTTCTGTCATAACAGTCTTGTGAGTTATATGGAAAAAAAATATCATGTTCCTCAATTGTTATCACTACTTCAGTTGAAATAGGAATAAAAGGTTTTCAACTTTACCACTTATCTTTACTTTAAAAGTCAATGAAATTAATTCGAAATAATGGCTTACTGTAAAAAAACCCTGCAGATAAGTGGATAAAGTGTTACAGAATTCCTGCTTAGCAATTTGTTCAGATATATAGATGATTTTTGCAAGGCTTTTTTTTTATTTATTTATTTTCATTGTTAGATTAGAAATGTGATTTGTGTTGCATTTTCATTTATGATGTGAAAATTCCATAATACCATGTTTATTTTCTTAGAAAATAAACTTACTGTCTTCATATGGACTGAAAGACTCCTAAGACACTTTTTTTTTAAATTGGGGTCTAAATAAACAGATTGTAAAAAGCAATCAATTAATATAACTTGGAAAACAGTCTATAACCAATTTTTAAAACTTGAAGTATAGTTTGGGTTAGTTTCTATATAGACTGGCCTTATATATCAGATGAGTTCTTATTTTATACAGTTCTTCTTATGGAGTCTACAAAACCAGCAACTTTCTTTCCTAATGGGAATCTTTTCTCCATGTACATTGTTGCTTTGTGAGTAACACTTCATTTTGGCTGTGAAGCCATATATATATGTGTGAGAGATGAAGTTCTGTGCACCTAAGCACAGCTGGCATCGCAGAAAGTTTGACGCTGAACTGGAACATGGAAGTAGTGTAAAGCCTGATGTTAAACAGAAAAACAAACTTGCTTAATGATGCAAAAACAAAGGCCAAAATAATCTCTAGTTTAAGGAAATCCAATACATTCCACTCAATAAATGGATTCAAGAAAATTCAGCTTCTGCATGAAAACACCTGAGAAGATGATTAGGCTTAAAAGCCCATCTTCTTCTCTATCATCATCCTTGTTTGCTTTCAGTGCTTGCACAAGATGTGAAGAGTTGCACAGTTCATGAAAATGTTTCCAGTGTCTTCAGTGGAATATTCAAACACTGCTTGGAGACTAAAGGACTGGTGGAGAAAAGGCTCCCTTCTATGGTTTAATTTTTAAAAGATGTATTTCAGATGAGTTTTTCTGAGACAGTAATGGTTTGAAAAATTCTCCCTAGATGAATTAAATGCTTGTAAGTAATATTTGTTCTTGGAATGCAGAAATTGTCCCTGAAATTACTTTGATGAATATTGAATTATATCTATTCTTACTTCATTGTTCAAAGCTTTTACAGCCCTGTTCAATATTTTTTCTTCTTACAGTGGTCTTTTGAAATACTGAGATTTTGTATGTCACACCATGGCACAGGGTAGAACAATATGATTATTACAAAGGGTTTAAGTTTGTATACTGACATGCTCAGCAGAGAGCACACCCACACTTTTACACCTGCCAGTCACCACTGGTAATTACTTCTCTTCCTTTCTCTGTTGGACCAATCTGTTGTTCCATAACACTGGCTATTTTCATCTGAAAAAAAATGCTAATTTAAATTTTTTTGCATGGTAGGAAGGGAATTTTATTTTCAAAAAAATGTTTAATTTGTCTGGCTTTCTCATCCAGAGCCTGAACTTCAAGCATCTTCCATTCTGAGACAAATTTAGCATTTCAGATTGGCTCAAGGGATCAGGCTTGCCAGATTCCTGCTGCAGAGGTGAACATGAAAGATCCCTGACTTCCGAGCTGGGTGTCTATCTCTGGATGCTCCTCCCAGAATTTGTGCCCACGTAGTTCCCAGTCTGTTCCCTAGGTCCAGCAGCATTGGAAATGTAGGTGAACTTAAACTATGCCCCAGTGAGAGTCTGGGATTTCCTGGAAAGTTGCAACACTGAATGTTTTGATTTTTTTCAGGCAATTGCTTATGGATTTTACTTCCCATTCTCTCATTTTGAAAGCTAGAATGTTCATTCTGAAATGGGTAAATTAGTTTTTACAAGTTCAGATTTTCCTGAGTGGCACTTCTGACTTTCAATTACCTCCAGTCCTTGTCATATCATGTTTGTTTAGATACATATGCCAGGTGATAGCTCTAATCCATCATTCCTTGGATCATTCCCAGCTGTTTAAGCAACAACTGATTTCAATGATATTCAGTATTCTGTAAAGCTGCTAGGCATGATTACCTGTTGTGAGCCAGATCCTTGGTTTTAATACCTTAATGAGTAGGTTGCACCACTTCTGCTTTTGCAAGTTACTTTACTAAGAAGTTTCCTCTGCAGGTCAACCAGATTCTTATGATTCATTGTTGTTTGATTCATCAGGTTTATACCATATTTTCTCTTCCAACAACTCAGGAAAGGGTCTGAAGTAAACATCTCCCTGATGCCTTTGCCTGTGAAGACTAAATGCATTTTTTCTGCAATGTCTTTATTTTCTTTGAATTATCCCTCTGTTTCCCTGAGTTCAAAGTGCTCTCCTTCTAAAAAGACTGAATAACAACAACTGAACAATACTGTTGTTTAAGTTTTCCTTCTTGTTTAATTGCTCTTTAATTTCCCTTTGCCTTTTATTTTAATCTTCTATACATTAGTCTACTTCTTGGTAAACAAAATAGCACATTTGCACTGCAGGGTGCCTCTCAAAGGCAGGAAAAATAAGCAGAGAAAGTTTTAACTAATGAAAATCCCCAAGCAAAAATTAAGATTGATTCTCTCTGTTTGTTTTTTATGTTGGACTGTAAATATCTTTTAATAATGACAAGTGAACTCTCCAGTCATTTTGAATTCTTACATAGATGTATTTATCTAGATGCTTTGGCAATTTTCTTGCAAGAGAAGATTGTTTTTTTCCTTCTTGTGCTTGCATACAGTTAGGAAAATTGTCAAGCTAGATATAATATAAATAAGGGGAATAAACCTAGGAATATATATGACTGTGAGACCAAAAGCCAGCAAGGAGGAGGAAACCAGCTTTTCCCCTCTACCTTCACCAGGATAAATAAGAAGAATTCAGAATAGGAAGACACAAATACCAGGTATCAAAATCATTAATAATGCTGTTGCCATACAATATATTACTTGTAAATTCCATTTAAAGGGCATGTCACACCATTTAGTACAATCCATTAATCAATAGCTTACAGAAAAAGAAACCATCTGTCTTGGTCTGTTCCTCAAATCTAAACTTCCAAACAAGCAGAGATTTGTTCAAGTTAAGTATTAACTGTTCCAAAGTGAGGGAAGAAGCAAGATCATCCAAAAGAGAGCAAAGGCTGTTGTTTACTTTCAGCACAGGTTGATTTCAGCATGATTTAACTTCACTGCTTACTACCATAAATACGTTACAGATCCCTGTTGAAATGCAATCCTCTTACTCACAAAATGAAATTAAAATATGACTCAAAGATACTTGCTAAAAGTGAGCAGTGTTAAATTTTTATATTGGAAACATACTGTAATAGACAGCGGCATGGAATGATCTGACAGTACACTTGGCTTTCATCAGATTCTAATGACAGTTTTATTAGAGCCTGGGATAAATTTCTTGCAGTGCACTTAATAAAAGAAAGACAATTTTTCCTGACGTAATTGGCTAAGTGGTCTCAGTGCTGAAGTGCATTGGTCATAATCTTTATGTTTTTGAACTTGTGCTCTGGCATATGAACTTGGTTATCTCTGTGCTTGTTTGTGGACCCCTGAGAAACTGATCTACAGAAAATTCGAGCCTGACTGCAAAACACCTGCTGGAGCTGCAGATTTGTAGGATGTCGTGTCTGAGGCAAGGTGTGACCCCATACAGAACAATTGCTGTGAGCAGCCATGTGGACAGGCTGCTGTCTAAGACAGAGCTCCTCTCATCTGACAAGATGATATAAGACATACGTTTGTCCTCCCCTCAGTTGGTTGTGGGATGCTGTGGACATGGTGACTTGGCATTGAGTCTCTCTGATGGTCCTGAACCTTGAGAGGCACCATTGGTTCTCCTTATCTCATACTGTGATCATGAGTCCATTCATGAGTCCAATGTGAAAAGATAGCTGAACCAGCAGAATACATACATTAGCATGTGATGAATCTGAGCCTCCACTTTAAACCCAAAACTGGGGTTTCACTTAGCTGCTGAAATAGGAAGACTTGTCTTGTTCTTTCTGCTTCTCTACATACCCCTGTTTACAAGATTCCCTGGGACAGAGAAAGATCAGATGTGTGTGCTACTCCTGGTATTGATGCAGCCACTTTGGTTGAAGCCCATCCCAAAAAGGATATATCTACAAATTCCTGACGAGATTCCCACTGATCTGGTCTCCCAAATAGCTCTGAAGTGAACATGAATTTAGTAGTCTGAAGAAAGAATGGCCTAGGCATTTAGCTGGATCTTGGACTTTGGTCTGGAAGCAGACTGAGATATAGAAACTTGGGCCATGGTATTTGCTGTCATTTGCTTTGCACCTTTCACAAGGAAAAGGCTTGCATTTGGATGATCCTGTGTCTTTTCTTTCATCTACTTTGAATCCTCTTCTAGCCCAAGAGTAGAGTGGGCTGAGTCAGAGAGGGTCAAGGGTTTGCTCCTTTACTCTTGCCCTTTCCCACTTCATTGGATGACTCCTAGCATTTTATTGAGAAAGCTGCATGGCATTTTAACTTCTTATTGATTAAAAAGGGGGGAAAAAAGAAAAAAGAAAAGAAAGAATCCATGCAGTGAAGTCTATGTATAGATATTACTGTGCATCAGCACAGGGAGTACAATTAACCTCAGAGACCAGTAGCAGTAAAAAGGAGCAGAACAAACTGAAATAATAAAGCTGGCTCTGCACTCCACCATGGTGTCATGGACAGATTGTGCTGAAAAGCATTAGCACTGCAGAGCTTTCGGGTGAGGAGGGTTAATTATCTCTCTGTGAAACATTCATTACAGCACCTGGAAGTACATGGAACTCACTGGGCTGCAAGTTCGTTGAGAGGTTCATGATCCTTTGTAGCAAACCCAGAGTCATTCTGGCATGAAACCTTTTCACTTTGCTCTGTATGCACCCAAGCTCTGCCTCCTACATGTTGCTGTGCTGATGCTGTTTCTCTGCTTATTCCTGTGATTATGACTTTGGACTTTTGCCGTGTTTGTGCAATATGTAACACAATGGGACCCTGATAATAATGTGAAGCCTCTGGGTGGGAGTGTGATACAAATAATGATGCTCCTGAGCAGCCAGGACATTTTCACTGTGCTGTCTTTCAGACTGTGTCATTTGTTCACACCCATCTGGCCATACTCAAGTATGAGCTTAAGCTTCTTTTCCTAACCTTTGCACCCTAATTTGCTTTTGCCATTTCACCCCAGTCCTTGCTCTTACTAGTTTGCATTGCTCCATAAAGCTGGCTTAATTGTCTGTGGTTTTTGTCACAAATAGTCTCTCTGCATTTATTTGCTCATCTATACTTTCACAGAATAGTTCAAGCTGTCAGCAGAGACTTTGCCATTATAGCCTTCTCTGTTCCGTGTTCACTCTGATGCCTATAGGAATTCCCATTTACACAGACAGTCGGGGGGCTGGGCAATATATACAGAAAATAGCTCAAAGATAGACTGGCATTGTACAAGTAAAGCCATAGCTATAGGGTATTTCTCACTTTTCCTCCAACACTTTCATTTTATCTCTGTAGCGGAAGGGGCTGCCTTGCTCTGCTGGATGTTCTAAATGTGTGTGGGGCTGCACTGCAAAAAGGACCATCCTTCAAAACAACCTCTATATTTGCTTTCTTAGTCTTTGTTCAGACAAGGTTTTCATACTTCCTGAATTATACAGCAGACTGACTGCTGATGGCAAGCATTCATGTCTTCATGACAGACAAATTCTGTTAGAGCAGCCACTGAGGGGTGGGAGACGTAGCTTTGTATTCTTTGAGATAGTAGACAAAATTTAATCTATTTATTCCACCTGCTGGTATTATTGAAAACAAACAAATGACCCTCCCCAAAAGAAACATAAAAATAAGAAACCAGTATTTCTTTATTTAAAATGAATCCTTACAACCTGAAATTTCTGATCTGGCCAGCCGCTTCTCAGAAACTCAACTAGATCAAAGTTGCTTGAGCAGAAAAGGCAAAAGAAATATCATATATGTGAATTTTCCCACAGTTAGTGGCAAACCCACTCATCTGAGTGGCATAAAGCTAGTAACTCTTGGAAAGCCCTACAGTTTAATTTAGAGGCACTCAAGGAATTTGCTTTCTTCCAAAGTTAAGTCTCAGCTGGCTGGGTATTTTGACAAGCATGTCTGAATTTAGACATGTAAATCCCAGTTAATCTTTCTCTGTGTGTGAGGTCCCTGCACTTCTTCCCTGAAGTCAAGAGAGAGAAAATTGAGACACAACAGGGAGAGGACTGGCAACTGTGTGAGGACAAAGATGAGATCTGCTGTGTCAGTGGGAACTAGATTAGGCAGGATTCAAAGTTATAACTACTGAGGACAGAGAGGACAGGTTTTTGTCAAAAGTCTGTGAGGCTGTATAAAAAGCAAGATGTGAAACATTGTGAGTAAGAAGAGACTAAGGATTAACAGGTGGAGCAAACAGTAGTAAGGAACAGAAAAACAGTCAGATGATAGATGAGGTACAGAAAGGGTCAGAACTGAGCTGTGACTTGAGGGTAGCAGGAAAAGTAGAAACTCAATAAATATGGAGAAAGACATTCACTGATGGCATTCCAAGGGAACTGCTCTGTATCAAAGGCCGTGTTGTATGCCATTACCTCATAAACAAGGCCAGTAATCCAGCCTGAGATTCCAGACAGTGGTCCATGTAAGGGAAAATTGTGAGCAACGATGAACAGTTTCAGAAAAGTCACTCTGGTCACTGCTAAAATTTCAATGGATATAGGAGAAATGTTTGAAAGGATTAATCCATAGAGCAAGAAAGACAAATGCAATGAGAAAGTGAAAAGGATGGAGGAAAGTGGACTGAAAAGAAACAAGTATTTTTCTCCCTGTTTTCTGGAGCATCCAGGTAAATATGACTGCTGCTATAAAGACTTATAGCTGTATGGCAGCTGCTGATGGCACACCTCTGTGGTTGTGAAGAAGGCCCAGTGGTTGTGAAGACGGCCCAGTGATGCCCAAAATTTAAAATTTTCCCGTAATTCCTCTAATTCTTGTGCGAAAATAATGGAGTCTGATCCTCACTGCAGTTTTATTCATAATGGTGAGAGTAAATTGGATCTCAATCTATTTTATTCCAGCTTGTCATCCAAACTGGTCCTGTACATAACCAAGAAAATGGAAGAGATGCCTTGCATAGCAAAAACTTGGCTGTTTTTTTGTTTGTTTTGTTTTTAATAGAGTAATGGCAGCTTCTTCTTCTTCAGCTAACAATTGTTCTAGTTTCCTCTCCAATCAAAAACTTTAGGTAGCTGCAGAGAGTCAATAAGTAGGTCAAAGAGTGTGTTACCAACCCCAAAAGATTTTCAGGAGTGCTTGTTACCTAGCAAAAATTCCTGAACTTTTAGCAACTTTAGCACCTAGTGCCATTTGCTGAATGGTTGATTCAAAATGGAATGCTAAATCTTTATCAGAAAGCCCCAACAGTAAATGCAGAATTTATGTTTTGATGCAGAAATGATCAAATAGATATTAATTGTTAATGATGGTTTAATTTGTTATTACTGTTATCTGACACAGTTTGATTGTATAAATGACCTCAGAATACCTTCCAATCCAGCTTGACTTTGGAATTTGATGTGGACAAGAGGGAGGCAAGCTATCAAAAAGGAAGACAAAAGTATTAGTGGAATGGCTGGAATACTTCAGATTATGATGATGAACTATTTTGTTATTGATCTTCAAAATCCAGACTAAATATTTTTTCTTCTCTTGTTTCATCACATCCTTTTTCAAAATATTTCTACCTCTGTCCCCAAGTTTGAGGATGTGATCATATAAACACTTGTAACCCTGTCACAATGGCTTCAAAACAAGAGGAGCCACCACGAATGAGAAGTTGTGGACTACGCCAGCATTTGCACTACAATACTTAAACCTGAATCAACCAAACAAAACCACCCTCCCTCCCACCCTCAGCCCAAATTTGCATTTCAAGGCCATGTTGACTGGAGCTCTGAGCAATGTGGACTAGTGAAAGGTGTCCCTCCCTTGGCAGAGGAATCGGAACTAGATGATCTTTTAAAGTTCTTTCTAACCCAAGGCATTCTTTGATCTGTGATTTGATGAACAGATCAATTGGCCAGTTCTGCTCTGTGTTGCAGTAGACTACAAGTCTGTGCCTAGACAACTGGTGCATTCTGCTGAGGAAAATCACAAGTTTTTATGTAATGTCTGGCTGTGCTCATCTATTCAACTTGAGTCAAAAAGGTGTCTTGAAAGCGCACAAAAAGCAACAGAACTAGTAAGTTGCAGGTAAAGTCCCTGCCTTTGAACTGAAGCCTGACTTGGCTAGTGACTTTATATCTAGTTTTCAGAAAAACACCATACTATGCTAGTTCTCAAATTTTTATTTGTAATGTAAAGTTAATGTAGCATTCTTAGCCCATTGCCAAGTTGCGAAAAACATTTTTCATTGCTGTAATGATGATGATGTTGATGATAGCACTATTTTTAAGGGAGAAATCAATGAAGTCTTTATAGCATTTGTTTTTTTTTAAATGTTATTTTGTAGGCAAAAAGATGCCACTTTTACTATTTGGAATTACTTAATTTCAACTGGCTTGAAGTTTCAGTGGAAAAATAAGAAAGAAAAGTTCAATGCTCTTCTCCTGCTCCAACTGAAATGACATCATGAGGATACACCAAGTGAATGTAGGTAGTGCAGCTAGAAATTTCCAGAGGCAATATGCTCATTTCAATATTTTTTTCTGTATAGTCTAAGCAGTGACTAAAAGTGTGTGCAAGATCCACTTTGCTTTTTCAAGGAATGTGAAAATCATGTACTTAATGTTTTTTAAATCATGGTATTTAGATCAGTTGAATGGCTTTTCCTTCATTTGTCACAACCATAATTAGTTTATTGACTAGAATAATGCCACTGGTGAACGCCCTATAATTTCTTTTAATTAGAAGAAAACCTTTTGGTTAATAATGAAAACAATTAATCTCCTCTGAAGAAAGGACTAGAAAGGAATAACTTGCTTGATTGTGAATTGTAAAAAGTTAAAAAAAAAATTAACAAGTCGTTCTAAAGTGAAAGTTAATGCTATCTTCCTCCTCAGTTTTCAAGGTTTCATTCTTTTGTCTACAAGTCATTTATGCCAACTTTGTGGGAATAACGTCATTAAGACAGCTTGTATTTTGGGTAAGAAACATACTGAAAGCATTCATTCAGCCTGACCTGAGAAATCAATAGGAGTAGAAGGTGCTTAGGAAATAAGCTGCACCTTTTATCTGTCAGTTTGGCATCTGAAACTCCATCAGTGTAGCAAATTGGTTAAAAGCTAAAATTCTGGTTCAAAGATATTTAAAAAGTTGCCACAGATTCAAAAGGATTTCAGATTGGGCTTTTAGACCAGCATCCTTATTTAAGCTGTACAGTGGTATTTCCCTCTTGGGTAACTACAGTGATGCTCAGGATTAAGAGTGATTCAAGCTGCAGAACATGTCTGGGGTTACAGGGCTGTACTGAAGTTGGACTAGGTGGTTCTGAGTAAAAGAAAAACTGAATCTGAAATTTCTGTGTTCTGTTCTGGTTTAAAATTCTTTCCCCTCTTGTTTTTTAGTTATATAGATAAAACTACTCCTTGGGTTGAGACATAAGATACCTTGTCTGTCACAAGGTCAGATGTGATTGAATTAGTTCTAGTCTAGCTGTAGTGAGTGTTAGAATTTTCATTATCAGACTTTTGTTCAAAAGGCAAGTTGGGTCAATTTGTGCAAAACAGGTGTCAAGCACAGAAATTCTGAAGAGATTTGATGGAATGAGAAAGTCTTATCTCATAAAAAGTTTTTAATTCCAGAAATTGAGAAGCACTGAGGACTCATGAATCTGCTAGAGACTTTGCTGCTGTAAGGACTTAGGTTATATGCAAAAGGGACTGATGTAACTAAGTCAGTATAAACCCTCAAAATTAAAGAAGAGTTCAGACTGGTTGCTCTTCACAGTAGTGAAGATGCAGAAATCTTTCCTTCTCTAGATCACACAGAAATACGAGTGGATCCTTTCCCCATATTCAAAAGTTGGGTGGGGGTTGTTTTATTTCTTTTTTCCTCCACAAGCTTTTTCTTTGATTAGACTAGCTAAAAGGTTGAGGAAAAGACACTCTTATAAGGCAATACTCACAGGTATCACTATCCCTCTGTCCCTGAGCCTTTTTTCATTATGAAAGTCAGTTGGGTTTCCATGTTTGGGCCAAGTTTTTTCTGTACTCACAGTGATAACATGAACCATTCTGACCTCAATTCATTAGTTAATGGGGCTTTACAATAAAGTGAAATTCTCCAACAGAGAATAATGCCACTATCACTGTAAGTGATGTGCAGTGCTATGGTTTATTCTCTGTTGTCAAGCAGAGAAGGGGATGAACTCTTCATCTCATCTGTAGGAAGCAGGGTGCTTGGAAGCCTCTGGTAAATCATTTATTTTGATGAGCTCGTTTTTATTTGAGCCTGCAGCATTTGGTATCCTTCAGTTACTCCCCTACTGAACATTGTTGAGGCTGTGAGTAAATTGCCATTTGTACCTATCAAGTGATATGTTTCTACACTTGTGTAGCATCTGCTATCAAGGATCTCAAAATACTATACAAACTTTAATGAGTAAGCTTTCACAACACTCCTGGGATGTGCAGAAGTACTGTTAACCCAATTTAACAGAAAAAGAAAGAAAGATGCAGAGAAATCAGTTGACATATATTCAAAGTCCTGCCTCTACCTGCGTATATATTTTGAAAACTTTTGTGCATACATAAAGAAAAAATTCAATACCCCTAGAAATGCAAATTGAAAATAGTGCTTACAGGTTCCCTTTGGGATAAAAGGATTTCGTGAGTGAACATTTCAGTATTATGGCATCTAGAAATTTCCAAATTTATGAGTAGGCATACAGGTATTTGCAAGACAAAACAAAAAAATCCCAAGTACACTTAAAGACTCATTTTTTCTATGAACACCTGGAAGCCAATTTGGGGCTGACAGCTGCCATATAACTAAAAGAGACATGGGCCTATGTTCTGTGAGGGAATAGGGCTCAGTGGGAGAAACCACAATAGCTCAAGTTATTCTGTTTTAAATTAGCAGGTGTCTCGTGTGGTCAAGGCTCCTTAGAAAATTACTACTCCAGTCATTGATATTTTTATGGTACTGAAATATGCACTATTTTGAATTATTTGGGCAATAGCTTTCCCTTGAAGAGTCACCTGTGAGTCCCACGGGTACACTAAGTATTTCCACTTCCTCACTGCTGCCCCTCCAGGTGCTGTGTCGAGCCCTGGGCGCTGCCCTGCTCTCCCATCTGGGCACCGCCGGGAGGCGCCTTGGAAGTGAATTATTACCGTTTTTAAAAGCAACAGTAGGGGATGCTGCCGGGTTAAAATACCAATCCTCCTTGCTTCTCCCTCTTCTAAGGCCTTTCCAGGACAGCCCACAGCTGTCCACCTGCCAATTTTAGGAGCAGAAACCCAACAAAAATCAAATCAGCTGTGTTTCAGTCAAGCACAGATCGCTAATTAAGGGTCCATCCAGGTCACTGTTGAATAATTATTTTCCACTTTTATTTTCAAAATGGAAATTATAATTTTATATAATTCCACTGCAAAAAGTGATGTAAAGGAGCAAGGTGGTATGAAGTTTATTTGGATTGTTTCTGATCTCTCAAATGAAAAGATCTGAAAAGTTCAACACTGTAGCAAAATAGATGTTTTCCATGTTTGGAACAATTAGTTTGGAACAATTAGTTCAGAGTGAGGGAGACACATCACGTAAAAAGACCTTCCTCCAGGCACTTACTAAACGTCTGGAAACTATGAACTAACTGTATCTGAGAAGTTAGGATCGCATCTAAAATAAAATTGCTGTTGACAGATTCCCAGAAAAATAATCTCCTGAAAATCTAAGATAATTAGTTATTAGAGTCTACATATTTATGAGTGATTTGGGCTAGGAGAACATATTCCTTTTTCAGGCTCTTATTACTGAAATCTAATTCATCTGGATTACCACAGAGGTTTGTGAATGTTTCACTGTTCCTTATCATAATCAGAGATGTGATAAGGCTGTTGTAATCCTGAAAGAATCTCTGATAACGGTGTTTGTGGCTATGCCTGGCAGATAACCCTAATCAAATACCAGGTTTTAGGGCATGAACTGATTGTCTGCAGAGGTCGGAAGAAAATGTTCCCTCCCATGTGCTGTACTGCAACAATTATCAAGGTACATAATGTATGTTGGAGTGAGTTGGTGTACAAGAATTAAACTTTTCTTTGAAATTTTATTTATTTGTCACTTATTTATTGCCATCTGGCAGGGTACCAAACCCACTGGACCGTGTAACTAACTTGGTATAGCAAGTCTTATGGGAAAGTAATTTTATTCAGACATGCAATACAATGTTAATCCTTAGATCTTGACAACAGACAATATGTTCTGAGAAAAACTGTCTTATTAACTCTGCTAATAAATGTGGCTGTGCTGGAAATGAAAAATAGATTACCTCAATACTTGAACTACTGTTAGAGAAGAAATACCCATTGCATGCATGAAGAGGAGCTGCCATGTCCTTTATGAACAGTGAGCTGGGTATTTTTCTCACTGATTTCGTATTGTGTACCATGCATGGATGCCACAAAATCATGATGACTAGCAAAACCAAAACTCTTTCCTTTCCCAGATGTCTTCCCTCTAAAAATTATTCAGTCACATTTGCATGTTTAAAAATGTCATACCCCAGCATTTAAATGAATAATACATCCCTTGAATAAAATTTGCTCCTGATATAGGTCTAGTGATAGCAGTGCAGTTTAATCAGCCATGCATTTGGATAACTGATTCATTCCAGAAGATAAGCTAGAGAGGGAAATTAGCATTCTAGCTCCTTTTAGACTAGTTAAATCTTGTCACCTTAGAAGACCCCAAGACCCTGATCCCAGTGACAGTAGAACGACAAGGATTTCTGGTTTGCCATGCTTTTCTCAAACAGTGTTTGATTTATATGCTGCTCAAACTTTAGTGCTCCTGATGCTACAGATATCAATTTATCTTATCATTTGGCTGCAAATCGCTCCAGATTTTATGAAATAGGGACCTCAGACTACCATACTCACTGTCTTTAATTTTTGTAGTGCTGATGCCTAGATGAAGTCATTGCACTGGAAAGAAAATTAGAACATTTGCTGACTGTCACTAAGTAAACACTGTTTTTTTTTATAATAGACATGGCAGCAGGAACGAGGCAAACAGAAAAAAGTGTTCAATTTTTCATAGCATGTAAAAATGTACTATTTTATATCTAGGGTAGAACTTATTGCCATATATTATTATAACAGGTCTTTGGATAGTGGGATATTTTTTAAATCTGAAAGCCCAGTGTGATCCGTGGTGAAGGAATCCTTTTCCACAGCTGAGGGTGTGCTCAGGAGGACACCTGAATCAGCAGCTGCCCTTTGTGCAGCCTTGCCCTTTCTGCCCAGCTGGGGAGAGAGGCTGCTGGAAAGAAAGGGGTGGAAGAAGAGAAAGAACTTCTAAGGTTGCTGTTTGCTATCATTACTCAATCAATAATGAAACAAATGCAGGAAAAGAGAGAAAAAGAAGACTATAAATTATTAAAAAGGGAGCTTGTAATGGACAATAGTCAGGCTTGAAGCAGAATTCAAACAATGTCATATCAAATATGTGTTTATTCCAATTAACTTTGCGACAGGCCCATTCATGCAGATTTAAATGTAGCTCTTAATTGGTGTACTTTCCAGGGCATGGTAGGTGTTTGATCATTTTAGATAACAGAACAGCAGAAGGGAAAATTAAACTGACAGAGTGCAGAGAGAGAAGACGAAATCTACATGTGGCATGGAACAATAAACTATTATTACAAATGTGAGCAATCTGATCGCATCTATTCATTATAGATTTTTTTTTCTGTCTTATAATACTTCTTTATTATGATTGGCTTTTGCAGCAGTATTTCCCAGAGTGATACAGATTAAAGCCTCATGGTAAAGCCTTGGCTGTGCTAACTTTTTTTTTCAGTACTGGATAGGAGACTAGATGAGGGGCTGTCTCTTCAGGGCTGTAGCAGGGAGGTCATTCCTCAGCAAGAAATGAAAGAGCCCAGTGCAGCAGAGACCTTCGTAGATGCATGCCAACCCTGGCAATCACAAAGTATGCAACTTGCATTAGGTTCATGCTTATGTGCTGTTGACTTTGAGCAATCCAAGGTTAAACATGTGCTAAAAGCTTTGCTTTGCATGCTGTGTCTGAAGCAGAGGGAGGGAGCAGTGACAGGTTCATTAGCTCTGCTACCAGGTGCCCAGCTCCCCCTTCATCGCTGCGTTATTATTTAGGCCAGCAATGATCAGAACAGCCACACTTTCAAGAAGCAATGTGAAGTTCCTTAAGACAGCTCATTACAAACAAGACATGCTCTCACGTGCCTGGAAAATAAAGCCTCTCTATTTGCATTTTCCAGAAGACTGTTTGCTGCAAAAATTTGAAGCAATCCACGGACCTTGCCTGTTGATACCTACTGAGAACATTAATTGTCTCCAGTCATTGTTAGAACATCTGTTTCCCATTTTGACAAGTATACTTATCCTTCTTCACTCCCACCCCTCCCTTTCACATCCCTCGTCTAAAGATAATGAATAAATTACAGAGAGATGACAAACGTGTTGATAATCAAGATGAAAAACAAATGAACTAGAAGTGGCTATGTTTCTACATGAAGCTGTAAATTGCTTTCTTTGCTTGTGCAGCGAAACTTTTGGCTTGCAATCTAAAAATACGAGAACGTGAGAAAATTGTTAGAAGTGTTCTGAGAGAAAAGGGTTGCTCTAAAGAGAGGCAACAAAGCCTTTGGGATCTCACCTTTTTGGGGAGAAAATGGAGATGAGAGAAGAATCCATAAGGGCTGAAAGCAATGTGACAACCTGGGTACATGAGGAGCCAGGATAGTGAAGATGGAGTGAAAGAGTTTAATTTTAATTAAGATTTAATGAGTGGATATTTTGCTTATGAAAGCAAAGGGCTGGACTGAGGCAGAAGACAGAAGGCACAGAGCAGTGGGACACCAGGCAGTGGGACACCAGGAATGGGACACTGGGCTGTGGGACACGGGGCAGTGGGACACCAGCAGTGGGACACTGGGCAGCACTGTACTGGCCCTCAGCACCTGCACTGCAGGTGACCTTGCAGCACCTGTCACACTTCCCTCGTTTGCTCATTGGTAAGCCTGCCTTTGCTACTAGCTTAGGGCTAGTAAGAATTTTGCCTTCAAAGTATTTTAACCTTCATGCTCCTGAGGTGTTTAACAGATAGAACCCCCCTCACCTTCTGTGTTCTCTGCTCTTCCAGCCACAGGGTCTGCCCACAGCACAGCCAGTGCAATCTTCCCCCACCGAGTTTTACTCTTCCTATCGGCAACCGAATCTGCTCGCAATTCCTCCCAACTTACAAAAGCTGTTGTGCTAGCTTAGTGTCATGCCTCTGTAGAACAGGAGTATGACAGCACTGAAGAAGGAATGACATATATGTTGGAAGATCATCTTTGACACCTATAAATTAGAATAAATTCAGACTTTTCAGGAAAATTGTGGAGGCTTATATGATTTTTAACATGATTACTTAGGACTATGTTGAAAATTTGCATAGTGGTATCAGGATTCCCAGCCTCTGCATTTTTAATCACTCTCTCTCTTGAGCTGAAATGAATGCACTATATAGCTAAATAATTAAATTAAATTAAACATTATTTACCTAAAAGTCTGCACAATACCTCTTTCCAGAACATGAAGGGCTGGAAGGTATTAATCTAATTCATCTTTTGCTTTTAAAAATTTCATGGACGTATGGCATTCTTGTTCATTAAAATTCAAAAATTCAAAACTGGATAAATATGAAATAACTTCAGCTCACTGAATTTTTATATTTGGAGAAGGCTGAGACATATACAGAAAACGAACTCTTCATAAATAAATTGTGCTATTATTCCAATACACACACTTTTTTTTTCTGCAGTGTGATAATTAGTTGGGGTGGGCATATTCATGAGAATTATTATAATTAGCATTTTTCAGCACTGTGCTATTTTAAAAGAGAATTGCCAGGTTGCTGTGGGATATACTTCTAAGCATCATCAACCTTGTTACCCAGATGAAGAAACACAGGCAAAGGTGAAGTAACTGCTCCCTTTCAGCAGGAAGAGTCACTGAGAGAATTAATCTGGGGCATTTACAACTCAAAATGTAACATTTTCTTCTAAACTTGGAATATGTTAATTAACTTTCAAGTTCATTAGTAACTCAAGTGTGTAGTTTGGAGGCTGTTCAGTTGTTTGTCTGACATGACTGGATGTCTGTCTGGCTCCCACTGAACTCATACCTGCAGCTCAGAGGAGTAGCCTTGCAGCTGGCAGGTGCAGCCCTTCTTAAGGCATCTGCACACCTTTTTCCTTCTTGTCTGGACTGTAAGTGCTGTCATTCTGGGGCCACACACTGCTGCCCTGGGCTGAGGTCAGATTCTAACAGGTCGGATATAGGAGCTAAAAGGTCCCACCAGCTCACACCAGTTCAGGTTTCTGTCTGCCCCAGACCATCCCTCCTCCACCAGCATGTTTCGGACTTGGCAGGTTATTTTGTTTGACTCCTCTCAAGATTTTAATAGAGAGCTCCCTCATTTGGAGGTCTTTGGTATGGGCAGGGCTCTCAGTATTAGCCCTCATTCATAATATTAACAGGTATGAGGTGTAGGCTTTGTTATAATCCCATGGTGCCTCCCTGGGAGAGCTGTATGTTGCTCTCTGAGCTAGTGGCATTGCTAGAGAATATTCCTGATGGGGCTAAAGACAGGGCATCACTCCACAGGGTCTTGGAAAATGTTAGGTGAGATATTTAGCAGGAGCAGAGATTAGTTTTGACAAGGGAAATTGCTCCAGGGATGAATATAAGGAAACCAATTGGTTGAATGATCATATAACACCTTATCCTCAAGTATCACCTGGTGCTGCAGCAATGCTCTCAGTCTGGTGCTTGTTCTACAGAGATGAGCAATAGATTCTGCCAAAGCACAACCAGCATGATAGGTGTTGCCCTTTGAATTCTCTTTTTTACTTTTTTGTTTCCTGTGCAGAGCTGTGAGCCATGATAACATAGTGCCAATTGTCTATACAGCAAAGAATCAGCAGAAGAAGCCTCTAATCACCCTAGAATTCCAACTAGGTCCAGGAGTTTCAGATACCACTAAACACTTTTCCTCTGAGATTATCCCCTTGATAACCAGATCAAGGAGGTTTCCTAGAAAAACAGGAACTTCAGAGTCCTCATCTGAATGCAGTATTTTATGTTTTTTAAGATCCATAAATACTATTATAAATCCCCTGCTACTCAAATATTTTTATTCAGTATCTCTTAGGAACATGTAAAAAGCACAAAATCCACTAAAATTGGTTAACCATACGTGATTAGATCAAAACTTGTTTCCACATGAAGAAAGTACTGAGGATTTCCTCCTCCCTTCCTCTTGAAACAAGAGTTCAAAGAAACTGTACTTTCAGACACTATAATTAGGTTTGATTGAAAAAAAGAAAAGAACTTTTTCTTCTTAATTAATATAAGGCTTCCTTGAGAAAATTTCAAATGCACAAAAGAGTGATTTTCTTTTCATTTGAAAAAGCTTCTAATTTAAAACTTAAAAGGCCTTTGAGGCCAGTAGTTGCAATGGGAGCACAGCTGAACTTTTTTGGGGGGAATAATGCTATTATCAGAAACTTATTAGCAAAGAATAGTTCAGTGGGTAAGAAGCTATCTTCGGACTCACAGAATAGTGAAGTTTCTTTGGGGAACACCAAGTTAATGAGAAGCAGTTTTCAGAACATAAGAATATTTGTGGATATAGCTTCAAGCAAAACATTTTGGCATTTTGAAATGATACTTTTGAGTTTTAAAATTAGCTGAAATCATAAGACATGGCAAATAGCATTTAATTTGGCTTAAAAGAAAGATTTTCAGTTGAAAGAAATGTTTGGGTGAGCAAAAGGTGTGCTCTCTCTCAACACACAGAGTGCACACCATCTGCATCCCTGAAAGCCTTTAACAATTATTTTTGCTATCAGAATAGACTGAAAAATGTGTTCAGTTTTCCAACTAAAACATCCAATGTTTGCATTACTTTTTTTTTTCAGAGCTTGGGATTTAGTTTCTGGCTCTGCAACAGAATTCCTGGATAACTTTGTGGACTTGGATGCAGGTTTATAAGAGGAATCACAAAAAAATTATATCAGATTTAGGCCAGGAAGTTTTAAAGCTGATTAACTCTATCTAACTTTAGCAGTGCTAAGATTCCACAAGTGCCTTGGTTTTTAAGTAGTGTTTGCCTAGGTGCTTGATGAGGTGCTGCACTGCTGGTCACTGGAGGTCTGGCTTCTCTCTAAACACAGAGCTGCCTCTGGACTCCATCTCTCAGCTCTCTAGCCAGTTGGATTTGCTCTGAAAGGCATTCTTCATACATGCTTACAGATGCTTCAGGCAAAATGTGCAGCTCCTGTTAGCCTTGAAAGCACAGATGAGGTTTCCTGAGGGAGGTTGCCTCCTTTCCCACTGAAGTGTGGGTGTTCTGAGGCCCAAGGAACAGAGGGTCAGTGGGGTGCCTCTCTGTTCTCTGTCCAGAGAAATGTAACTTGCAACAGGCTTGTGTTCACAGGAAGATTTCACAGGGAATTCTTTTGAGATTGATTATAGTGACACAAAGTAGGAAAAAAATTAAGTTCTTGATTATATCAACAGATTGTTCCCATTCCACAGATATGAAGTGATATGCTTCGAGTTTTCAAATCTACTTCTTTACAGACTGCAATGCAGGACTCGTGGTCAGGATTTTTTTTTTTTTTTGGCAAGGATGTGAGAGATCCAGGCTCAGTTGTTTCTCTTAAAGGGAAACCACATTAAACTTTCACCTCCCTGGCAGTTCTTAAAATGCCAGACTGTGTTCTGGCAGGAGTCCACTCTTCAGGACACCCTGTGCTAGGTGTCCTGTGAGCCATGGCCATCAGCTCCTGGCCACTGAGTGCACAAAGCTGTTCTGCACTGAGCAGGCAGCTGATGGGATGGTGAACTCTGAGAAGTTTACTGAGAAGATTACTGAGAAATTGAGGTATCCATGAGTTTCCAGTGGTTCATTAGTCTTCTGCTCTCTTGGCACTGTGGGGCTTTTGAAGGTCAAGACTGGTTCACTGTTCATATGGATGGACTACCAAATCAGATTAGTCTTGGATTTTTTTGCAGTGGACATTGTATTTCACCTACAGGGAAAAAAGGAAGTCCAGTTCTGTGGAGAAAGGTAAAAAAGGGTACTCTATCCTTTGCCCTGCCAATAAAGTATAGAATACATTCTCTGTGTCCCTAATAATGCACTTTCCTTTAGTTTTGTACTGTAGGAAAGGCACAGAATTCAGAAATATGACTAATCATCCTGAGTGATAGAATAGAATTGATAACATTTTCTCTTCAGGCTTAATTTAGATCCAGTAAGACTACTGTAAAACATTGACTAACATACTAAAGAGTGGCTAAAATTCTTAGTATTTCTTGTCATTCAGACTCTTCAGTAGTATTTGTATTTTTCAAATTGTATTATTCCAGAATATGCCTTAATTTTACAAAAATTTCATTATTTTTTATATTACAGGTAATCTGGAGGATGTAGCAATATACCATCCCAGGAAAATAAAAAGTAGAAAGGGTAATAAAAAAAATGAGTAGTCACTGTTATTAAAAGTTCAATGATTGCCATGAAAGAATATATAGCTGCTTCATACTTGAAAGGTCAAAAGATGCTGAAATAATTATTGTGGTAAGAATCCTTAAAGCCATTTTGACATTTTTAGGTGATAAATATATGACTGGAACAGCCACATTTGTGTGAAGGATTGTGTCTCCAGTGCACAGCTGAGGAAATCTTTATATTTTCATTTAAAGAGACTTGCAAATACTCTTATCACTACTGACTGTGGAACATAAGTCTCATGCATGAGCCAGTTTATTTCCTGTTGTGTAGGATGAGTGCTTCAGTCTTGTTCTACATGAAAGTTTCAGTTCTAACTTTAGCTTTTACCTGGGGACATAAAAAGGTATGCTTTGGCAGGTATAAGTATTTTTTATATGGTGGTTCTAGGAAACTGTGGGACAAAACTCAGATACAATCTGACATGGATAAAAATTGGTAACTCTTCAGTATATAAACATGTTTAGAGCAGTTAAGAAAAACAAAACCAAAACCAAAACCAAACAGACAAAACAAAACAAAACAAACCCAAACAACAAAAAATGAGGCCAAAAAGATGTACAAGAATCAAGAAGATCAGCAGATGAAGATATGTCCCTAATAATGTACTTGAAGCATTTCTTCTAAGTCAGCACTTCTCCTTAGACAATTACTGCATAGATAATTTCACTCACCCAGAGATCCATCCCTAGGTGTCTGCCTGGGTATTCTAATCAAGAAAGATGCATTTTTCTTTCAAATTATTTTCCAAAACCAGGTAGTTCTTATATCATTGTGGAGGAACATCTTCACTTAGATGCTGAGCTAACAGAGTTTGTGTGGCTTCTAGATCATCAATCTCTGCCAGAAGAAAATTCAGACTGGTTTCTCACCAATGGTGCCTTTTACTATAAATTATATTTTTGCCATATGCAGCTGGTGCTATTCATGATTCAAGCAGGAAGATCTGAGAGCTACTAAATTCTACTCATACATGTCAGAACATGCCTCAATGGTCTCCAGAAGAGGAAGGCAGTAGAGTCCTCACAGTGTTATTAAAGCTTTGTGTCTTGTCTACTGGACAGGTAATCAAGTCCAATCTTTCACATTCATGCTCACCTGGTAGGCAATTACTATGAGGCAAATACCCCATTATTCAGCTAAATAATAAGCAAGACACATACTCTTAGATAAGACAGTCCTATCAAAACATTTACTTAATTTGCTTAATTTAAAATTTTAAAATTAACCAGTATCAAAACAGGGTAGATAACGTAGAAAGTGAGTAATTTTTTTTTTTTAAGTCTTTTGTTTGAGAAGGATTTGGAAGAAGAGGGAGCCTGAGGCACAGTAATGTGAAGAGACCTAGGAATAAGTGAACTTGATATGAACCAGAAAGAAGAACCCCACCTGCACACAACTTACAGCAGGCAACCCTTTATTACAGGAAAATTTAACATGAAGATTAAACAAGACTGGAAGACAAAACTTCTCACTCAGAAGTGGTCCTACTGGGAAACATGATGATGTGGAAAATGTTTCTATGGCATTTTATGTCTTTTATGTGTGCTGTGGGAAAAGAGAGGCGCTTTCCCTCTGCAGGACTGCCCATAAAGCATGCTTCACCTGTGTACTGATCGCTTAAAATTAAAACAAAATGCCTCATCAGTTAGAATAACACCATACTGCATTGTCAGTGACTAAATTCCTGTTGTTAGGTCTCAGTTGGAAGTACATTATATTTTAATTACATTCAGCGTATGATCTAGATTTAGTAGGGCAAAAAACCCATAAAATCCTAGGACAAAACTATTTAAACAGAATAATCTCTGAAGCTAATTATACATAATAGCCAGTAAGGGG
>VWZV01014845.1:0-11016 GCA_013397155.1 Irena cyanogastra
AATAATAATAATAATAATATACCTGCATCAAATTGCTAGCATACTTGTGAACTTTAATGACAAAGTTTTCTTTGAGCATTGGATTTTTTTCCTCTGTCTCCTTTTCTGTAGCACACAGCAAGGGGTATTATTTAATGCACTTACTGCTAAGAAAAATCTTCCTGCCTCTGTTACAAGTCCAGCCTTATTTCTTGTTCAGGGACCGATTTTGTTTGGTTTGGTGTGATTTTTTTTGTTAAAATGAAATATGTGCCTCCTCTCAATCATGTTTGTCTGTCACAGATTCAAAAGCTTCTCTCAGAGGTGAATCATACACATTGCCAATAAGGAAAGGTAGTAAAAAAAAAAATGCAAAGGAGCAGAGGGACAGAGAGCAATGCCCAAGGTGTATCTCAGAAGGGTCTTAAGACAGCTCAGTGTGTAGCCTCCAAATTTTTTTCCAGTCTGCTTTACCTTGATCTACAGTATTTACCGATCATAACCCAGCAAGGATGTCAAGAGAACTGATGCTCTCGTGATACAGAATTTGTGGCGGACTACAGCCATTCATGCTCTGTTTAGACAGTGTACTTGGGGCTAATCATTAGAAGGGACCATGAAAATTTATTTAAACTTCCTAAGCATTCCTCGAAATTAAGCGCAAGAAACCTTTGTAATAAAGATCCCTTTACCACACAGAACACTTATCCAGCCTTTTTCTCATCCTGCTATTGCTACTTTCTAGGCCGATGTGCCTAGAAATGAACAATTATGAACAATTATCAAGATCCAAGTTTTGAACATATTAATAAGAGATTTCTAAAATCTCACATCAGAAACTAATCCCATAAATTTTACTGCCACAATTCACCATCAAACGTGTGTTCCTTTCAATTTAGACCCAACTGAATTAACAAAGAATTCGTCTCCTTTCCTTTTCTGCAAAAGACCGAGTACCTGATTTCATTGTTGAACAGCACATAGCATCTTATATTCTGTGCTCCATACTGCTATGACTTGTTCGGTGCAGCTGGCACAGAAATTGAAGTTTCTAGGCTAAAAGAGATTAAGACTTTTATAGCTTCACCAATTTAGTTTAAGACTAGAGACACCAAGAGCTTGGAAGTAGTAAAAATTCTACCTGACAGCAAGAAAGTTTAACACAGACACTCACAGGCATGCATGCACACACTAAATGTACATAGATGGTTGGAGTTTCATGGTGATCCCCTGAGGACCAGATTAGAAAAATCTCTTTTTGTTTGGCACTATCAAAAGGCAATAATAGCCTGTTTGCCTTATGCCAGCATTTCCCCTTTCTCCTCACCCTCAAACCTAATGTGTCATTCTGTAATGCTCACCAGTCCTATAGGATTATAACAGAATCATTCATTACTTCAGCTGATGACCCAAAGATTGAAAAATAGTTGTTAGATATCAAGAGATGATTGTGCACTGAAATATTAATAGGCATAAGGATTCGCCAGCTGTCCATTCTATTCAGAGAGAAGGAAAAAAGAAATATGTAAATCACTTTGGCTGCTGGCACAGGGTATTCTACAAAATTTGCCTGGTGCTGGAATCATCACACCAAAAAATTGTTTACTTCATTTGGGCCTTATCACCTTCCTGCCTAAGGCTGGAATGCCAAGAGCCAGCTTGTTCAGGGACTCACACCTTCAGCATTTTATGCAGATGTACTTCTTTCTGTGCAACTGACCCTTTGTGTGGAAAAGTTTAAATAGAAATGCTTTCAAACCATAAATTAAATCAAGCCTCCCTCCATCTCAGCTCCCTAGTACTCTCTTTCTGTCTCACTCTGTGTCTGGAAATGGAAACTTTAAATTACTCCACGTAAATCAGTTTTTCATATGCTTTGTATTACAGCACAGTACAGCCTCCTTTGCACGTTATCATTGGGGGATTTGGACTTGGGTTTCTTGCTTGCTGTGTTGGGGCTTTTTGTCAGCAACATCAGCTGTGCTCAGCTTCAATATCAGTGTTATATAGCTAACAAAATAGTTGAAGAAAGGGAGTATAGAGATAGTCAGGAGCAAACTATGAGGACTCTGGAGAACAGAGTGTCAGTGCTGTAAATAAATAAAATAATTATTTGATTGTTATGAATTTAGGTGTTTTGACAGTATTTTCAAAATCTATACACTATTAAATCCCCATTTGGACTAATTCCTTTCCATAAAAATGAGAAACACTTTTTACGTGCAGTTGAAAGTTCATGGATTCACCACATATGCACTGTTCACTACATGAGATACAGGGAAGAACTTTATAGTTTTATACACTTCATGATCAGTAAAGATAAAAAAAAAAAAAGGTGCTGTTAGAATGCACAATGAAGGTGCCTCTGCTTCCCTTCCTACAGAGAGAAATTAATATTGGGTTTACTACAGAGTTGAATATAGATTTTAAGATGCTACAGTGAGGATGAATTAGAAATTAAGGAAGAAGACATTTCTGTCACAGACTTATAAATTAATAGAGAAAACAAGAAAAGGATACTGGAATCAGAATTTTCCAAGATGGAACCTTAGGCTGTTTTGTACAGATTGACACAGGGATGGTAACTAATGCCAAAGTATTGGAGCTTAGTTCGTGGGAACTCCAGGTTTCTTTAAGTGGAAATCTTCCTTCTGAAAGAGAATTCACTGGTTTAAACAAGTGTTCACATCTGGAAATGCATTATGCATAGGTAGCAAGTATGGAAGTTTGAAATTGTTAATCTTGGCAAAGGAAGAGATGTGAAAAATAAAATTGCCTGATATCTTAAGTACTCTTCAAGCTGATTATCTAACCTATTCAGAGGAAGATTAGAGGAACGTTTGCCCAAAGGTGGAATTTGTAATACACCAAAATTATATCTTAGAATAGACTTCTCCATAAACTTTTCCCCTAATGTGTTTACATGTTTGCTAGCCAACAAAAGTATTCCAAATTAAGCAGCTGTTGCTGGTGTTGTTTAACCTGAACTGCATGGCCTGTTAGTCAGGTGTGGTGGGCTGGCCCAGCCTGGGCACCAGGTGCCGGCCAAAGCCCCTCTGTCACTTCTCTCCTCAGCTGTGCAGGGAAGAAAAAATATAGTTAAAGGTTCATGGGTTGAGGTAAGGACAAGGACAGACTCCTTACCAGTTAATATCATGGGCAAAACTGACTCGATTTGGGAAAATTAGTTTATTATCCGTGAAATCAGAGTAGGATAAAGAGAAATAAAACCAATATTAAAACAACTTCCCCCATCTATTCCTCATTCCTGGACTCAACTCCACCCCTGATTTCTCTGTTGTTTCCCACTCAGCAGTGGTGAGGAATGGGGCATTTGGCTGAGGGAAGCTGGAATTGACTCTGTTGGACCTGGGTGAAGCTTCCAGCACCTTCACAGAGAAGCCACACCTCTAGTCTCACCTCAAACTGAAGCCTTGCCATGCAAACCAAACACATCAGAAGAACAAAAGTAAAGATTAAACACATCTGGAAGAGAAAGTAACCAAGTTCAAGAGATTTAATTCTTTAAGATTCACTAGAGAAACATAACCTCTGATTCTCTTATTTTGACAGCTACTTGCCAACTGATAGCCTATCTTCTTACTGAAAAGCTTTGCTAATGACTAAAAATATTATTGCTCTAGCCAAGCTTGGCATACTGCTATATTAAATTACAAAATCCAACCAGTCAATATGTTTACCTTAACTCAAAGAGGTTACAGTTCAAACTCAGTCCTATCAAATTCCATGGGATTTTAGTGATTGGCTGAGGTTTCTTTGAAATCCTAAGATCTCTCAGGCTTGAAACAACTAAAAGCAAAATCCCCTGCATTATTGCTGTCACTATTGTTTGTAGGAAGCATCTTGTGCATTTAAAAGAGCAGATACAGAACCATGTGAGAGAGGCAATGACATTGAATAAGGAAATATTCAGGAGCTAACATCAGGTTACATCTGGAAAAACATTTCTTTGTTTTCCTTTTAAGATTAATTTTGAGCAGTTTGTAGTTTTCTACTGAAAAAAAAATGTGCTGGATATAACAATATAGTTACCATATTTTTGCCTTTGGCCTGTTGTTGGCCATGATTCCAACAAGCACAGCCTGAGAAAAAATATTAGTCCAATTTTTCCCAGTTGTTCAGTTTTAGTCAGTAAAATGGATGTCCTTGGCATTGAATCCTTATCCAGTGTGGTGTCATACGGCGCTCACAGAGCTCATATGGACCACTAGGTCCTCACTGACATCAGACTTCAAGTTCTAGACTAAGTGGATCGTCTTCTACACTGTCCATCTAAAATCTCTCTTTTAGGAAAGTACTGATTATATTGATACTTCCTAAAAAAGATAGGCATTGAGGGCACCACACTGCAGACATAACCTGAGTATTACCACCCACACAAGTTTACCCTGTGTCCAGGTGCACACACAGAGTGCTTATAACACCAGGAGCATGGCTGAGGTTCTTCTTTGATGAATCATGTGGGCTTTACCTCAAAAAAACACCATCTCATCTCTGCTCAGCCACTACTTCACTCAACTCACATTCTTCTTTGCAGATGTGTCTGAAGACTAATCTACATTTAGACTGTCTGATTTTGTTTAAATTAATTTGCTTCTGCTTATATCTCTTCAGAAAGACCCCCTAAGGCAAGGCCTCCCTATATGTGCCCCTTCCATCATTTGCTGGAAGCCCTGGATGTTCACCAGGACCGAAGATACAAGGAAGGGTGGGTTTGGTGGGTTTAGCACCCCTCTGGAAGCTTCATCCTCTATTTGGTGTAGACACAGCAATATCTCTGTGCTTTCACTTCTCTGCTCTCTTAACAGGAGATGGTATTTCCTTGCCTTGCAGGGGTTTCACAAAGTTTAATTCATCAGTGGTCTGTGAGGAACCACTGTGAGGGAGTTTTTGCAGGCATGAGTACCTCAGAATGGCCTAAATAATTTATCCCTGTTTTTTTTCTTTTACCCAGTAGGCTTCTCTTTAAAATGCTTCCAGCCCTTTAAAGTTTGGGAGCACACTGTACTTGGGGAAAGAAAAAAAAAATTACAAAGAAAAAATGCATAATGTATGATAATGTTGAAAGTAGCAAGAATTAAAGTAAATGGTCTGATATAAAAAGGGTTTCAAACAGGATTAATAATTCTGCAATTTGTTATACAAAGTCAATTTTTCCACTTCCAAAGCTAAGTTGCCTGGTGGGGTTTATTGGCTCACTCATTATTAGGTATATATCACTTTTATTGTTTCACATTTTTATGTGTTTATAAAAAAAAAAGGAAAAAAAAGAAAAAATACATCATTCATGAATAAAACATTTTTGCTCTAAGCTGCCATATATGAAAGTTGGTCTAAGAGCCTATATCCTCTTTTATTGGAAAAGGGAAATACATTGTGTATTTATATATTTATGGGTTGGTCTGTGTTGGGAGGTTTTGTGTGTTTGTATGCATATGAACATATATATGCATATGTATATATGGTAATATGGCAAAATGCGTATGCATCTATTGCGTACCCCATTACCATATATATACACACACCAATCTTTGAAGAAAGACTTTGTGATACTAAGAATTATATGTTTTCTTTCTGACAAGCCTTCCAAACCCTGCCCTCTTCTGCTCAGTTTGACTTATCCTGGGCGACATCTTTCGTAAACGCGGTTCTCCTTTCCCCCTTTTCCTTATCCATGAGGTTTCCTGGGTGCTCATAATCCACCCTGCTAAAGCCCCATTCCTCTTCTCGTCTGTGGCAGGGTGTCTCCTGCCCAAATGTCACCTTAGAACACTAGACATGATTGAGTACAGCCAATGTGCTGCCACCGATGATGTGAGGAAATGTTAGCTTGATAGATAACGGTTTTATTTTTGGTCTTCTTAATCACTCCGCACCTGGTAGGAGTTTTATGTGAACGGATAAGTGGTATCAAGAGACAGATAGAAGTTGATGGGGAACATTTTTATGTATGAATACATTTATTTATTTATTTATTTAGAATATTTGGGTACAAGTATTTTTCTGGGAAGGTTTACAAAAGTTTGCTTTTTTCCTTGCTCTTCCTTCATTATATGAAAGTTAATTTCCTGTTGGCAAATTTGGACCGGTGTTTTAGAGTGTATAGAAACAAAAATTAAAGAGATGTCCAACAAACATAATTTCAGTTGATTTGAGGGAACTTGCTCTTCTAAAAGCAGCTTTAAAAAATGGAGTTTTTACAGAGAGCTCAGCCTTTGACCTTAAGACTCTGTCCTCTTTAGTGTTGAGAGGTAAATTATATTTGTTAACTTCATCCATGACACAACACAAGTAACTCCATAAATGCATCATAATTGTGCTGTGATTATATGGTTATTGCTGCACATTGTCAACCAAATGATCACCCTGAGGCCCCATAACTCCAGTGTCTGGTACATGGTAATTAGCTAAGAAAGGACTGGGATCTAAGGGGCTTTGGAGGAACTCTTCCAGCACACACACAGGGAAATTAGCATGTTGAATGGACATCTCCAAAAGGAGCAACAGTGGAGACTGGAGCAGAAAAAAAAACATTTTGAAAAATGTGAGACACAAACTTAATGGAGGACTAAAGGAATTGCAAAGGAAGAGAAAGAAAGCTAAGTAATGTCATAGTCCACTGCCTCACTGCAGAAGTTCCTGCACTGAGTTGGCCACTTGTCATCAGAAACAAGGCTAAGGAGGCTTTGTCGCGATAAGAGCTGTCTCTCTTTTATTTTTTACATTAGTAGTTGTTGCAGCTGCAGTCAGATCTGAAGTGGAGATCAAAAATTTTAAGAGAGCTCTGAGGCAAAGACTTTATGATATCCAGTCTATTTGGAAATATCTGATCTGTCCAGCCACTGGAGTATCTGAATACAGTGTCCTGTTTGTAAAGCCTAAGACAATGAATGTTCTGCCATTTGGCCATACTTCCCTCCTGTGTCTCTAATGTAGGCTGAGTACCAAAATCCTCTATGATGACAGTCAAAAGGTTTTTTTTTAATGCAGCTTAGATCGCATGGTTGGGAAGGCAGATATGACATGTATCATATGACATGTACCTGGCTTTCAGCCCAGCAGGGTCTGTTTGGTTCTGACCGCAGGGAAGCAAACCTTACAGACAGGGAACAAGTGGGCCATGGGATTTGTTGTACTTTTGTTTGAGGGTTTTGGTCCCCCTGTTGCATCTCGAGGCCATTGTTGAATCCACACCTCAAACCCTGGATTTAGTTCTGGGCCACTCAAAAGAAGACAGACTTTCAGATGCTGGAGTGTGTCCAAAGAAGGGCAACAGAGCTGGAGAAGGGTCTGGAGGACAAGCCTGATGAGAAGCAGCTGAGGCAGCTGGGAGGGCTCAGCCTGGAGAAAAAAGGTTCAGGGGGCCTCTCACTCTGTAGTGAGATGGGGGGTGGTCTCTTCTCCCAAGTAACAAGCAACCAAAAAAAGAGGAAAAAGCCTCAGGCTGCACCAGCAGAGATTTAGACTGGATATTAGGAAAAATTTCTTCACTGAAGGGGTGACACTGGAACAGGCTGCCCAGGGAAGTGCTGGAATCACCACGCTTGGAAGTGTTTGGAAGGCACTGGTGGATGTGGCACTTGGGAATATGGCTTAGTGGTGAACACCGTGGTGCTGTGTTCATGGTTCAGCTCAAAGATCTTGAAGGTCATTTCCAACCTCAGTGTTTCTAGGATTCTAATCTCATCCCTGTTAACCTCAGAGGCAGCTTCCAGGATTGGATTATTTTTTTTTCCCCAAAGTGTTTTAACTGAGCAACAAGGATACAGAAGTTGGAAGTAGAAAAGCAATGGGGTTATTCCTTACTCCAAAAATCAGGCTGGTATTTTGTGAAAGTAGAACAGTTTCTACTCCTGGGACAGCCATATCTGTCTTTAAACAAATTATATATCTGGAGGAATGCTGCCCAAATTGTTCTTTTCTCTTACTATCACTTTGCCTGGCCTGCTGGCTCTGTTTCTCAGACTTCTTTAATCTTGAAACTTTAGTCTCATAATAGCTCTTAGTATTCCTTACCTGCCTTACTTACCTCTACTAGCACATTTTCTAGGTTTAATTATAAGTGATTTGGACAAAATCATGGGGAAAGATTTTTGCATAACAGGAACCTGAACCCAGGTCTGCAAGCATCCCAGACTTCTGCACTAAGCACTGACTCATCTTTCCTCCCACAGGTTATCCTTAGCCCTTGCTGCTTTTGGCACAGCTGGTTCCTGTCCTTATGCCAAGGGAAGAGGGCACACAGAGGAGAGACAAGGGTAGCAGACCCTTGACACTCAAAAGCACTGGTGCAGCAAGGGGTATTTACAGTTACTCTTTTCAGGCAAGCTTTTTGGTTGCTTTTCCTTCCCTCATTAGCACAAAGCAGCTGGAGTTAAGGCCTTGGCTTGACCCCAAAGTATGGTCTGTGTGAGACAATGGGCAGGAATGAACTGCTCAACTGCTCACTGCAGTGAGTGATTACCAAGTTGTTGTACTTTTCTGTTCGCCTGTTATTCAAATGACCTGAAGTTAAATTTTAAGTGGATTAACTGCTCCCAGGCTATGCAAGTTTCATCACCAAATTCAGCATATTCTCCTAAAAATATATTTTTGGGGAAATGGGAATATCAGTCAAGATGGCAACTTGTACCAGATACAATACTTAAAGCTAAATTCATCCCTGTAATGCATCCAACGACTTCTTCATAGAGCTGCTGCAAAGATGAATTGGTCTGGAATGTATATGTTGAATATTTAATGCAAATACAACATGCCATAAGTGCATGTCCTGCAGGTAAAATGTAATTATTCTAATTATGCTGCAATTACTGTACATCTACAGAGTAAATTACCTGATTATTTGCATTCTGTGCTATAAAATGTTCTAATTCAGTCTTCAAACCCATGCAAACCAGTTTCCTTCGCATAAGAACTCCACGTATTTTGGTTAGCAGGCATGGCATGACAAGACACAGCTCTGGGGTACTGACACACCTTTTACCCCTTATTCACGTCTCGGTGTCTGCTTCCACTCACCTGAAGCTGGCTATGATTTATTGGATAGATGCAGACAGATATCCACTGCATTTGCCTCAGCAATGGGCAGCAGTGGTGCTGTTGCTAAGGCATCTGTATGGCCAGAAAGGCTGTAGCACACTATGGGGATAATTGTGTGGGCAGGAGCTCAGTGCTGGGAGGCGCTAACTCCATTTTGTCGTGCAGATGGCTGAAAAAGGCACACAAGAAAATGGAACAGCACCACGGCAGAAGGAATAAGGATAGCTGTGGCTGCATGGGTCTCCTGACCAGTGGGTGGGTGATGGTAAGCCCAGCAGCTGAGCCCAGATTGCCACTGGTCTGCAGTCACGAGGAGCGGGTTAAAATCACCGGCGAAGTGCTTTCCTGCCAGGGATCCGCGGCAAGAGCAAAGGAGAGGCCAGATGCTTGCTGTCCAGAAGAATTTTATGCTCCCAGACTGAGGCAGGGGCAAATGGTCCCCAGCCAGGCTCAGGAAGGGGTCTTAAACAATATAATAACTGGGGATTTGAACATAAGGTTGGAGCTTTAAGGATGGGGAGGGATGAGGGACGACAGGGAGCAAATGGGAGAAACCCAAAAGGGGTGGAGGGAGGTTTAAGGGGCAAATCACCTGGGAGGATTGGGATGATTGATAGAGAAGGTTCTCAAAGAACCCGGGCAGGGCTAGGGTGATGGACAAGGGTAGGGGTAGGACTTTTCAAAATTGACAGGGATATATTTGGAAACTGGGGAGGAGAGGGAAGAGTGACATCACTGACAGACAGGTCGGTGGCGGGAAAACTTTGAGGCAAACAATTTGGGAGGAACCACTCTGAGGGGAAAGGATGGAGGTACACAGGAACAAACCATTTAACAACTGACCAACATGGAAATACCTCATTATAACAGAACAATCAAATTAACTTAAAAACAGAACACGACAGATACCAGTGAGGGAGGAAAGTCATGTTAGACAAAATGATAGAGTAGTGTGGAATCAGCAGCAATGTAGCCCTTGTAGCAGTGATCCTGAAAGTAAAGGATGCACATACAAAGAGTGATACAAATCTTTCTGCCCTTTCTCTTGTGCCAGGAAAAGGGGTAATAGTTTTTTACCGTGTGGGTGGTGAAACGCTAGAACAGGTTGCCCAGGAAGGTGTTGGATGCCCCAGACCCGCAACCAACCAAGGTCAGGTTAGACAGGGATTTGAGGAAACTGATGTGGTGGAAGATGTCTCTGGTCACTGCAGTGGGTTTCTAGTAGGTGATTTTGAAAGGGTCCTTAAAACAAAGAGTTTTATGATTCTATGATCATATAAAGTTTGATTAAAAGGGACCTCTGGAGATCATCTCTTCTAACCTTAAAACCAACACAAGGTCAGACATGGTTTTGTCTAAACAAGTGATTAAAACATGCAGAAATGAAGATTTCATGACCTTACTAGTAGCCAATCTGAACCTTACAAAGAGCAATGTTTCCCCACCATCCTTCACTGTGTTTTCTACCACTGTTGAGGACTATTGGCTCTTTACTCTTTGAAACCATCCCTAAGGTAGTTGGGGACAAAAATTAGGGAATTCAGAATTAGATGGTGTAAAAGTACACAGGAGAGTGGTGTTGGCAATTATAAGACAAGAAGATTTCCTGGGTTCCCTATTCATAGGTAATATCAAAATACAGTGCACACATGTATGTATAATCTACATGTGTCTACAAATAAAGCTCTAGTTTGGAAGATACAGCATTAGGTGAAGAGACTCCAAAGTCTAATTTCTGCTCTGTCACTGACCGATGGGTGACCTTGATCAAGTCACTTCTCTGCATAACAGGAGTACTGAGGGAAACTTTTTAAATAAGCTGCTTTGAGCCATAATAATGAGAAGAGCTAGGTAAGAATAATGTCATGCAGTAATTATTGTTATTACATATGTTGTGCGTCATGCACAAAAAATAATACATTCCTGTGAAATTTATCACCAGAGGTCAATTAATTCCTCCCTCCCCCCCCCACCTTT
>VWZV01014845.1:11045-40185 GCA_013397155.1 Irena cyanogastra
TTTTTTTTTAATTCTGAGGCTGGAGTTAAATGATCACTTTTTATTGAGCAGGTATCATGGATTCCCTTCACTCACCTCTTTCTCTCTGTCTGGAAACTCTCTGAGGCTTTGTTTTCTCCACCTCACAGCAAAGGCAATTCAATTAAGACATCTAGCCAGCCTGAAACTGAGGTCTCTAAGGTGCACTGGAGACAATCTTCTAAGATGGCCAGTCCTGCAGAAATGAATGTCTTTCTTATTAATTTGGGAACACAATGGTTCTTCCTGACCCTTTGGACCCTGCTTTTTATTGATCAGAGTATGTAGGCATTTTTCCTTGGACACATACTTGAAGATGAACGCTGTTTCCTAAGACTGGATTATTTTCATTGGGAAGATGAGGCACACCGTAAATTAATAATCAAAATTTTAATTCACAAACTAAAATACAATCCATTTTTGAGTTTTGACATTTAATATGAAATATAAAATAATTTTGTTTGTTCCATGGTCTATGCTTAAAAATTAAATTGTATGCCCTATTCAAAGCGATTTTTTAAATATTTTAAAGTATGGTCTCAGATACAGTAATGCTGATGAGTTTAAAGAGATTTCTGAAGTAACTCGTGCCCCACAAATAGAAATTTGACACCAAATTATAGAGAATTCTGGTTACATTAGTACTAAATTATGTTTTGCATCATATTTTATTACAAAACAAAATATCCACATGGTTTCAGTAGTAATATATTATTTTTCACTAATTCATATTTTCTTTTTTTTCATATTTGTATTCCTTGGTGTCTACCTTTGTCTGTGCTATTATTTGTTTCATATTTTCTGGGTGAAGTTTCAGGTTAAATGATATAGCCATTGGTATTAACAATGTAAGAGAAGAAAAATCAGGCTATTCTTGGCAATATTAAAAAAAATAGAAAACAACAGCAAAGGAATGCAAATTTAATGTGTTTACATTTGGGACCATCTGGGCTATTTTCATTTTATAAGACAATACTACATTTAGCAGTATAACTGTGATCATGTCATGGTTCCATTCTTCATATTCCACCAAAGGTGAATGATGTACAGGACTTTCATTTCCCACATGGTCAACAGACACTGACAAAAATTCTTACCAATTATTTTCTGAAGTTTTTATCTTCTCTGTGCATACTCTCTCTTTCCTGCTGTCTGCTGCACCACATTTCTGAAGATTTTCATATTAGGCTTGCAAATACTAGGCAGGAGTTCTCCTTAAGCAATTGTTCTGCTTGGCCTTCTGTAACATTTCTGGTAGGACCAAAAGCCAGGAAAATTTCTAACATGACCAAATATTTGTGAAATGAAAAGACACGTCTTTGAGTAATAAGTTCAAGTTGTATAGAACTCCCTTTAAGTGAAAGAATAGCCAGTTACTGCACATATGTTGTTCAAAAGTATCAGAAAATGTGGATTGTGTGAAACATATACATTTTATAGTTAATTATACATTTAGAAACATTTTGGATGAATTGCAGTGATTCGGAACTAAGTGCAATTATTGCACAAAGTCAGAATTAATCCCAACAAATATCTTCCCACGCTTAGTTTTACAACTTATTACACCTGGTTTTAACATGACATATAGAAAAATGAGACCTATCTCTTTACTTTGCTATTTTATGAATCTTTAATTTGAAAGCTGATCAATTTTTCAGCTCTCAGATGAAACTGTGACTTTTCATAGATTTTAAAAAGGCTAAACAAAACCTTAAAGTGGTGCTTAGTGCTTCCTTTTCCCCCATAGTTTGGTTAATGTTTGTGTCTATAATATAGTGATGGGAGGAGTCATCATAAATCTTCCCACACCCTTCTTTTCAAGTTCATTCTCAATTTATGTTCATTTGCTTCTAATGAGATGATTAGAGGGGAATCAGATCAGATTTAATCTGCAGTTAAACTGTGAAGTTATTTTTCCCCCACAATGAGGTTGTAAAACCAACATCATACTTAAACTACTATGTGTGATTCTTTCTTTCTTTTTTTTTTTTAACTTCAATATTTCACAACTGCAAAACAAGCCATCTATTTGAACATGGTAAATGCTGACATCTGGTTTGCAGCTATTTCTAAACTACATAAGTTGAACTAGAAATAGAACATTCAGAGATATGTTCAAATTTAGGTTGAATTTTTTGGAGTTTCTCTTGAAATATTGTTTACTGAAATTCCACATAGTTCCCATATTTGGCAACAGAACACCTTTTTCAACATTAGATATAAATTAACTTTTATAATCCTGCCAAGATCACTAGAAGTCATGATCTTTTTGTGTCCAGTAGCTGGCAAATCTTTGCTAGTATCAGTTCCCTTTTTGTGGATGCATAACATGTTAAATTTTAGATGTTCATACCTCTCCATCTATTAAGTTTGATTTAGTCACATGCTTAGGTCAAGTACTCTCTTGTAAGAGCCCCACTACTGATCATTTCTTGCTTCTGGTTTCTCTGTACTGACCAGAGAGCTTGTGCCAGGCTTGCACAGCTGAGTCACACCAGCTCCTCCTGACTGTGGAGCCTTGTTAGGGACAGAGCAGGTATAGCTCCCTAATTTGACATTACTTTACCAAAGATATCAAATGGTGCAGGTCTTTGCCTTCAGAACTAGACTTTCACCCATAGCTGGCTAATGAAATAGCCAGGAACCATTGCAGCAGTAATAAGACACATGCACACAAGTTGTTGTTAAAGTCTGCGTGTGAGCTGCAGGAAATCATGAGTCTCCCACACTTTATGGACACAGGTTATTACAGCCAAAAGTCCACTAAGCAGGGTGTGTATCAAAAACCAGAAGCCTTTCAAAGCAGGAGACACATTGTCCCATAATTCTAAAAGTGAGTCTTGCACTCACAGCATGACACACTAATAGCTTTAAAAGCACAATGACTATATTGTTCAGGTGACTCATAAAACTTGGCCATCAAACCACAATCACTTGAGTCCGTGTGAATCCTCCATAGCACAAAATGCCAGTCTATGAGTCCTTGCCAGAACAACTGATTGCAAGGTCATAGACTTAGAAATCAAGGTCTTCCCAAACCAATGTCTAATCAAATAACCCAAACTAACTATATTTAATTGTGTCCCTTTTTGCAGCATTTCTATCCTGTTATATTTAGAAGAATATAGAACTTGTATACTGTACAACCTGCTTATCTATAGTTTAGTCAGTGAAATATTATTAGTTTTCATATCAGTAACTTTTATTGTTTTATCTTTGACAAACTCTGAAATAGTACACTAGTGACATTTTTAAAAATTAGCCTTCTGCTTTTAAAGACCACTCATCATTTTTATCTATCATTGTTCTGGAAATGTCACATTGATTTTATCCTCTTTGCAAAAAATGTTAACATCCAAAAAACACCCCCCAAATAATAGTCTGACACTTCAAAATCAGCTGCCACTCTTGGATAGAACAAAAATAAATAAAAAGAACCATTTTCTTGAAGGACAGGGGGGAGGAAAAAAGAGCATAAGAGTGAGACAGAAAAAAATCTTTATCTCTTTCTGACAGTACTGACAATAACCAAAAGAGCAGGAATCGCAACCAGTTTTTCCTGTTCCTGCAGGGTATATAAATAGTAATGATGTTGCTGATCAATGAAAATGCTTCCAAACATGTCTTAATATTAGTTAAAAATCTGTCTAAGTATGAGCTAACACACTGAAAAAGAAAATGGGAAGAAAGGCAAAAAAATTCAGTCTCCATTTCCCCTTCTCCCAGCCCCAACAATATGATCAAGTAACAGAGACCTTAAACTGAAAATCTGGCCTTGCCAGATCGTGCAGGGGTTTTGCCAATGACCTCATCATCCTCAGCAGTTAAAACACAATGAGAGGAGGGGTGTGCTGTACCCTTGGTGAAGAAAGGGCTGCACCAAGCAGCTCTCCAGAATCTCAGCCTGTCCCAAGCCAAGTCCCTTCTAAGTGAAATTATTGCAAGATTAATTTTGTTGGCATTGAATGGTGGATCAAGCTACTTGTATCCACATGCGGGTGGGCAGAGGAATAAGGAAATTAGTGCATGTGGCCTGAAAATAAACATGTAGAGAAAGAGTGGGGTGTTCAGATCTATACAGGTGATAATGACAGATGTGCCTAAAGGATTTCAAAATTTAAGAAGCCAAAGACATGCTAGGAAGAAAATTCTTCAATAAATGCTCTCTGAGGCCACATGGTATAGTTTGGTGATATTTATTTGTCTTCATAACCATTTATTTAGGATTATCTGTGTTTGTTTGTTTTTTTTTTTAATTTGAATATTTTAAAAAGAATTATTATGTCAGTGTAGACCAGTCCATATAGCTTTTATTTTTCTGGTTTTTTAGATCCTTTAGAAAACTTTCTTCATCATGATAAGCAACTCCCTGTCATTTCCTCTAGAGCTAGACTTAGGGCTAGATTTAGCATTGGCTTCTGTCTTGCCATGACCATCTACACAATTGCAAAGAAATTATACAAATATGCTCTGAATCTCTGCTTCATCAGGTCCAATGAAGAGTGTTTTCCAGTGGGCTCATGCCTTCAAGATGATTGACTTTAGAAATTAAGTTAGAATGGATTTGGTGCCCATATACTACCAACAGATGCCTTCAAGTCCTATCTTCTTCCCCAAGACATGAAAAGGCTTCCCCTTGTTCCGAACAGATACACCCACAATTTTTCTCAATGTCTTCTTGTCCCCTCACATTATAGCACAGCATTCACCATGAAAATTTGCCCCTTCAGGAAAAGAATGTAATTTCTCCACATCAGTTTGCTCACAAACCTAATTGCCTTCTTCTTGTTGATCAGGTTAAGAGCAGCATTAGTTTATTTGGTTTTAGAAGTCAAAGGTCCAATCACTTTTTTGCGAAGAAGAGGAAGATGAAACAGTTAAACATGCAGATAATATGATCAAATCTGCTTTCTTTTTTTAGTAAACTTGGGAATAGTTTCCACTCCAACATAAATATGATTTCAATTTAGCTTTTCATCCTTACTCAGCAAAGCATGTTAACATCCTCTAAATTTTAAGCAAGTGCTTAAATCCTATTCCAGTGGCACTTAATCAGGCACTAAAGTTAAGTATGTGTTTAAATGCTTTGATGACTTGAAGCCTAAACAATGGGCAAGCAAACGACTTACTGAGATTTCACTGTGCCAGGAAATAATGCTTATTGAAGAAAGGACACTATGATACACCTCAAGCCATTTCATGGTGAGAGAAAGGGCTTTGGATTGCTTGCATGGTTTTCTACTGTCTTTCACCTTCATCAAAACAAAATACCACAAAAGAAAGAAAAAATATCCTTGAGAAATATTCAGAGCTATAAATAAATAATGAAGCATACAGCATTTCAATCTATAATCACAGTTTATGAAAGTAGTAGAGACTGTGTTAGAAATGTGTTCATCTGTCTTGTACATGAACAATAAGGCCATGTTATGAACAATGAGCCTATAAAACAGGATCATAACAGGAAGAAAGCTTTTATGTACATATTATTAAGATTAGGATATAATACTGTAAAGCTTTTTTTTTTTTTTACTTCAATTGAACACTGTATGTATAAGAAAGAGATATTTTATCTCCTTTCCCACTGATGGAATGAGTTTGTAAGTGTTCTTATGGGGAAAGACTATTTGGGCAAGTATTTGGAAGTAGTAGAAATGGCTGTGCCTCCTACACATCTCAGTAGTGAAACAGTTAATTTTAAAATCCAAATATATCTAAAATTAATGAGAAAACACCTGTATAGAGATGCTAGTATCCACAGGACAGTAACACCTTGACTGGTTTAGTATCAATCCTTACATTATAGATTGAGGATATTGAAGAAACAAGGACATTATGCTGTTCCAGATGAGAATTTCAAAAGTACCAAATAAAGGATAAGAACACTTATAAACAGAACATAACCATTCAAGTTCACTGGATAAGCTAGTCAGCAACTGGAAAGCTTAGAATGTGTTCATGTTGTGTTCATGAACCCTCACTACAGAATATCTTGCTCTCCTGAAACCAACAGCAATCAACACAGATCACTGTAAACCATTAGACAGAGGTCTGTAAAATGGGGATAACAATATACTATTTCCCAAACTACCTGTTGTCTTCAGACTAGGAGTACCAAAATAATACACAACGGTCCAATTCCAGCAGCATGTCAATTTTGCTATACATACCTAGATGTGTGTAATGCTGTCTGTATTCCTGTGAGAAAATGGAGATTGTCAGTGTTAAAACATATGTTATTCTTTCCTTCTCCCAGGAAGGATGTGAAGCACAACCACTTTTGAACCGGGCCCCGCTGGAGTTCAAATAATTGTCTCAATAAATGGGTTTAAAAAATTTCACACCGGCACTTAATTTAAAAATAAAAAATAGAAAAGAGACAAGTAAACATGCTAACAAAAGAAATCCTGATATGGAGAAGATTACTGAGGCAGTGTCTCTTCCTGTCTCTTCCTTTGGTTTTATATTACACTCACAAGAAGAGAGGTCCTATATTTGAGGCTAGCAGATGCTAATGTAATAATTATCATTAAAAAATTAGGAGCATTTGAAACCATCAGACATCATGTCTGTGTGCTTTTTCCCTTCATACGTTGCTGATATTCATAGGGGAAGCAAATAAAGCTTAAGAACTATCAGGTTCCTTCTTGAATAGCTCACGGAGGCTTGAACTTCATAGAGGAATTATCTTAATCATATTATCAAAGGAAAGGGCTTGAAATATGATCTCAGATGAAAACTCTGATGAAGAGAAGTATAGCATAAATTTCTCGGCACTCAAGCCTTAGGAATTACAGCCATGACTCCATATCTCAGGCTCTGTAAGGAATAATAATTACTATTTGGCAATTTATCAAGGTGAGGGTTCCACTGGAGGGAACATCGTATTCAATTTGGGAGCTGAAATTACAGAACTAGTGAGATATTAAATAACAGCACAAAGCAGGATGTAGGCAAGGAAAGTGATGAAACAAATCTGAAGTAAAGGTGAAGAACTCAGAATGAGTTATCAAGACAGCCTACTTGTTTTCCCGTTATTATCTTTAGATTCTTCAGTTAGAAAGTCTTTGTAGTATGCCAGTCCAGCTCAGGAACTAGTGTCAGAAGCATTATGAGGAGATAGAACTGGAAAAATACAGGTACTTCTCTTTCTAGATTGACACATGAATTTTATGTGTATACTTAGACTCCTAGAATCATAGTGTATACCAAGCTGGAAGGGACCCACCACAAACATTGGATCCATTTCCTGGTCCTGCACAGGAAATAACTGCTGAATTTGTCTCAGGATTTCTCTTGGTTATATTTTACCAAAATATTTAATTAAGTGCTTGAAGAGACTTATAACTTAACTATCTGTAAAGTCAAAATTAAATATGTGATTAAGAGTAAGTTTCCCTTTTACAAGCAGCTGAAGCAATTATTTTAGGAAATTATTTTTCCTTGCTTAACACACAGGACCAGATTCCTGCTTCATGGAAGTTGTGAGGAATGTTCAAATAACTTAGATTCCCTTATATCTCCTACTTCACATGTCATTTCCAAGGGAGGAAGAGTGTATACATGGCCTGTAACCTGCAGAAGCTCTCCTCTGACAGCAAATTTTATGCAAATTCAATATTTTTGTTTTAATTGTAAGGATAAGGTATCGGTACTTTTAGGACTTTATAGGGAATCAGAGAAGCCCCTGAGGGCCCTTATCAAAGGGAGTGTAGAATGAGTAGGAAATTGGACTAGATGACTCCCCTGGGGTCTCTCCCAGCCGAAATGTTTCCATGATTCAGGCTGCCCAAGGAAGTGGCAGAGTCATCATTCTTGGAGGCAGACAAGGAGATTTGGCTAGCAGTGTCAGGTTAAGGATTGGTCACCATGTTCCTAGAGAATTTTTCCAGCATAAATGATTCTGTGTTTCCATGATTCTGTGACCTGGTCTGCTCTAGATACCTATGTTAGGATATGGGGAATCACATATAGGAACTTGCATTTCTGCTGATTATAGAATCACAGAAGCAAAGAATGGTTGTGACTGGATGGGACTACTGGAGGTCTTCTACTCCACCCTCCCTGCTGTGCCCTGCACAGACACTCAGCCCTCTGTTGGATAGGGACCTGCCATACAATGACTCAACAAGACTGTAACAATTTATTTGGATATGCTAGACCACTGCTTATATGAACATAAAGAACATATAAGCATACTTATTCCACAATTTGAAAAACGTTATGTGTCGCCTTTTTCGTTGTAGGTTGATTAAGGCAAGGAGTGTCTTTACTGTGGCCAGCAACTTGAGGCTTCAGTGCTACAGAAACATTGTGGAAGACTTGGGCTAACTAAGCTAATGATCAATTAAACAGATTTTAATAGTATATTAAATGTGTGACATTGGATTTTGTAGGCAAGAATGCCTAAATCTTGGTAGCTGAACCAGAGGCAGGACTGGCACGGTGAATTTATCTTTGCTTCAATGCATTTAGTTCTCAAATTTCCTGTGTATTTGTTTAGTCTCAAGGATATTCAATGCAATTCCCAGACTGATACATGAATTACAGCAAAAATGTTTAGGCAGTGTCATGCTTTATGAACCAGACCCCTGGGCTGTTCAGTATGGGTTAAACCAAGGACAGACTGTTTTTCATGACAAAGATATTAAGCTATCTATATGAACCCCTGACCATCAAATTACTCACTGTTTGTCATACCATTTTTAATTTACATGGTACAAGGGGCTTAAATGTCAGCATCTCTGTTATAACTTAGACTCCAGTGTCTTTAATTAATGTTTCATGTTCATGTTATGGTTATTTAGAATTTGCTGAAAACCCAAGAGTCATAAATTTCTTTTACAGGTCTTTGTGGTATGAACTTTAACAAAACAGCTATAAAGAGGTAATAGGAATGAACAGTACATCACATAAAGCACAGCAAAGAAGGAAGAAAGGTGGGAATAAACTCCAGGCAGATCAAAAAATTTCATCATTTTTAGATTGGCATTTACAATAATTTAATTATTTCTTCAGATGCAGGGACATGGAAGGTAAATAAGGAAACTGTGCATAAAAATTTTCATAGTTGTTGGGTGTTGCATTTCCTTTTTGTATACACATTAGGATTAAATTAATATTTTTACAAACATTTAACTAACTGAAGCTGAAAGGAGTCCATGTAATTGCATGCAATATTCCTGCCTAAATTAACCTGATGTTCTTCATGAGTGCCTGGACTCCTTTATTTGGTCACAGAGCCATTCGTGTGAATCTGGTCTTGCAGCTGATGGTGAGGATGGGGAAATTCACTCTGTTGATTGTCATCCATGAATGTGGAGTCATATTGCAGAGTTAGAATATACTTGGGAATCTGAAAAAGTCAATAAAACAATATGAGTGGGAGTAGGGGACGCACTTAGGTTCCAAATGTGGCCACCTTAGTGACACAGGTAAAGATCACATCTTGTTTTCTTCTGGATCACTCTGGTAATTGCTAAAGTTTAAGTGGGAACCATAGTAAGGAAAAAGCTTAAAGGAAGGTATAAATGGATTTAAGAATATGAAACAGCTGTTATGAACAGTGTATGTGGAGTAAATTAAAAAGCGCTACAGTATGTCTAAGAAATACAGTACAAAATGTGCAACAGATTGGAATTGAGGCTGATATATTTTTATATAAGTGAGGAAGATGCTTTTTTGTCAAGTTCTCTTCTAACACACAAGTCAGACATGGATTTATGTTTACAAAAAAGTAGAGAGGCTTGTGTCTCTGATTAACTAGCGGAATGACTCAGAATCATCCTTTTTTTCAAGAGTATGGTAGGTCTCACAATGAATTTTTTGCACATGTGTATTAATACAGAGATATAACAGAAATAAATTGAGTCATGTGTTTCTCAGAATTATGTATGAACTTTAAAAATCTCTATGTTGCCTTAAATATAAAAATGAAGAAATGCTGTGCTACCACAGGTCAGCCTTTGGTAAACTTTGTGGGAAGGAGCTGAAATAAAAGAACAGACCGAAAAAAGAAGGAAGTTATCCTGGCTATACAGGGCCATTATCTATCAACATGATTGTGACATTTCAGTGTCTTCAAGAGCACCCAGAATACACAAAGTCATTTGAAGAATGATCAGCACTGCCCTGTTCTTACCATCTCTGTTCATCCCCACAAAGGCCAAGAAGCTATCTACAGCTTTATCATACTTTGCATGCTCAACTGCAAATACACGCATGTGAAATATTGCAGTTGTGTAAACAAGATCTTCTGTGGCTTTCATGCTGGAAATTAATCATTCTTGCCATAATGATGCAATCTAGTAGGATAAAGCACAACAGTCAAGAAAACTGTCCGAGCATATGATTTTTTCTACAGAAAAGTGACAAGCAGAAAGCTGAATTCAAAAGGAGACTGACTTCTCTCTCCCCTTAGATCTGCAAAGGGAACCAACCATCGGTGTAGATTTTGCCTGGATCTGATACTGAGTTCTGACCTTGGTGAGCAAACTTACAGGCTCTATCCACATCCATATCACTATTATTTTCAAATCCATACATTGTTTTTGTGTACTCTGGGACCACCACCACCAGTTGCCCAACCCAAAGTGCTGTAGCTCTAAACAGAAGTGATTTGGTTGATGAGGCTTGGTGTCCCAGCTGAAGCGATTTCCTTCATTTACAAGGATTTTGGGAAGTCTTTTTTATTTGCTGGCTCAAGGCCTGCTGTGAATTCTTTTTGTCAGCCTTGCAAATATTTTGGTCAAGTTTGAGTCATCTCTCAAGAATGAGATCATTCAGCTATCTCTTTTCTTGTTCTAGTCAACTACAAAATCACCCAGCTTTCCTTCTGCTGTCTTCTCTGCCAACAGTTTCTGCTGCTTTCCCATTTCCTACGCTCAGCTTGATCCCCAGTGTTCCTGTTAAACATGTTTCTTCATTGTAACAAACTTAAATATTCTCCTGACTCCTTTGGATGAAGAGACAGTCGTGATGGAGTATTCATTTATAAGACTGAGTGGGACCCACAGCCTGGTCAAAATTTGGGGAGTGGAGGAGAAAGGGGGAAATGAGAAAAAAACTAAATCAAGAGAGTGGCTGAGGAGTAAAATATGCCATTTAGAATCAAAAGAAAATCCCACTCTCTCTCCCCAACAACTGAAATTCCAATCTTGATATAAGTAGAAGGGAGGGTGGGGGGGAAAAGAAAAATAAAAGAAGAATAAAGGATTTCTTTTATTCTCTTCAAAATACTTCAGTACCAAAGCATTTTCAGAGACTGCAACCATGCCTCAAGGGATTGAAAATGCCTTCTGTCATCATTCCCATCCATTGAAATGTACATTAGACACTACAGAGAGAAAACTGGGGCAAGGCAAAAATGAAACAAACCAAAACCAAAGCAAAGCCCATCAAAGAAAGGGCTCGTATTTTTGTGGAGTTCAAAGGAATGGTGTGTCCCTAAAACAAACCAATTTTCTCTCCCTACATACATCACACACACACACACACACTTGAACACACACACTCACACAGACTTCTGGTCTCGTTGTAGGCATCCACTTTCAGAATAACCATTTCTGTGAGTAAACAAGCTGCTCCGACTGCAGCATAAAATGAGCTTAATAACAACTGAGATCAAAATGAGCCAAGATGGTAGGGGATAATAGTGGGGGATCATTCCTAAGACTGTTTGCCCCTGAAGGGAGAATTATTATTATGACCTTGTACCACCGAGCGGGCATGTGCTCCTAGCTGGATCAAATGCAGGCCTTGGCAAAGCTCTCTGCCTGGGAATGTGGTTGCAGTATCTAGTTTTTAACACTACTGGAAGTGTTGCTATGGGCACTGAGGCACAGGAGCCAAAAACAGGGGAAGGGAAATAATGAAAAATGCTGATTAGGAGCTCAGAGAAAGGAATGGAACATTTGTGCTCAACAATAAAATGTGATGCTCCGTTAATCTCTTTCTTGGCTGTCTGTACTCCGTAGGATTTTTAACATACTTTTTGTATATTACTATATAGTTTATTTAATACACTTTTACTCTATGGGATATTTAATATCCTCTTTTATTCCCTGTTAAGCTACCTACACATACACTTCTCAAAAAACCCCACTCTCTTTTCCAACACAGCTAGATTGAGTCTAGTGTGCACTCATGCTCTAGGAAATATAAAACAAATTCCTATGCTGACTGCTTAAGAGAACAGATATTAATTGGCACTCTTATATGTGCTACAGACCAAAGAAAATGTTTCTGTCCATGAGAGCTTCCTTTTGTTATGGTTTACCCTTTTCCCACAGATTAATGGAATTTCATACCTGTGTCATTTTCTCAGGGATGTCCAATGCACCATCACAATAAACAAGCAAGCAAAGACAAAATTTTGTGGTTTCCAACTCTTTCTCTTTAGCCAGTTGTGACACTGGGGCATTGTTTCTCATTCCCAGATTTTTGATACTTAAAAAAAAGAGCAATATTGACGTGAAAATTTGACGAACCTACAGTTGTTTAGTTGTTCACAGAGCAGGAATCTCTTGAAGTTGGGTATCTTCTTTTTAATTAAAAGTAGCATGCACTTGTACACCATAGTACAGTGCTGTTATCATAGTACCACAGAATCCTGGAACAGGTTGATTTGAGTTGGGCTGTATTACAAGAGTCCCTAAAAGTCATCTAAGTCCAAACTCCTGCCATGGGCTGAAACACCTTCCACTATCCCAGGTTTCTCCAAATCCTGGCCAACCCAGTCAGCATTCAGGAATACTTCCACGAACAGAGCAGCCACAGCTTCTCTGGAAAGCCTGTGCCTGTGCCTTACCACCCTCATTGTAAAAAATTTCTTTCTAATACCTAACTTATCCCCACACTCTGCCAACTTGAAGATATTCCCCTTTGTCCTATCACTCTAGGCCCATGTCCAAAGTCCCTCTCCAGCTCTCTTTGAGCCCCTTTAGGCACTGGAAAGGTGTCTAACACCTCTCTGAAGCCTTTTCTTCAGCTGAACGCCCTTTACACTCTCAGCCTGTAGGTGCTCCAGCCTTCTGACCATCTCTGACCTCCTGTGGACTCACTTCAACAGTTCCACATCCTTCCTATGTTGGGGCTCCAAGAGCTGGATTCAGCACCTGCAGATGTGGTTTCACAAAAACAAAGTAAAAGGGAGATTCAGCTCCAGTGAATCTTGAAAATTTTAAGCTGTGACAGAGTAAACTTGGTGTCTGTAAGTTTGCCTGTTTTGCAGCATATTCGACTTGTTGGCCTTCTGTGATCAGAGTCCTAACCATTACGCTATAAAAATGCAGGGTTAAAAATAGATATTATGTCTTTTTCTCATCAAACATATCTCAAACTAAAGTACAATGATACCATAGCAAGGTCACCCAAGCTGGGTGTCTGCCCAGAAATTGTAAAGAAGTAGAGTATTATTACTTGTTATATATTAATATATACACATCCACCATCGTACATATGTACGTACACATATAAAATGAAAAGGCAGCACAACATGGTAAACTTTCTAAATTTACTAAAGTAAATGGACAAAGTTCTTATTCTAGCTTCAACAAAATATTGATTCCAGTACAAAGTGAGTTATCAGTAAACCTAGTAAAACCTAGTGAGAACAGGTGGTTTCACCCCTATTTATGCTACTAGGAATGGAAGGAACTTCACTTCTTGTTCAGTAAGGTTTCATATTAAATTAGGCAATCTTCAAAAGTTAGATATGAGATAGTTTTAGGTAAAATTGTCCTGATTTTTCTTCTACTCAATGTGTTTTATCATAACCTGCTGAACTTAATGAGATCAGACATCCATTAACCTACAGACGTGAATTTCTCCTACTTCGCCTGATCTAAAGATATGGTCCAGCAGCATTTTTCACCTGCATAAATTATATGGGAAAAATTATTCTCTTAAATTGCATCAAAATCACACCTTTGGAATTAAAAAAAAAAAAAAGAAACACAACAGGGAAAGACAAATCAGAATATGCAGGTGGAGGAAGAAGAACCTGGGAACAGGCAGACAGAAGGAAACCTCACTCATTGTTCTGAGCAGATGTGTGCATGTGGGAACTGAAATAATACCCTGTTTGGCTAATCTGGTTTTGGACACATGCAGCGCTGTAGATTAGGCATGAAGACAGAGCCTGATACTTTTCCAAAGAAACAGGACTGTTTTAACTGTTCAGCATGCACAGGGCCGTACTGAGAGCACTCAAACCCTTTTCTTCCTCAAATGCTTAGCCAGCCTCCCTCCACACTCACCTGAACCAGTGGAGTGTGAGAGAGAAAGGGAGTGAGGGGAAGGCAATGCTGTTCGATGTCACTGTGAGGTGGTGCTGATCTAACCTCCCTGCTCACAGCTCTTGATTTGATTTAGGACAGCAGTTGTTAAGAGCAGAAGGAGCTGCTGGCACGAATGGCAGCTGTCTCAGCCAGCCACACTTTCCAACTGTCCTGAATATTTAAAAAAAAAATAAAGGAGAGAGGGAAGAGAGACTGAGAAAGAGAGAGGCTCAAAGAACAAGAGAACAAGCCTACAAAGAGCAGTGGCTGCAGCTCACTCGGAGGAATTCCATTAAATGAACTCATCCGTCATCTTGCCTTTTATTGATGAGTGGCATTGCTTGGCGGCAAGTGACATGGCAGAACAAATGGCATCGGAGCCCTGGCTTCCTCTTCCACTGCACACAGAGACATACAGGCCCCAAAACAATGAGTCATTACTTATTACATCCATTATTAACTCAGCTCAGGCTCATTAGGCATGGAAATTGAGGAGGAAAAAGGGAAAAAAAAAGACCAAACCAGGAGCTAACTAGCATCAAGCACCCACAGATTTAGGGAAAGGGTGTGGTGGGAAGGGGAGGGAGACGGGCAGTTAAAATCTGCTACTCAACATTTGTGACATTGTTAAATCCTGAGGGTGGCGGATAGTTGATCATATGTTTTCCTTTTTCTGACATGATTGCATTGAGGACTGTGCTTTAAAGCAACAAGGCCAAAAAGAACAGGAATGTGAGAACTACATCATTAACTACTGCAAGACCTTCAGAATAAAGTTTGTCAAGAATGATATGGTTTTATTAGAGGAATCTCAGATGGACGCAATGAAAAAAAAAAAAAGACAAATGGAGCTACTAGAATAACCAATCAAGTCAAATGCAAGCATTTTTTTTTGGTGAGGAGCATGAAATGGAATTCCTGTGTGTCTTCCTGTCCGTGCCATTGAACTAATTTCACTGGAGGTTGGTTTTCTAAGAGATAGACACCTAGCCTAAAAAAGTGCCATGTACAAATTTCCTTTTCAGTGAAGAGAGAACAGTAATTTTGTTTCTGGATGACTTGTCCAATCTTTAAAAAAAAGACATATAAAACAGTTTAAATTAACTGCTGTGTGGAGTTGTTGACATCTCTCTTTTTGCTATCAAGGGAGTCTAGATGGCCAGTTTTGATGAAGCACATAATTTATAGACAGCTAAAGTTAAATGAGATGAGTTGGACTGTTGTTATCTTAGCTCATGTCTGACTATCATGGCAACTGTTTTCTGGATCGATGTGAACAGGATTTTTTCCACTTCCTTGACTACTCAGGACTAGAAAAAAATCCTGAAATGTGTCCATTCACATTTAAATAAATAAATAAATAAAACTTCAGGAAAAGAATATAATGTGCGCCAAAGGAGGACCAATAAAACACACAGAACTGAAATGGGATTGAGTGGATCTCAAAAAAAACCAAGATGCATTTGGATCCACTCAAATACAATAGGACAACAGTAAAAAAAACAATTCCAGTAAAAGCTGTTGTCTGAATTGTTCTAGTCACCCATACAGGTAAAAGAAAAATTATTCCAAATATCTGTACCGGGTTCAATCTGATTCAAGTTTCAAACTTACCTCCTTACATTTATTTATTTTTCTTGGCTAGATTTCACCTTTTCTTTGTCAGTGCCCTCTGGCTTAAGGATGAGATGGAAGAAAAGAGATTGCTGAAGAATTGAGAAAGACCATTGATATTCCAAAGATCAGCCAGAATCAGGGGGGAGGTCTTGAAAAGTCTGAAGGGAGTCCCGTTAGCTTGTGAGGCAAACGGAGACTGAGGGCAGTGCAGGTGGTCCTCAGCTCCAAGCACAGACTTACAGGTGGATTTTGAAACCTCTGTAGTACTTCCTCAAATTATTTGGCACAAGGTAGAATTCAAGATTCACATTGTGAATTCCGCTGAAGCAAATTAAATTAGTACTTGGAGTAAGTAGCTGTATTTTCAATATAATCAACAGAAATAGTTAATTGCTTGGCTTTCTGAAGCCAGGTATTATCAAACTGGCTGATTTCTTCTGTTGCACCAAAAATACTTGCTATATATGTTATCTCTTGTAACTCCTGGCTTACACCTGCAGTAACAGGAGGTGGATAGCTCAAGATCTTGCACATTTATCTCCTCTAGAGGTTTGCTGGGAACAGGCAGTAGTGGGGAGTAGAATAAGATTCCTTCCAAGTTCATCTTGGCAAGAACATGTGTATTAAAGGCTGTTCTTCTGCTAATTAATTCTGAAAAGAAGCATGGAAGATAGTTGTGGTGCTTGACAGCTGCCCTAAATATCTTAGTGTCGAGGTTGGTTAGCACATACCACTGATCAGATTCTTTCAGCTCAGATGCATAAGTTGCAGTTACCTTGTGCAAGAATTGAAAGAACTGGGAAAGAAAAAAAAAAAAAAAGTCGTTCTTAATATGGCAATTCAGCTGATGTTTCTCTGTATTCTTTCCATCACTCTATAGAGGCAGTTTATAAATTTTCGGTGTTATTTTAAAAACTTATTTTACTAAACAGAATGGAAAGCATCTCACTCATTTTAATCTCTTTTTCTTCCTGTTTCAACATTTTCTGCTCTCTAAGAAAAATAAGCCAAATTATGGAAAGCATAAGAAATCAAAGTTTCAGAAATAGAAGATATATTATTATTAGTCCTGTGGCGTTGTGATGGGTTTCATTCGCACACACAACAAATAAATGATTCCTATATCATTAAATGTTTTAAATAACCATCTGTAATATATCTGTGTGCTATAATAATAATTTTACTTTTAATCTCAGAAAGCACCATTTCTTAGAAATATTCTTTCAGAGAAGAGATAAGAAAGAATAGAGATTAATTACACCAAATTATACCTACGTGTCATTTCATACATGTCACCTTCATACTGTTTGAAGTTCAGAAAGGAAAATATATGAGTCATACCTTGGTCTTTTGATTTTGTGGCAAGCATAAGAGTAGACAAAATCAACTGTAGCATTTTGCCAATGACTCAGAATGTGTTAAAAAAGCAGGGAAAAAATGGATGCATTCACATGGTTTATTTATCTCCAATTAATTCTAAGGCATCTGTTTTGAACATTAAAAAGCATTCTCTTTGTAAATATATAGCTATTAAGAAGAAAAATCATGAGTAGTCTTGGCAAGGTATCTACCTTCCCAAAATCTATGAGACTTGCATGAGTTCATTTAGAAGCTCAGGAGCTTCAGATCTCTTCAAGTGAACGAGTTTCTCCGGATGCTCAGGCAATATCTCTGACACTAGTCTCATTTGCCACCTCTGGAACCGACTGTGGGAAATCATTGCTCATAACTTGCAGCACCACAGCACAATCCACGGGAGCCTTGTGTGGCTGCTCTGGATGATCATCCTCTCCTGTTCAGAACACTCTGTCTCTGAGGATACTGTCTTGCAATGAGCTTTAATTATTCATCAGGTTTCCCTCCAGCTAAGCCTGTTCCAGGGCCAGGCCTAGAGGTGCAAACCATTCCACCTTGTGTGAAGTGTCTGTAGAGCAGAAATGTAAGGGAGTCCATACTTCAGTCTCCTCTCCATTAATAAAGAGAAATAGGAACATTTAGGGCACAATTCAATGGTCCGTTTTTTGACTTGCACCTTAGGATTAGATGAATTGTGCCTTAAACGCGCTTGATTCTCCATCGATTACAGGGAGTCAAGTGACTGCTTCAGGTGTCAACAGCTACGTTTTGGCAGATGAATCTCACCCAGGAGGTTTGCATTTTATTTAATGACTTTGCATTAAGGAGCCAGAGACGAGGCACACGAGAAAGCACCAGCAAGGAGATATCATCCCCCCTTGCAAGGAGATATCATCCCCCCTTGCTCGTGGTGGGGTGATGTTTTTTGTGCTAATGTTTTGGAACTGTTGTTCATTGCTTCCTTCTTTGCAGTGTCTGCAGTAGTGAGGGGGCTGGAGGTGCCTCATCAGCCTGTCTCAATTCCTCCCGCAGCTGCCGTAGCGGGAGAAATCCTAATTTGGTACAATATGCCAGTCGCTGAGGTTAGCTCAGCAGCAGCAGCAGCTAAAGACAGATGTAAAATCAGTAGCTGATGATTTTACATCAGAGGAGTGAATGTAAAATCAATGAGAAGTTTTAAAATGGGGAATGGCTTAGATTTAACAAGGCGAATTAAGTAAATGTTTGTTTTAGCAAATGGAAAGGTTTTCCCTCTCTCAGGCTAAGACTATGATTAGCAGCATGCTGGAAATTAAAGATATTTTAGCAGAATCTTACGCTAAGCAAAGGTTCTTGATGTCAAAAAACACACTCTACATCTCTCTGAATATTCACTGATTCAAACAGTCCAGAATGTTATAGGACAAAATATGCAGTGCAGTTGAAAATGATATTACATTGTGGGAAGGAGACAGACTTGGGAAAAATGAAATAAAGTCTTTTCCAAAGAGAAGGATTTTTTTCCCCTGAATTTTAATTTTTCTTCATTTAAATATGCCTTTATTTGTAAAAAATACTTATTTTTCCTCAAAATTTTAATTTCTTCTTTCCCCTTCACTTCTTTTTCAGTTGCACTTACTCCTTTTTCCTGTGGTTGGGGAAGAGAGTATGGATAGGGAAAAATAAAAAAGAAAAACAGGAAAGAAAAAAGAACAAAATAAGTAAGAAAGACATTAAAATGAAGAACGTAGATTACAGTACCATAGTTAAATATTTTTCACTTTTTTTTTTTCTTTCTCCACTCTGTTTGAAAAAAATAAGAGTGAAAATTGAAACAAGCTCTCTTGTAATGAAAAGGATTTTGAACTTGAACTTCTGTTAGCTCTATTGTTGCTCAGTAAAGGTCAAGCACAAGCTAAACTTTAATCGTATATTCCCAAGGAAATCACAATGAAACATTCATGTTCACAGAGAAAGAACCTTGAAACTTTTGTATTTAAAATGTTTCCACACATATTTCTATGCGAGTGAACATTTAAGTGTTTTGGTGTATAGGAGGCCCTTCAAGGCATTTAAGGTGCTGTGCTGAAACCCCTCGTGTATCAAACACTCCTCGCTGAACCCTGTCCCAGAGATTTATGCATGCTCTCCTATCAGCCTCCTCTCTAAGATGTGTGACCAGATGTGAGCTGGTAGATTACAGCTTGGGTGTTTGCAGTTCTCTGACATTTACTCGTATCAGCTCATCTCTTTCCCCATTCTGGAAAAGTGTAATTTGGGAAGGCTTCTTTCTCCATTTCTCATGTGTTTTAATGCTGCCTTTCAACGTAAGGTATATATGTGTGCAAATATTATATACATATATGCAGCTTTATAGATGTAGATGTTTTTGTGCAGCCCAGTTGGCCAAGAGGCATCTGCCTGCACTGCTGATACTAGAAGCTAAGAGTTCTAAGAGCTATGTTTCATTCTGCATGTCCTTGGTTAGTATTTTTTACCACTTAATTGTAAAGGAAAATTCTTCCTATTGTTACCAGTTTCCTCATCCTCTGCTGATACTGTTTCAACTCAGTTACTCATACTAACTTAAAATGAGATGGCTAAACTAAATTAAAGTGGTTTTACTCTGTTGAGAGCCAGACTAGAAAAATACTGATCTTTGGAAAAAACTTTGCCACACTTTCTAAAAGGTGTGTGTCTTTCAGAGGGATAAATCATCTTCTGGAAATAGCTGCTTAAATATTTCTATTTTGTCTATGTCTGTACCACTTTTGTCTTCACTATACCCCAACTATGTGCATGCCTAAATTCTAGAGCACAAAAAAGGGAGAATAATCCCTCCATTTATACATCTGCACTGTTTTCTGACACTTGTAAAAGACAATGGTAGTAGTTTCTTACCAGTGACTTTATGGTAAAGATAGAAGTCATATCAGTATCCATATTAAATGTACAGCATAAAAATAAATATTCTGGGATCCTTCCAGACAAAAATTACTAAGATCCAAATCCTGGAGCTTTAGAACTCTATGGGGAATCTGCAACAGTGGATGAGCTCTACATCATAATATTGAGATTGTGCATGAGATATAATATTTTGAGGCAGCATGAATATTAAGAAGAAGGATTTTTAAACAGTAGTTTTTAACTAATTTCATAAATCTAAACTATTAAAAGGAGAGCATGACAAGTTATATATATCATGTTATACAAAAGAGAGAAAAAAGAATATTTTACAAACGCAAGATAATTTTCAAACCTTTTTAGCCTTTCCGAACATACAGCATGATGAAACATCCAAATGAACCTGCATGACACAGTGTAATGCATTTATTCAAGCCCTTCTTTTTATTAGACCCTTCATATATAGTCATGTAAAGCACATACAGTGTCTGGTACGTATTATCAATCCATTTGTTCCCTATCTAGATTTACATTTCTTCCCCGGAAAGAAAATAAGATGTTCTCCCTAACAGACTGTTTTAAGATTCAGATTTTGGATGCAAGCCTTTAATTGCTATGACAGCAATGTGTTTACTGTGTCTAAAGCTATGCTAACTGCTTTATAAGTAACTCGATAGTCTAATATCTGTTTGTTTGTGATCTTTTTCTGTTAGGGGCTGATCCAGAGCTCTTTGAAGTCCATGGGGTTTTTTACGCTGACTTCAAAGGGCTTTTGGCTCAGACCCTTATCCTTAAACACTGAATAGATTAACAACTGATTTGTGAATAGCTTGCAATGCCAAAAGGGATAGGAAAAAGCCAGCTTTTACAAAATTATGTGTCTGGCAAACACTATTTAACCATATTCTATTGATACATGTATTAATAATTAACTGGTACCACAATGGCATATGTACACTATTGGGCTGGCAGAACAGTGCTGGAGAAAAGATACAGAATATGGAAATATTTAATGATATCCTTCTATTTTATACACAGCTTCACCAAAGCCTATTCCAAGAGTGAGGCCACTGGAGTATTCAAGGATGCACAACCATTTCCTAGGCAGAAGTTCTTTCCCAGATGTTCAGTTTGACCTGGGGCAACTCAATCAAAGTCTGTAAGGTTTCCAACATTTCTAGTGGGGATTTATTTTTAAAAATGTGGCATATGGATTTTTCTGGCAATAATGAAATATAGCTGTGCACACTCCATTAAATAAAATGAGACTTTAATCCTTAAAACTGTGCAAGTAACTGGAATTGGAAAGTTGGGAGCTGGGAAAAAGAGAATAGGTTGGGGGTGAAGAAAGTGAAGAACTTCAGGAAGGGCGTTTGGAGAGGTGACCCAGATATGGAATATGGAATGCACCATTTGGGATACATGGATTCAAAGGACATATAACCATTCCTGAAAAGATGGATAGATGCAGCATTGTAAAATAAACTCGGGAAGAAAAAAATTAGATAGAAAGATGAAGAGTGACTCAATGGAACTATTTAAATAAGTAGATTGTGATATTTTAATACTTGTGAAATTATTTCTGTATTTCAACCTCTCACAACTTAAAAGCATTAAAACACTGCTTTGGGTAATTAACTGACTTGATTTGCACTACAGCACTTTTGAAACTTTCAAAGCAGGATGAGAGGCTTAAGAACCCCTACTTCCATAAATTCAGTTCCAGTTTCAAAGAAATTAAAACACCAGTAGACAGAGTAGAGAGAAAAATAACTTCATACAATATTTCTGGGATTTCTTATGAATATAGGGTCTGATTTTTTAGTTTGTACAGCCTTTCACCCCAACACAAACTGGGAATGTTAAGATTTAGAAGGAATATTTTCCCTACATTGCTCCAGGAGGCCTGATCACAGAATGAGCAATATCAAACATTTACTGCTTGAGACCTCTGGAGCTCAGCAGAGCCATTCTTTACAGGAGCGTGTTCTTCTGCCTCATTCTCTTTATTCTTCCAGAAGATGGTCCTAAGAAGCCTTTTCCTCTTCCTACTTATTTAAAGCTTCAAAATACTTTATATATATCTATATCTATATCTATATCTATATCTATATATTTATATTAAGACAGTATTTCTCCTTGTAGTGTGTTCCATTTAAGCTTATGTTTAGGAGATATTTCTATGGTGATCTCTGCAAGAACCCCCCAACCCAGTCCTTTATGAACTAATGGCTGTGCACACCTACATAGCTGTCTATGTATGTATTAAAGCAACTCCCCTCATTTAGCAGGTATGAACATTACTGAGTCCATTTGGCACTTTAGCAAATAATGAACAACAACAGTGACAGCAACGACAACAACAACAAACAACAACTATAATAATTTAATTCCATGTAATTGAATAATTTTTCTGTCTAACCATGGCAGTGGGGGGGTCCATTATGCCACCAAAATCGTTTGCTAAACACGAGCCTTTCTACAGAGTAGCTTAAGCAGCTGCTGCTGAGGTCTTGTCGTGCTGCAGAAGCACTTGGCTGGCCAAAACTTCCTGGTGCAGAGACATCAATCTCCCTCCCTGCTGGCTGCTGAGTTCACTGTGTAGACAGCCAGTGTTGTTGTCAGCTCTGCGTCCCTGGTGGACAGCAGAGCTCACTAAAAATGCACCAGAGTACAGCATTGCTTTTTGCATGAGCAAATGGGGCTGCACTGCCACTGACAGTGGCAGCAGAGTTGGTGGTTTTGATAGGAGATGAATGATTTTGAAACCCTTAAGAGTATTAGGGGAAATTAATGTTGCCTTCTTTATTGGCTCAAAAGCAGAGAATTAGTGTTGCACCTTCTTCTGTTCTTTTTTAGCCTAAAGAGATGTTGTGTAAAGGGTCAGAAATGTCTAGGAGACTAACAAAATATGGAGATGTTTGAGATATTTTGTCCACTGCATATGAGCAGAGCCAGTAAGAATCATACCTGTAACAACCTAGACTGAAAAATTTAACTTTAGACACAGTTTAAGCATCTAAATCTATTATAATTTCTCAAAACCCTATCTGAACTGCTGGGGCATCTCAGTATTCACAGGTGCCTCTATTTATTTTTTGCCACAAGACCTGCAGAACTCCATAAAAGTCCATTACTGCCTGTAGCCAAAGCCATCATCTTGACATAGCCAAGCAGTCCGGCAGCTGCTTTCACCTCAGTCTGCTTAGGTGACAGTGCTGGGTTTTGTACAAATGAGAATCTGTCTTGTTCTGAAGTGCACAGTCTATACCACTGCTTATGGCAGCCAGTTTTCACTTTTTGTTTTACACAGTTGTCTCTCCCTTGTGTCAGAAACCTCCAACTTTGACTTCCTAGAGCACATGAGAATGCCTTAGCTGCTAACCTTAATATAATCCTGCTTTACTGTCTTTATGGCCCCTGAATGACCTAAATTTGTTTTTTTCCTTTTTTTTTTCCTAAAGTGCAGTGTAGATTGGCATCCACCCAAAGATATGTTCTTACTCCATTACAGCTGTTGTATAACTTGCATTTCTCCCCCAAGTGTGAGGGAATGTCTCCTTATTACTAAAAGATCACACACAAGCACTTACCATCAGGTATGTTTGTAAAGACAAGCCCTGCCTTATTTAATGAAAGCTTGCTTTTAAATAGGCATAAAAAGATGCAAGATTAAATATTTTAGAATAAAAACAGAGTTAATAAGTGTGGGTTGGTATAGATAAGTTGTTTGGAATAAACACTCAGGAGACAGTTTCACTCATAGAGTTGTAGGATGGTTTGGGTGGGTAAGGACCTTAAAGATCATATTTTTCCAAATGCCTACCCTAGGCAAGAACACCTTCCACCAGACCTGCTTACTCCAAGCTCTGTCCAGCCTGGTCTTGAATATTTCCAGAGATGGGGAAGACACAGCTTCTCTGGCAACCTGTGCCAGGACCTCACCATCCTGACAGTCAAGAATTCTTTCATAACATCTAATTTCATTCTGTCCTCCTTCATCTTAAAGCCATTACCCCTTGTCCTGTCACAATATGCAATTTATTAATTCACTCTCAAGCTCTCTGATAGCCCCTTTAGTAGAAGAATGTGCAATAATGTCCCTCTCTTTTCCAGACTGAAGAATTCCAGCTCTCTTAGAAGAGGTGCTCCAACAAGTGGCCAACCTAGTGACCTCCTCCTCATTCTAACAAGTCCACAATTCTCTTGTGTTGAGAGTCCCAGAGCTGGAGGCAGCATTGCAACCGGGGATCTCACAAGAGCAGAGTAGAGAGAGAATCACTGACCCCCTGACCTGCTGGACATCTACTGGAATCTACCTTTAAGGGCTACACCTTTGGCTTTGAAATGGAGTCACCTACAGCTGAAGGTGAGGTCAATCCTATCACATCACTCTGTTAGTGGCTGCACAAAGTGAGGAGCTGCAAGTGACAATGGTCACTGTGACTGGAGTGGGCTTGTCTCTGTCACCCAGCAGCAGAGGCTGCAGCTCTCTTCCTCTCCCAGCAAATCAGCACATTTCTCAGTGTTAGTTTTACAATTCTGGCTTCTAAAACATGTTCTCAGTATTAATTTCCTGGAGAATAATTTTTCATCAAGTGACTTGGAGAGTGAAAATGATTCTCTGAGAGAGTGACTGGAAAACACGAATGGAAAGACAAGTAGTGCCTGGTGCTCCCAAAGGAATTCGCAGGGAAAGTGGAAATGTGAAAGTTAACTGTGATAAATTGGACTCACAACTAGGAAGCTGTGGAGAGCTCTGTGACCCAGTACAAGCCACAGCTTGCTCACATGTTTGTTTTTTGGTTTTTTTTTCTGTGTTCCTACTAATCTTTAAGCTCACAGAAAGTCAGAGCCCACTACACAGAGTAAGGAGATGTGGCCGAGTGACAGGCTTGTACTTAACAGCAGTAACAGCTTAAAGTGGCTGTCATCCTTAACCACACACATCTGCAAAACCCAAGAATACTTTAGCTTTATATGTACAGCTGAACCTTATGGTAAAACTTATATTGTCTGCTTAATGTACTTTACTTTTCTTTGTAATTCTTACTCTAGGTTTAAATGTGTTTGTTCAAGGTTCATAGGAATGGTTGGGGTTTTTTTTGGTGTTTTGTTTTTGTTTTGGTTTTGATTTGGTTGGTTTTGTTGTTGTTTTTTGTTTGGTTTTGTTTGTTTGTTTTTTGTTGTTTTGGTTTTGGCTTTGGTTTAGGTTTTTGGTTTTTTTTCCTAACCTATCTAATCCAATGATCTTTAGGAAGCTGAGATCCTTCCTTGATTTAATTAAGTGTAATCATATATTTTCTTTTTTGCGGTATTTCCCTTTCAGCTCAGTTTTACTAAATTATAAACTTAACTGCATTAGGTCTAGTGATATGCAAATGATTCCCTTAAAAATCCACCCCCTAAGCTCTAGAGACATGTGGGGTGTAATACCCGCAGAAATCAGAGCCTCTGGGGTTCATCTGTTGTTAGTCCTGTCAGAAGTGACACCCCTGAATATACACTGATGTCTTCTACCCCTCACCCCTCCCTGAAAGCACTTATTTGCAGATTGCAGCATTTTGAGTCTTTGAAGTGGCACCTACAACTAAACTGCCACCCACACTTTCCTCTATTTAGGTCAGAGTGACTTCAAACTGGAGAGAAAAAAGCCACACACGCACAGGCACACGTGCACGCGCCCTCACAAACAAAACTGATGCAGAGAAAATCAAATAATGAGGTGCAGCCACCCAAGGCTGGTATGAAAATCAACATATGGGGAATTATTGCGAGTGCCGGGCTCGGCTTCAAATGGGCTTGTTTTGCCTGGAACCCTGAGATGAGCTGAAAAAGGCAGAGTCGGTTGCTTTGCTAATCACTGAGCTACCTGCAGAGAAACAGGCAACCATAAAAAGAAGCAAAACAATAGAGAAATAGATGCAGAGGGAGCTGCTGTGGGACGGGCTCCCTGGCACCTCCAAGAGCGCTCCTAAAGCTGCTGGCTGACAATACTTTCTGTGGCAGTTGTTACCAAAGCCAGACCTCTGACTTTAGACCCTCCTCTGTGGCTGAGATGTGTACACAGAGAGGATCCCAATGTCACCAAGGGGAGGGCAGGAGTGCCTTCATCTCACTGGGCTGGGCACACCAAAGGTTGTGGTGGGCCTCTGCTTCAAGCACTGAAACAGCAGGTAAAGCATGGGCAGGAGGATTATTCTTGTGGTTTTGTAATCCAGAGACTTCAGGGGATGTCACTTCATAGGGTAGGGTTTTAAGAAGAGGTGTAAAACCCCTAAAAAAGAAAAAGAGAATATTTTTTAAAGAGTGAGAAAAAAAAATTTCATAAATACCTTATAGAATCCCATCTACATTCTAAGGGATATAGAGAATGTAGGACCATTGCCCATGGCAGAAGAGTTACAACTACTCAACCTTTAAGGTCCCTTCCAACTCAAAGCATTCTGTGACTATGATTCAAGAAAGGAAACTAGCAAAAAAAAAAAAAAAAAAAAGGGGGGGGGATTCAGTTCATAAAGCTCTAATTTTTGGTTGATGTCTGAGACTAGAAAGATAAGACACCCTTGGTAGATGCCTATCTCTCTCCTCACACTTAGACAATCTCATTAGGTTTTCATAGGCTAAATTATTTGATCTTGGAAAGGCAGAAAAATATTTGTTTAATTTTATTATTTTATTATTATTTATCTGGCTGTTAGAATAAAGGTATGTAAGTGCTCATGTTGAATAACATGCATTTACGTCAGTACATATGTAGATTTGATATGAAGAAGTGGCTAACACTGAGCATGTTCTGTTAGAATATTTCCTCCTTAACAAAATTAGGAAATGTGATAGTATAAAGAGGTGTTAGGATTCAGATTTCTTTTTTTAATTCAGAAAAAATAGAGATTATATATCTGTATGAAAAACAAAAAAAAAAAAAACCAAACATGTCAAAGCTTACCAGAAAAATGAATTTCAAAGGATTGTCAGGATTTCTAGGAGGAGGGACTTTCTTTATTCCTTTGGAGAAAACAGAGGATTTCAACATGACAAAAAAGGGCAAGAAATAATGTCAAGTGATATAATTGCCTTTAACTTGGAGTTATTAAAATCTCTTCACTTACAAAATGTAATGTGTATTTGGTATCCAAGTAGAAGTGCAATGCTAAAATGCCAGTGCAAGTGCAGACAGTACTTATCTAAAAGTAAACAGGTGAATTCCAGGATGATATGAAGGTTTGTCCACATTAACATTTCTGCTTCATATTTTTCAATGGATTGCCTGGCATTCTCTTGCAGGTGTATTTAGACCTGATGATGGTTGTACTTAACCCTTTCCTGTAGACCACCAGGGCACTCCAGATACCCACAGATGTGCAGCTTCAGGACCCCACTGAGGCTGTCCCCTGAAATGAAAACAATATGGAGATGCATTCCCAGGTGTTGACACAGGTAAATACTGGCAGATCAGTGGGATTGTATTCCTGAGAAACATGAGGTGGTGAAATGTGACTGTGCTGGGGTGTGTGTGTGCCTGTGTGTGTAATACAGTTATAACCATGCCAGCAAAGAAAATATTGCCAGCACTAAGATGCTACAGAGATCTTAGCACCATATTGTATTGTGGTAAATATTTCTTTCTTTGTTCCACTGTAGTTTTATACCCTTCTTAAAACGCATTATTGAGAGTGATTCCCACATCCCCTAGTAGTGATTAGTCAGTCATGAGTGAGAAAGTTTCAAAAGAAATTGTGTATATATACAGTAAAATAATTTTTCATTTTTATAGCTGTAATAAAAGCATGGAAAAAAGAAAGAGAAAGGAAAACAAAACCCAGCCAAACAAAAAAAATTAAATAAACATTGAATGCTACTAAAAGGAGAAATAAAAGACACAAGAAACTATGGCAGGTCAGGATTCAGATAGAGCATTCAAATCATACAGGAAATGTGAAAAGCATTCAGCACTGGTATTCAACCAGCAACATGCATAAAACAGAAAGATATTATTCCCAAGGTGATGCACATCTCTCATCCAGGGCAAACTCAAGCTAACTAGAAAAGTCAAGCACTTATCATGAAAATTACGTGAAGGATTATAAGAACAACATTCTTAGAGAAGAAACACAAACTATAAAATCCCTAATGCCAGTTATTTAGTGAGGTGTAGGTTTCATTTTCTCTCTCATCTTTTTCTTTCCTTTCAGCTTGACAAAGATAACTTGTCTAAACAATAGAAATACCTCCTGTGCTGCACCAGTTCAATCCGAAATCTATCAAGGTAATAATGTGGTTTGAAAAACCATCACAGAAGCTCACTGAAAATATTACTGAACATACACCCCAGAGAGGCAATATGGCTTATGGTTCACGTCAGGGAGATGAAAATCAAGTTAAAATACAGGCTAAGTGACATGCCCAGGGTCTCACCAGTATTTTGTGGCAGACCTAGGGTGTGAACCCAGGCTAATGTTCTGATCAGCACTTGACTACATGGACTTTGATTTAAATAGCTTACTTAAAACGTAAATCCTGAACTTAAACCCAGAAAAATGAATCAGAGGGAGGAAGTCATTTGTATATATGTAACTTTGAGAGAGATCTATCAATTAAACATATAATTTTTAAGACTGAAAATATTGTTTTAGACAAAAGAATATGCATTCTGAGCAGCAGGGACTTGTTTTTGTTGACTTTTTTTTGCTGTGTTCTACTCTCACATAATTGCCATTCAGCAAGAATTTGGATGATATTTTCAATCTGGAATGTGCAGAAGCCTAAGTTTGCCACAAATTTAGCAAGAACTTACACAGTGTTAGATCACTGCTAGAATCAGCTGGAAAAAAAATAATTTGAAAGACACTTATGACAACATCCAGGGTCACAGGTACTAAAGATACTTCAACTTAGAATTAGCTAAACCTGGAGCAAAAAAGGGCTTGCAAGAACAGACAGCAAAATATTTATCAGCTCAATCCTTGAAAGTTGTTTGGGTATTT
>VWZV01014847.1:0-69994 GCA_013397155.1 Irena cyanogastra
CAGGGCTGTAAGGAACAGGGACACGGGGGCAGGAAAAGGGACAGGGACAGGGGCAGGGACACAGACAGGGACAGGGACACAGAAAAGGGCAGGGACAGGGCTGTAAGGAACAGGGACAGGGACACAGGGGCAGGGAAAGGGACAGGGGCAGGGACAGGGACAGGGTTGGTACCGAAATAATGCCACAAAACCCAGCTGAACCTCCCCACACAAGCCCCTTTTATTATCACGGCTTGAATTGAAGGGATGGGACCACAGTCAGCTAAAAACAATTCATATCTCAAATAAACATCAGTCTAGAGGCCGTGAGGTTTAAAAGAGCAAGCAGTCGGCTATAGCTCAAAGTGCTCACAAGTTTCTTTGTTTCAGGACAATATAGAACGTCCTAACCCAATGGACACTTGCCACCAAGTTTATTTTGCTTTTTTAACTTGTCACTTTACTTACTTCTGCTGCACTGAGGGTACTTTTATCCAATGGGCTCCTATCACACTCATACACATGTGCTTCTGTTATAACTTCTAAACTCTTAGCTTGCTTTATATAATTACAGGGTTTATAAACCCTTCACCATCTTATTAACACAGTTTTTTACTTACTAAAGGCATATTCTGACTTACAACTACAGAAACGTAAGTTTATTGTTTTTCTGCTTATTGACTGTGTACTTTATTGTTACATCAATCCAAGCTTCTTCCAAGGCTGCAGATCAAATCCTTCAGTGTCTGTGGAAGTTTCTGGTTTTCCATTTCCCACAACCTCCCAGCTGAAACAGCCTGAGAGCAGCACATNCTCTTAGCTTGCTTTATATAATTACAGGGTTTATAAACCCTTCACCATCTTATTAACACAGTTTTTTACTTACTAAAGGCATATTCTGACTTACAACTACAGAAACGTAAGTTTATTGTTTTTCTGCTTATTGACTGTGTACTTTATTGTTACATCAATCCAAGCTTCTTCCAAGGCTGCAGATCAAATCCTTCAGTGTCTGTGGAAGTTTCTGGTTTTCCATTTCCCACAACCTCCCAGCTGAAACAGCCTGAGAGCAGCACATCGGGTGTAGGAGCTGAAAGCAGCACATCAGGCTGAGCCTTTCCTCTTATTAAGAGATTTTGTGTAAGTAATTCTCCATCAAACACAGCCTGAGGTGGGTTAGGGATAGGGTTAGAAAAGGGTTAGGCTTGGAAAGTCCCAAGTCAGAACCTCTGGGTGCTTTCTCAGGGCCCCATCCCATGGATTTGGGGCAGGCACAGGAACAAAGACAGTGACAGGGCAGGGCTGGTGCTGAGATGATGNTCCCACAACCTCCCAGCTGAAACAGCCTGAGAGCAGCACATCGGGTGTAGGAGCTGAAAGCAGCACATCAGGCTGAGCCTTTCCTCTTATTAAGAGATTTTGTGTAAGTAATTCTCCATCAAACACAGCCTGAGGTGGGTTAGGGATAGGGTTAGAAAAGGGTTAGGCTTGGAAAGTCCCAAGTCAGAACCTCTGGGTGCTTTCTCAGGGCCCCATCCCATGGATTTGGGGCAGGCACAGGAACAAAGACAGTGACAGGGCAGGGCTGGTGCTGAGATGATGCCACAGAAGCCAAATGAGTTCCCCCACATCAGTGCCCAGCTGAAACAGCCTGAGAGCAGCACATCGGGTGTAGGAGCTGAAAGCAGCACATCAGGCTGAGCCTTTCCTCTTATTAAGAGGTTTCGTGTGATTAAGTATCCACAAAACACAGCCTGAAGTGGGTTAGGGTTAGAAAAGGGTTAGGGTTGGAAAGTCCCAAGGCAGAACCTCTGGGTACTCTCTCAGGGCCCCATCCCATGGATTTGGGGCAGGCACAGGAACAAAGACAGTGACAGGGCAGGGCTGGTGCTGAGATGATGCCACAAAATCCAGATGAGCTCTCCCACATCAGTGCCCAGCTGAAACAGCCTGAGAGCTCCACATCAGGTGCAGGAGCTGAAAGCAGCACATCAGGCTGAGCCTTTCCTCTTATTAAGAGGTTTCGTGTGATTAAGTATCCACAAAACACAGCCTGAAGTGGGTTAGGGTTAGAAAAGGGTTAGGGTTGGAAAGTCCCAAGGCAGAACCTCTGGGTACTCTCTCAGGGCCCCATCCCATGGATTTGGGGCAGGCACAGGAACAAAGACAGTGACAGGGCAGGGCTGGTGCTGAGATGATGCCACAAAATCCAGATGAGCTCTCCCACATCAGTGCCCAGCTGAAACAGCCTGAGAGCTCCACATCAGGTGCAGGAGCTGAAAGCAGCACATCAGGCTGAGCCTTTCCTCTTACTAAGAGATTTTGTGTAATTAAATGTCCATGAAACCCTGCCTGAAGTGGCTGTGGGACAAGGGAAGGTTTGCACCGAGCCCTGGGCTGCAGGGCTGCTCTCTCCTGCTGCTTTTCCTCTGGAAAAGTCCCAAGTCAAAAACTCTGGGTGCTCTCCGAGGGCCACACCCCTGGGTTTGGGACAGTGACAGGGACAGGGGTGGGGACAGGGACAGGATTTGTGCTGAAATGATGCCACAAAACTCAGATGAGCTCCCCCACAGCAGCCAGCAGCAGTCCCCAGCTGAAACCCAGCCTGGAAGTGGCACATGAGGTGCAGGAGGCTGAGCCTTTCCTCTTATTAAGAGATTTTGTGTAATTAATTCTCCGTAAAACACAGCCTGAAGTGGCTGTAGGACAAGGGGAGCTTTGCACCAAGCTCTGGGCTGCTCTCCCTTGCTGCTTTTCCTCTGGAAAAGGCAAGATTTCTTTTTTCCTCTTACAAATCCAGCCAAAAAGAAAAAAATAAAAGAAAAAAAAATGTGCTAAGAAGTTAAATAGGGACAGCAGCAGCCCACCAGTGGCTGCACTATTTCTTGCAACATGTTATTTTCTCGTCTGATTTGTCAGAGTTTCCTGTTCAATGCAGAAACATCAAATTTAAGTCTGGCTTCTGCCTCCCTTCCCAGGGAGAGGGGAGAGACAATGGGGAAATATCCAGCAGAGCCTCCACCAACTCTCATGGCCATCACCTCAAAAAGAAAAATTCCTTAAACAGCAGGAAGAATCAGCCCCATCCTTACAGAGGTGATGGGAATAAAACAAAAGACATAAAAATGTCCAGATTTCCCCAAAGGTTTGCAAGAGCCAGAGCAGGACTCAGGGATTCCCTCAAGGCAGCACAATTGTCTTGTTCTCACTTGTAAGAGTTCAAAAGGACACCAAAAATTAAATCCCCTCTCTGTCTGCGCTGACAGGAAACCATCGGAGCAGGGATGACCCACAGTGGGAAAGTTCCTGCCAGGAAATGAAGTCAGGACTCTCAGAGTTTCACTTTTCCCATCGAAACAACCCCAGCAAACATTTAACGTGTTCCTTTGGGGAGTTTTCCTCTCCGAGCAGAGCAGCAGCCCAGGAACCGGGGCCAGGGAGGGCTGGGATCGAGCAGGACAGCAGCAATGCCTGAGGAGGGAGATTTTTAAATCCCAGATCCTTTGGGACAGGGACTATCCCGTAAAAGCTAAAACACACGAGCAGCACACAAAGGAATTTGCAAACAGATTGGAGCGGATTGGTACCGTTCCCATGGCCACGACAGACTCAGACCCCGAATTCTGCCCAAGGTTCAAGCGAGATTTTTCTATAATTTTTCTATAAATATGCAATTTTCCCACTCTAACACCGCCCTCTGCTGCAAGCCGGGCTCGGTGCTCAGGAACAGATTCCCGAGCGTTGCCCGTGGCAACGCAGTTGTTGAAGGCGATAAAAATTCTGATGTCTCCGTGGCTTCGAAAATGCCAGAGCATCAAAATGCAAATGATGCAGCCTCCTGCAAAGGGCATCTGAGGTAAGGGATATGTTTGGCTCGGGGAGGAGCAGAACGGTGAGAACTGAGCACAGCTCCCTGTGACACCTCGGGCATCTGCTGCGTTGTCACCTCCTGCCCACTCCTGCAACACTCGCGAGCTCTTTTCTTCCAGAACCAGGGCAAACTCCCCCCAAACCGGTATTTTAACGCCTCTTTTCCCGGAGCTGAGCGCTGCTCCTGCTCAGGAAAAGGCTGTTTATAATCAGATGGAATTGCCCCAGCCTGGCAAGGGAGAAGCGAAGCCGAGGCAGCTGCTGGAATTTGCATTTAGCCCTCGCCACTCTCTCCTCCAAGCCGGAGCTGCTCAGGCTTGGCCCAAGAATTTCACAACCAGCTGCAAAAAAATTCCTCCTGCCCACGGCAAAAATCCTGATTTCACCCTGCCAGCCTGGGGCTCCCAGCGAGTTCTGCCCACGCTTGAGCCCCAGGGAGGCATTTTTATGGGGAACAGCCATTCCCAAACCCTGGTTAATGCAGGAGCAGCGATAATTTAACTTGCCATTCCCTGGGGAGACTTGGTGTCCCTGGGGTGGCCGCTCCATCTCAGCACAAGGCCCTGAAAATTCATGGAATTGGTGCTTTCAAATTCCTCGAGGGAAATAACTGATTTCTGCTTGCCTGGTTTGCCTCAAAATGGATTTAGAGGAAAACACCTGAGCTGGGCTAGCATTAGGAATTTTGTGTTTTGTTAGGGATGAGATAAACACAGAGTGAGCTCCACAAAGAGTGGGAGCAGGCCCTGGGATTTCCACTTTTCAGCTGATCTCCCCAAAATGAGTTCTAATGAACTCTGGAGCTGCTGCTGTGCTTTCCCTCAGGAATTCCAGGGAGTGCTGGATAAATCCAGATCCTTCTCTGGGATGGGGAATTTGGGGGAACCTCAGCAGCAGCGCCTTCCCTGCCAAGCTGTGGCTGCAGAAAGTGAAGCAGAGCCCTCCCAGCCAGACATCAGAATCAATAAATTCACAGCAAATCCAAAATTCCCTCCTAGGAGAGGAGCTAAGGAACATCTCAGCTCCAGAGTATCCAGACACAACAGATCCAGAGATTAAAAGTCATCACAGCAGGCAGGGGTTGAAATCTCACCAGAGCAAAGTGGCCTGGTCAGGAAAATATTCCACATTTTCCTTGCTGTTGTTCCTATTTCCTGGTAAGGACTGGAATTCTTCAGAGAGGAGCAGCTCAGAATTCCTGCTGCCCCACGGCAGTGCAACACTTCAGTATCCAGGACTGTCCATCCCACAGGAATATTGGAAAATAAGGAATCAGCTGGTTCAAAAATTCCCTCTGGAATGACCCTTTTGAGAAAAGAACCAAGTGGTCTTTAAAATGACCTGATCTTTTTGTAAAAGTCCTGATTTTGGTTTATATCCCAACAGAAAAAAGAGAAGCCCAGCACTTGGGCAACATTTATTCCTTGGAATTTATCCCTCAGCAGGGGCTGGGGGCCTGGGGCAGATACCTTTGTGTGGTAAAGAAGGAGAACAATTTTGCAAAGACAGAATTCAGTCATTGATCATTTAAGCTTCCCAGCACCCAGGACAAAGCAGGCTCCAGCCAGGCTCTGCAATCCCACAGAGGAGGACAGGACAGAGGGGACACCCAGGAGGAGCCCACCGATGTCACCTGGTTTGGCTTTACAGGAGATGAGCTGGGGTTGTGTTTAATCAGACTCGGGTACAAAGCAAAGATCAGCAGCAATGGCATCGGAAAGTGGCTCTGATCTGATTCCAGAGCACGGGAAAGAGGGAATCTGGGGACAAAGCTCAATGGGGAGAAGGAAATTTCCTTTTAACAGCTATTTTTGGTTATGTGAGAGGCCAGGAATGGCTGTTATCATTTCTACTCCTGACAGGGATTTGGGATGGGGCAGCATCCAAAGGAGGACATGAGGATGAGGAAGGGTCTGGAGGAGAAGGTGAGTGAGGAGAGGCTGAGGGTGCTGGGAATGTTCAGCTGGAGCAGAGGAGGCTGAGGGGAGACTCATCAGAGTCACAACGTTTTGTGAGGGGAAGAGCAGGGGCAGGGACAGAGCAGGGACAGGGACAGAGCAGGGACAGCACCCAGGGCACGGCTGGAGCTGGGCCAGGGCAGCTCAGGCTGGAGCTCAGGGAAAGGTTCTTCCCCCAGAGGTGCTGGCACTGCCCAGGCTCCCCAGGGAATGGGCACGGCCCCGAGGCTGCCAGAGCTCCAGGAGCCTTTGGACAGAGCTCAGGGATGGACAGGGTGGGGCTGTTGGGGGTCTGGGCAGGGCCAGGGCTGGACTGGATGATCCTTGGGGGTCCCCCCCAACTCAGCTTTCTCTGTGATCCTGTGACCTTGCCAATGTCAATTACAGAATCCCAGACTGCTTTGGGTGGAAAGGGACCTTAGAGCCCATCTAGTGCCACCCCTGCCATGGCAGGGACACCTTCCACCCTCCCAGGGTGCTCCAAGCCCCATCCAGCCTGGATTTGAAACTTCCAGGGATCATCTCTCACCAAAGAGAAGGAAAATGGCCAAAGCTGCAGAGCAGAGGGAACGCCCAGCCCTGGCTGAGCCCAGCCTAACCCGGAATTTGTCCAAGCAGCTGAGCAGCCCAGCCCCAACTCCTGGGGACAGACACGGCCAAGACAGTGATGTCCCCACTGCTGGGAGTGACCCCACACCCACAGGGACCACCCCAGCAGGGTGGAGATGCCAATGTCACACTTGTCCCTGTCACATCATTGACATCAACTGCACAGCCCAGCCCTCAGAATCCTGGAATCACAGAATCCTGAAATCCTAGAAGCATGGAGTCCTGGAATCCTGGAATCCTGAAATCCTGGAATCCTGAAATCATGGAATCCTGTAATGATGGAACCCTGGAATCCTGGAATCGTGGAACCATGGAATCCTGTAATTATGGAATCTTGGAATCCTGAAATCATGGAATCGTGGAATTATGGAATCCTGGAACCATTCAGGTTGGAAAAGACCTCTGAGGTCACCAATTCCAGCTGTCCTTCTGTCACAAAGCCATCTGCCATGCCCCTAAATTCATCCTGCTGTATCCATGGGCAGGGTGGAGCCTCTTTCCTCCAGGACCTTCCTCAGGCCTGAGAACCTTCAGCAGCTGCTTGAGTTCACATCTAACTTTGGACAAGTTAAAATATTCAAAGTTTGCTCCTCTGCTTTTGGTAAAAAAAAGGTCTCGCACCCGTGGGGGCAAACAAGCCAAGAAGGATGGCAAGGAAGGGGAGCAAACTCCACAGCAGAGTCCAGCACCCCAAGAGGGGCCCAGCTGATTTCCTACATGTGAGAATCCTAACCCTAAACAGGCAGAGGAATCCCGTCCCCACAGGCAGTCAGAATCCTCTCTGATACGGGATTATTGGGATGAAGCAGCGCAGGAAATTCCCAGGTTCCAGCAACTCCATGACAGTTCCATTTTCACAGCAGTTTCAACAAGCAGGAGGCAATAAATGCAATTAAAAAGTGTTAATGAATAATTAAAGTCACATCTTAGGACAGAAATGAGTCCAAAAGGGTAAAAGTCCAAGGTTTGATTAGCTTTAAGTGTTTCCTACACAAATAACTTCTCATTTTTTCTTGTGATGTTTGCATTTGAAGGAATATCCAGAGTTAATTACCTGGGCAGAGTTCTGTGAGATTTTAACATTAAAAGCTAAAATTAAAAGAGAACAATTAATAGATCAAGACAGATTATTAGAAGTATTCAACACTCCATCAGTTGTCAAGCAGTTTTAACACAACAGGAACCAGAATGGTTTCAGTTTTGTTTATACTGTTCAAAAACATTCCTCTTATTTTCTTTTTCTTTTCACAAGACTTAAAATCTGAATCAGAATCAAGTTTATGTTTTCTTCGCCTTGGACCTTCATGAAAAGCATCTGCACCACAATCTAAATATAAAATTTCCTTTTCCCCCTTCTTTTGAGGAAGAGAAGGGTTTGTTTGGCAAAACAAACATAATTTAAAGCTGTGCTGCACCTCATTCTGTCTTATTTATCAGAGCATTTCTCAGGGGGAAATTCTGTTTATTAAAGGGATTTGGCTGGCAGAAAACACTTCCCTGAGCTCCCAAAATTCCACAGTAGCAGGAATTATCCCAAAGTCCCTTCACCAACAGCCCCACAGCAGGAAATCCAGGGAAAACAACTTTCTATCAGTTTCTTCCAGCACTGACTCAAAGTTCTGCTCCACCTCTGCTCCATGGCAATGTCCTAGCAGAGAACCCTTGGAAGTGCTTCCCAAGTGTCTGGGTTTGAACAGGCAGATGTGTGCTGAGGAAGGCAGGAGCCTCCCCTGAAATGGAAAATGCAAACCCCCTCCCTCTGAATTGTTATAATTTTGAAATTCAGGGGCTCTCAGGCAAAGATACGGGAATAGGAATAACAGTTCTTTACTAGGAACATTAAAAATACAAATGCAAGAGTGCAAACAAACAGTGGCAGAGTGAGAACAGGAGCTGAGCCCTGTGGGTCAGGGTGTTGGTGGCAGTGCCATTCCATGGTGGCTCAGCCCTCCTGCAGTGCCAGGGCTGGCTCTGCTGGAGCAGGGATCCTGGACAAGGCTGGAGTTTTCCTCTGGAGCTGCAGTGCTGCTGGAGATGGGCCTGGGCTCCCTCTGGGAATGCAGGGGAGAAGAAAGCTGCTCCTCTGGGAATGCAGTGGGAAAAGGCTGCTGTGGGGCTGGCAGGGTCAGATTCTATCCAGGTAGGAATGCTTGGCTCCTCCCCTGGGCGGAGCCTCTCCCGATGGGATGCTGGAATTTTCTCAGCCATGCAGGGACACTCAGTGGCCATGAAGAGCAGAGATCTCCTGGAGGGAGGATTGGCTGTGGGAGAGATAAAGAAAAACTGCCCAAAGAACAGCAGATACCTGCCCAGCTCTGACAGCTGGGGATAGAATCACACACTTATCTTACAGCCCAGGACACCAACTTATCCCAACCTGGGGGAAATGGCTCTGAGAGCCATTGAGGGGAGAGGGAACAGGGAAAGATTTGTTTTCTTGGGAAAGAGGATGTGGAATGCCTGTGCACATTTCCCTCCTGAACTCCAGCTCACACCTGGAGAGAGGCAGGATGGGCACAGAGCTCCCTCACAGATGAGGAAGCAGAAAAAGTTTTTCCTTGGGACCATCAGCCCATCCTGGCCATCCCAAATCCCAACTATCCCAAAGCTCCCAGGACATCCAGGTGTGAACCAGGGCTGGCAGAAAACACTTCCCTGAGTTCCCAAAATTCCACAACAACAGGAACTGCCCCGATGTACCTTGACCAGCAGCCCTCAGGACATCCAGCAGCTCCACTGAGAACCAGGATGGCTTGAAAGAGGGCAGGAACCACCCCTGGGCACCTTCCCAGCTCCAGGGCTGGGTCACAATCCTGTTCCATCAATTTCTGGGCATCACTGAATCTTCAAAGCTCAGGGGGTGAAGCAGAAGGGGCTGGGGCAGGAGCAGAGTTTGTCCTCTTCCCTATCTAACACTTTCCTCCAAGTTCTTCCATCTTCCAGTGTTTCCTCAATTCCTTTTATCTGAATTAAAATCAGATGGTGGGGATGGGGGAGAAAGACCTCACAAGCCCTCAATCCATGGCTAGAACATATTTGTCCCGAAGTGATCAAATTCCTGCTAAAAATTTGATTAAAACATCCCTGGCAAGCCCTCCAAAGCAAAGATTTTCCCCCCAAAGGAACACTTCCAACACGCTCTTCCTTCACAGAGGTGAAACCCGGGTTGTGCTTCACCCTCTGGGGGATCCCCTTCTCGTTCCACATTAACCTTTCACAGGAATTTTTCTGGGAATAATCTCACTGAATTCCAGTGTTTAGTCTGGGACAGGGAAAAAAATTATTTCCCTCCCCAGCCCCTCTCCTTTAACACGGAGCATTTTCCCTTAGAATAACCAACCTATTTTGGGGAAGGGAGAGACAGAGCATATTTGGGCTGGAATTTTATCTTCAACTCCCTATTTAAATTGGCCAAAAAATGCCTCGAAGTCTGAACAAGCTTTCTAGAAGGAAGAAAAAAAGAGCCCTGATAGCTGCCTGAGCCTCCAGCACAGGGAGATTTCAGATTCTTGTGGTCTGAAAGCCGTTCAAAGATGAAGATTCCGGACGGGTTTTACGATGTGAGGCTGCCCCATAAATTTGTGGTGGCTCTGCAAGTGCTCCAGGAACGTCTGGAGACTGAATGGGAACAGAACAGTGAGAAATTCCCTGTTTATTGTCAGGAAGTGGATGCAGGGACAGCTCAGCATCAGTGCAACAGCTGCTGGGGGATGGAATAAGCAGAGGGTCCTTTCCCAGCAGAACAGACTCGTGGAACAGTTCAGGTTGGGAGGGATCTTAAATCCACCCAGTGCCACCCCAGGGACACCTCCCACTGTCCCAGGGGCTCCCAGCCCCAATGTCCAACCTGGCCTTGGGCACTGCCAGGGATCCAGGGGCAGCCACAGCTGCTCTGGGAATTCCAGCCCAGCCCCTCCCCACCCTCCCAGGGGACAATTCCCAATTCCCAAGATCCCATCCAGCCCTGCCCTCTGGCAGTGGGAGCCATTCCCTGTGTCCTGTCCCTGCAGGCCTTGTCCCCAGTCCCTCTGCAGCTCTCCTGGAGCCCCTTCAGGCCCTGCAAGGGCTCTGAGCTCTCCCTGGAGCCTTCTCCTCTCCAGGGGAGCACCCCCAGCTCTCCCAGCCTGCCTCCAGCCCTGCAGCAGCTCCAGGGCCTCCTCTGGGCTCTCTCCAGCAGCTCCAAGTCCTTTGGATGTTGGAGCCCAGTTCTGCAGGTGGGGAATCACCTGAGCAGAGCAAATATCCTCAGGTGAAGGAATCAGGCATCACTTCTGGGACATCACTTGTAACAGTGGCTCCAAGAAACTGCTGCAGAAATCCTTATTAATAATAATGAAAATCAAAGAAAAGCTGCTGCATTCTAAAGAGACATTGGAATTTTATGGACAGGGAAGGGAAAACACTTCTGGAAGCAGCTGGGACAGGAGTCACCAGGGCAGGGTTGCCTCATGCTTGTGCTCAGCACTGCAGCTGAAATAGGATTTTGCTCTGGGCTGCAGCCGGATTTCATCAGTTTGTGTTTGGGCTTTTGCACAACTCGAGCTCGCTGTGCTCCGAGGGCTGTGCCAAGATTCCCTGGAGCAGCCTGTGCCGGGTTTATGGGATCCACAGAACCTTACAAAGCTCTATGGAGCTGCTGTCAGGGCTAAGATCTGCTCAGCAGCACACAGGGCAAAACCCCAAACCCTTAAATGTGTGACAGCACTGAAACACCGATGGGCCCGGCAGGGAGAGGCTCCCCCTGCCCTGGCGGGTGTGGAGCAAATCCCTGGAGAGAGGGGGCCACCCCCTGTGGCAGCGATGTGCCCGGCTGTGCCCGGCACTCCTGGGCATCCTGGCACCCCTGTCCTGGTGCCAGGCTCTGTCCTGGACTGTCCTGGTACTCCTGGGCATCCTGGCATCCCTGTCCTGGTGCCAGGCTCTGTCCTGGACTGTCCTGGACTGTCCTGGTACTCCCGGGTGTCCTGGCTCTCCTGGGTGTCCTGGCACCCCTGTCCTGGTGCTGGGCTCTGTCCTGGACTGTTTTGGCACTCCTGGGTGTCCTGGCACCCCTGTCCTGGTGCCAGGCTCTGTCCTGGACTGTCCTGGTACTCCCGGGTGTCCTGGCTCTCCTGGGCATCCTGGCACCCCTGTCCTGGTGCCAGGCTCTGTCCTGGGCTGTCCTGGTACTCCTGGGTGTCCTGGCTCTCCTGTCCCCATGCAGGGCTCTGTCCTGGACTGTTTTGGCACTCCTGGGTGTCCTGGCACTCCTATCCTGGTGCAGGGCTTTGTCCTGGACTGTCCTGGCACCCTGGGATGTCCTGGCACTCCTGGACTGTCCTGGCTCTCCTGCCCCCATGCAGGGCTCTGCTCTGGGCTGTGCAGGGGATTTGAGGCTGGCTGGGCTGAGGAGAACCTCACCCATGGGAATATTTGAGTGTAGCCCTGTTCCTCTCTCCCATGGGAATGTTGGGAGGTCTGTGCTCTCCTGCTCCCCTGAGGAAAGCTCCCTCCTGGGCTGAACGCACTGAAATCCTCGAGGGAAAGACCTCTGGATGCAGGGAAAACAGGGAAATTCCAAGCTGCTGGGAATTGTTTCTCCCCCATCTGTGGGTTTAGCAGCCCCTGGCCAGGCTGGTGCAGCCCCTTTGCTGTGGCAGGGGCTGTAGGGACAGCAGTGAGGGAATCATGGAATATCCCCAAGGATTATCAATCCCAACTCCCGGCCCTGCCCAGACAGTCCAAAAATCCCAGTCTGTCCCTGGGAGTGTTGTCGGGGGCTCTGACAGCCTCGGGGCCATTCCCTGGGAGCTGTTCCAGTGCCCAGCACCCAAATCCAGCTCATTTTCACCCCCTGCACTTTCCCTGGCCATGCCTGACTCCAGCTCCACTTTTTTTCATCACATCCCAAATGTGGAAATTCCCTGAGCTTCTTCCAGGAAAGTTCTCAGCCCTCTCGAGTTTCAGCTGATGCAAAAATCCCAGAGCAGCTCATCTGTGCTCACATGTCCCTACATCAGGCTGAGGTGGGAAAATACATGGATTTTAGGAAACTTGATAAAATACACTACTTAATATTCTGTTTTATAATGCCATTAATTGATTTTATCAGATAATAATCTCTGAAATATTAATCCAGTTTCCAAATGGTTCAGGTTCCTCATTTCCACCCAAACAGGGCCCCGGTTATCCTGGAACCCTACAAAGGGACAAAATCCTGGCTGAGCACTCCAGCTTCATCTTCACTTTCCTTCTTTTCACTTCTGCAGCCAAAATCTTCTGCAGGTTCATTTCTGCAGAATCCATCACATCCATCCTCACCATTGTCCCAAAATCCCAGGGAATAGCTAGCACACAGCAAACCCCATTCCCTGTGTGGGAAGTCAGGGATGGCCCAGGATGTGGGACTGGGGATGGAACCTCCCCATGGAGGGGGAAATCAGGGATGGCCCAGGACATGAGACAGGGGATGGAATCTCCCCACGGAGCACAGCAAATCCCATTCCCTGTGTGGGAAGTCAGGGATGGCCCAGGATGTGGGATTGAGGATGGAGCCTCCCCACGGAGAGGGATCACTGCCAAAGCTGTCCCAGAGCCCAGGGCAGCCCTGCCCATGCAAATCCTCAGGAATTGCACTGATCCTCCTGCACCCATGGGAGCCTCGGGCTGTGCTTCCTCCTCCTGGAGACGGGAACACCTAATCCATGGATTGGGAAAGGTCGGTGCTGGTACATTCAGATCCCACAAATCCTGGCTGTTGGACAATTCTGGGGTGGAGATGGGTGGGACCAACATTTCACCTGAAATTCTCCTCTCTCCCACCATGCCAGAGTGCCCGTGCAGAGCCCCTGGAGTGCAGCCCTGGGAATGCCCTGTTCCCACTGGCATTGCTGCATGGAAATCTCCTCCAGCTCTTCTGGATGAACGGGTATTTTTATTTTCCAAGGCAATATTTATTTCCAAGTACAGATATTTTTATTATTCCTTGGATCAGGGGAGGCTGAGCAAGGCACAGACCCAGGAGCTTCAGCATTTTGGATCTCATCCTGCAGGGAGTTCACCTTCCATCCATGGATCAACCACTCCATCCATCCATCCTTCCATCCATCCATGGATCAATCCATCCATCCATCCATGTATCCATGCATCCATCCACCCATCCATCCCACATCCATCCACCCATCCATCCATCCATCCATCCATCATCCATCCATCCATCAATCCATCATCCATCCATCATCCATCCATCCATCAATCCATCATCCATCCATCATCCATCCATCCATCCATCCATCATCCATCCATCCATCTATCCCCATCCATCCATCCATGGATCAATCCATCCCACATCCATCCATCCGTGGATCCATGGATCCATCCATCCCTCCATCATCCATCCATCATCCATCCATGTATCCATGTGTCCATCCATGTATCCATGTGTCCATCCATCCATCCATCCATCCTTCCATCCATCCATGGATCAATCCATCCCCCATCCTTCCATCCATCCATCCATCCATCCATCCATCCATGGATCCATCCATCCATCCATCCATCCATCCAGCCCTCCATCCATCCATCCCTTCATCCACCCATCCATCCATGGATCCATCCCTCCATGGATTCATCCATCCATCCATCCATCCATCCATGGATCCATCCCTCCATGGATCCATCCATCCATCCATGGATTCATCTATCCATCCATCCATCCATTCATCCATCCATCCATCCATGGATCCATCTTTCCATCTCTCATTTTGGGGACAGGTTCTCATCTAATTCTTGACTCAGAGGATGCCGAGGCCTTGGCTCAGGTGTCCCAAAGAAGCTTTGGATGCTCCTGAACCCCTGGAAGTGTCCAAGGCCAGGTTGGAGCTCCCTGGGATAGTGGGAGGTATCCCTGGGAATTGGGATCAGATGAGATTTAAGGTTCCTTCCAACCCAAACCATTCCAGAATTCCATGGTTTTAGTTCGGGCTCCATTAATTTCCCCACCCAAATTCACATTTATTAAAAATCAAATTTCTTATGCATTTCCCTTTTTTGGAAGAATAAATAGTGCCCCAAAAAGCTTGGGGAGTTATTCTGTTATGCAAAATTCTGATTTTTATTTCACTTTCACATCTATCAATGACACAGGGACCAAAATGTCTTTGTTCCTAAAACATTCCTGTCAAAGCCATGGTGCTGGAATTACTATTTAGTGACTATTTTAATTTACAGCAGATCAATATGGTGAGAAATGATATCATGTGTGTCATTTTTGTGTTTGCTGAAGAAGTCAGACTGAAAAAAGTAAATAAAATAAAAATAAATCTAAAAAAAAACCAAAACAAAACAAAACAAAAAACCCCAAAACTAAAATTTAAAAAATAAAAAATAAAAACTAAAAAAATAAAACAATTTTTTTAACAGCATAATAGTTTATTTTTCATAAATGAAAATTCCCTTTCCCCAAAGACCTGCACATGTCAAAACTGCAGAACCATCAGGGGGACTGATCTGTGCCATTCCCAGCAGCCCACATCAAGAACAGGGAATCCAAACCAAAATCACTGCAATATTCCATGACCCTAAAAACCTCTCGGCCCCAAAACACGACCCCAGAGTGCGGGGAGAACGCTGAGGATGCAAATCTCAAATATGTGGGGAAAAAAAGGGGAGGAAATGGGGCTCTTTTTGTGCCTGCCTGCCAGGATCTGCACAAAATTTATTTGTGGGAGCCTCACAAATTTGCAAAGAGTTGCAAACGTTGTGTTGGTGAAAAACGACCCCGTTCCCCAAGGCCTCACTATTATTTTAAAGCGTAAATAAAAATAGCGGCATCACCTCACGCTGGAGAGCCCTAAAAGTGCATCTGGGGAAGGATGAAACCCTCTTCTGCAGCCCTAAAATGATGATTCACAGGGCTCTTTCCACCCTCTGCGACAGAAAATGGGAATCTGAGCAGGTTTTTTTCATTTAAAAGGTCTCATTAAACCCAAAGCCAAGCTGCTCCGGCCCCATAACGGCCCTAATACGTCAATCCTAATAGACCCTCCCCGCCGTGGGGTGCCTTTGGAGGACATCAAAAGGATCCTGCTGCTTTCCAAGCCCAGCATCCCGCTTTTCTCCCAGGAACATCATTCCAAGGCCAGGGTTTAGCAGGAATTAAGGCTGAGCTCGCATCCCTTTATCTGCTGGGGACACTCCAAGATGTGCTAATGTCCCACAGAAGTGACAGCGCTGAAACCCAGGGAAATCAAGGATTTCTTGGCTCACTGCTGCTGCAGGATCAGCTCCATCCATCCCCATCCTCTGTCCTTAATTAAAAGTTTCTTTCCTTTAATAGATGCTGCATCAGTGGGGAGTGCTGGGCTGGATTTTGATTTCGGGGTCGTTTTGTTGCTTAACGGCACTTTGGAGATCTCTGATGTGGCTTTTCCTGGGGATGCAGCCCATAATAATTCATCAAAGGTGTGCTGACACCAATTTATCCGGGACAGAGCTGGTGGCATCCCCGTGGCCAGAATTGTAAAGCCCTGCCTGTTACAACTTCACCAAAACGCTGCTGTTCTGCGAGAAATTCCAAATGGGAATTCTGTTGGGAAGTGGGGTTGGATTTATTTAAGGAAATAGCTGAAAAAAAGTATTATCAGCAAATGGGAGGCTGTGACAGTGGACATTGAGGGGACATTGAGGGGACTTTGTGTGTCCCTGTGTGCAGGGAGGACAGAGCAGGGCCAGGCTCTGCTCCAGGGCTCAGCAATGGCCCCAGAGCCACGGGCAGGGCCTGAGCCCAGGAATTCCCCCAGGAGATGAGGAAAAACTTCTTCCTTGGGCAGTGCCCGAGCCCTGGACAGAGCCCAGAAAGGGCATTTAGGGTTTTTTGTTAGGTTTTTGTTGTTTTCTTTTGGGGTTTTTTGTTTGGTTTGGATTTTTTTAATGTTGGGGGACTTTGTTTGTTTGTTTGTTTATGGTTTCTTTTGGGGGACTGGGGGTTTGTTGTTTTTTATTCTTTTATTGTTGTTCAGTTGGTTTTGGGGGGGCTTTTTTTTGTTTGTTTTGTTTTTTGGTTTGGTTTTTGGTTTTAGTTCTGGTTTGGTTTTGGTTTTTTTTTAACAGGGAGTCTCCTCCCTGGGATGTTCCAGAGGCACATGGACACCCTGCTGTGCCCTGAGCTCTGGGCTGGCCCTGCTGGAGCAGGGAGTGGCACCAGTGACCCCATGGGGTCCTCCCAGCCTGACCCAGTCTGTGATGAAAAACTGAGGAGGGAACAGCAAATTCCCACAGTAATGAGACTCTGTAGTAAAAAACCCACTGGGAAAAAGATGGTCTGGAAAGCGAAATTGGGAATTTTTGGTTCTGTTTTGCCCCTGCCTCAACACCACTGAACTGCTGAGTAGTGTTTTTGGTCCAGACAACAGCAAATACAATCCCTGTCTTCAGCAGCAAAGCTTCTGCACGTTTCTCCAGTTGGAAATATTTCATTTTTCCCTTTCCTGGCCTGTCTTTCCACAGCAGCTCCTGCCTGGAATTCCCATTTGTCAATTGTGCCATTCTTGGCTGCAGAATCTCTGAGGTTTCAAGCTGAGGAGGGAAACTTCGGTGGTTTGGGGGGTTTGGATGTGAAAACCAGGGGATTTTCACTCTGTCCCACAGCATTCCAGCTCTCCTGAGCAGGATTTATGTTGGAATTAAGCCACCAAATACCAGGATAACTCCTTTTTTTGCTTTTATTTTTATTTTTCTGGCTGTTCCCGCTGCCCACCAGATCCTGCAGGATAAGAGTTGAAGGCAGCAATGCCCGAGAGCAAATCCAGGGTAATTACACAGCAGCTCAGCCCTCACACCACTTGTAAACTCCATGATCTGGTGCTTTTATAATGTATTTATAGCCCAGGGAAAATGCCTGACTAGAGAGAAAAACCCAGCAATTCTGCACTGGGCAATTATGGGAATGAGGGAAATGAGAGATTTCCAAGAAATGCTTCCTGTTTTCCTCCTGCAGGGATTCCACTGGGGGAGCTCCAGTTCTTGCCCTCCCTTTGTCAGTTCCATGGAAGGAAAAGGTCATTTTTTGATAAGAGGATATAAAATAGGAGTTGATGGAGCCTGATCCAAACATCCCACTAGGAATTCAGCACCTTGCCCATTTTCCTATGGATTCCTCCTTTCCAAGACACCCAGGGCATCATTACTGTCCTGGTTTGGGGCAAATTTGGGAGAAAACCTCCAAAGGGGTTCCTCCAGAAAGCAGATTCAAGCAGCCCCTCCCCCAACTTGTTCGGGAAAATATTTTCTTGGAGAAAAATGGAAAAAAACTGTTTATTTAACAGGCAAAGCATTCACCAGCACAAAAAAAAAATAAAAAAAATAAAAAAAAAAGAACAATATTAAACAAAACCTCTCGCTGTTCTGAAGAGATGACAAACTTGGAAAGTCCCCTCCATGGGCTGTAGCTGGGCTCACCCAGGCTGTTACCAGTCTCTTATCAGTCTCTTATCAGTCCCTCCTGTGCTGGAAATGCCACGGCCCAGGCCTGGCCCAACGGGCCACAGGTGTGAGCTGCTGCTGCTCTTCTGGGTGTTCAGTCTAGAGCAGGTTTAAAGAGGTCCAAGGAAACAGAAAACCCATAAAACTAACTGAAAACAAAGGACAACTCTGTTCTGCTGTCTGTCCATCCACAGACAACACAATCCAGGAGTAGGAATGTGGAGGAGTGAGTGCAGTTCCTGAGAACAAACTGCCCGCTCCTTCTTCCCCCCTTCACTCTCAGAACCAATTTCAAATGTGTAAAACTTATTTCTGGCCTAAACAGACTATCTTAGGTTACAAGATGTGGCTGGGTGTGATTCTATCCCCAGCTGTCAGAGCTGGGGCAGGTATCTGCTGTTCTTTGGGCAGTTTTTCTTTATCTCTCCCACAGCCAATCCTCCCTCCAGGAGATCTCTGCTCTTCATGGCCACTGAGTGTCCCTGCATGGCTGAGAAAATTCCAGCATCCCATCGGGAGAGGCTCCGCCCAGGGGAGGAGCCAAGCATTCCTACCTGGATAGAATCTGACCCTGCCAGCCCCACAGCAGCCTTTTCCCACTGCATTCCCAGAGGAGCAGCTTTCTTCTCCCCTGCATTCCCAGAGGGAGCCCAGGCCCATCTCCAGCAGCCCTGCAGCTCCAGAGGAAAACTCCAGCCTTGTCCAGGATCCCTGCTCCAGCAGAGCCACCCCTGGCACTGCAGGAGGGCTGAGCCACCATGGAATGGCACTGCCACCAACACCCTGACCCACAGGGCTCAGCTCCTGTTCTCACTCTGCCACTGTTTGTTTGCACTCTTGCATTTGTATTTTTAATGTTCCTAGTAAAGAACTGTTATTCCTATTCCTGTATCTTTGCCTGAGAGCCCCTGAATTTCAAATTTATAATAATTCAGAGGGAGGGGGTTTGCATTTTCCATTTCAGGGGAGGCCCCTGCCTTCCTCAGCAGACACCTGTCTGTTCAAACCCAGACACAGATGAATGGGGATAAAGTCATAAAGTCACCCCAGGGCAATTACCCTGTTCCTTTGAAAGCCTGGCATTTGAAATCTGCAGAATGATTCAGGCAGGATATGGGTGAAGTTATCTTCCAGAAGCTGCTCAGGCTGTTTCCCATCCCAAAGAAGCACTAATGAGGGGGTTGGTGACCATGTTAATTATTCCTAATTGCTCCCACCTCACAGATGGGATCTTGGAAGTGAAGAAGGAAAGAAGGGACAGATCAAAAGGGGCAGAGCCTGGGACACTTTTCTGAGAGGAGAAATCCCCCACACAAATGGGGATGATATTTTAAGGACTCCTGGGATGTGAACACAGACTTGTGTCTGAGCAAATCCACATCCTGTGCTCACATCCCACTGCTGGCACTGCCTGGAGTCACTTCCAAGTGGGATTTTCCTGTAGCCTGGGGAGTTGGGAGCTCAGATATTGGCAGTGAAGGTTCTGGCTGTGATATCCACTCTTGATGAGAGGTTTGGGTTTTGACTGAGAGAATTTCGGTTGTTCAGCCTGGAGAGGAGAAGCTTTGGGACAAAATAATCGTGGCCTTGCAGGGCCTGAAGGGGCTCCAGGAGAGCTGCAGAGGGACTGGGGACAAGGCCTGCAGGGACAGGACACAGGGAATGGCTCCCACTGCCAGAGGGCAGGGCTGGATGGGATCTTGGGAATTGGGAATTGTTCCCTGGGAGGGTGGGGAGGGGCTGGGCTGGAATTCCCAGAGCAGCTGTGGCTGCCCCTGGATCCCTGGCAGTGCCCAAGGCCAGGCTGGACATTGGGGCTGGGAGCCCCTGGGACAGTGGGAGGTGTCCCTGGGGGTGGCACTGGGTGATCTCTAACGTCCCTTCCAACCCAAACCATTCCATGACTCCATAAAAACACCCAGCAATGAAATGAGGTGAGGTTTGAGCTTTTCTGAGTCTGGGATTAATTCCTCTGGCAGATTTGGGCTCCAGCCACGTTTGGCTCAGGGTCTGACCGTGACACTGGAGGGGAGGGCCCCAGTCCCAGGTTTAAAATCCCCACTGGTGCCCCACAGGCTGCTCTGCCTCTCTCAGGAAGCTTTGGGCACCTCTCAGGGTTTGTGTTCCAGGACAGAGCTCTAGGCCGGAGCCTGCAGAGCTGCTGCTGTCAGGGTTTTGCACCATCTGCCTCTTCCCAACTGGAGACACTTCCTGCTGCAGGAACCAGAGCCCAGCCTGGGCTGGTTTCAAGGTTTCCAGATGCTTCTTTGCATTTCCATGGCAATAAAAGCCTTCTCTGTGCTCCTGAGCTCGGTCAGGTGCATCCTGTGTTGGTTCAGTCTTGACCCAGCCCATGGATGACACCAAAATCCTTGGAGGAGCATTGTGGAGCTCAAAGGGTGGGAGCCTGGCTGAGCCCGGATGGAAAACGGGCAGGAGGATACCTGGCAACATTCCTGTCCAATTAAAGCTAATTTATTGTCCATTTTTCTCCTCTCTGCTGCTCTGTTATTAATTGTTAATGTAGCGGTGCAGTCGCTGCTGTGTGAGGAAAGGCTGCTGGGAATGGCTGAGGGAAAGAAAATAGGAAGGAGGAATGAATGGGGAGAAGGTGGATCTTGAAAGGCGAAATCTGTGCAAAAACGGAGTGCTCGTGCCTGGCTCAGCTCTGCAGGCGCTGGCAGGAAATTCCTGCTCTTGGAACAAGAGGGCAAAAAGATGGCAAAGAAAATGAAATGTGTGGGGTCCCCAAGTTCCTGAATTATAGGGTTGTGTCCATGTGAAACGCTGGCAGGGAAGGAGAAATCCTGGGAATGTGAATTTGCCAAATCCCATTCAGGACTCATGCACTGTTTTCTCTATAAATAGAAACAATTCCCTGCTTCACATTGAAACCCAAAAATGCTTTGCCTTTGGGTAATCGCTGGGTGCTTTTCCATCCTCAGGCCAATCATATCAACCCCCCAGGAATTTTTTAATGAAACCCAGCACCGAGTACATGGAATTAGAGAGTTGGAACTATCAGGAGATGGATAGAACTGAACGAAGAGAGATGAAGGAAAAATAAAATATGGTGAATATTTGAACTGGGACTTTGAGATGCTTCTCCTCCAGTGGATCAGCCTCTGTTGCCTGTTTTCCAGAGGGATAAACTGTTAAAATCCCAGTGGATTGGGAAGGGGAGCTCAGGCTCTCCCAGCCCAGTGAGCGCTGCCTGCATGCTCACACTCACGAGAGGGCTCCAGGCTGGGATTCCCGGGGAAGTGAGAGGAACTGAACTCTTCATCTCCCTGCAGCCGAGCATTCCCACAGCTCCCAAAACCCTCCCAGGCCATGGGGCCCAGACCTTTTCAGGCTGGGGCTTGGGTGGGAATGAAATGCCAATATTGAGAGCTGAAGGCAGACTGCAATCCCAATCCCACGGTTTTGTAACTCAGGCTCATTTTACAGAGCTCTCAGAGCTCCCTTGGGCTCCTGGAACCAGCCCTGAGCTCAATCCTGCAGCCCCAGCTCTCTTGGACTCCTGGAAGCAGCCCTGAGCTCAGACCTGCAGTCCCAGCTCTGTCACGCTCCCGGAACTCGCCCTGAGCTCAGTCCTGCAGCCCCAGCTCTCTTGGACTCCTGGAAGCAGCCCTGAGCTCAGACCTGCAGTCCCAGCTCTGTCACGCTCCCGGAACTCGCCCTGAGCTCAGTCCTGCAGCCCCAGCTCTCTTGGACTCCTGGAAGCAGCCCTGAGCTCAGACCTGCAGTCCCAGCTCTGTCACGCTCCCGGAACTCGCCCTGAGCTCAGTCCTGCAGCCCCAGCTCTCTTGGACTCCTGGAAGCAGCCCTGAGCTCAGACCTGCAGTCCCAGCTCTGTCACGCTCCCGGAACTCGCCCTGAGCTCAGTCCTGCAGCCCCAGCTCTCTTGGACTCCTGGAAGCAGCCCTGAGCTCAGACCTGCAGTCCCAGCTCTGTCACGCTCCCGGAACTCGCCCTGAGCTCAGTCCTGCAGCCCCAGCTCTCTTGGACTCCTGGAAGCAGCCCTGAGCTCAGACCTGCAGTCCCAGCTCTGTCACGCTCCCGGAACTCGCCCTGAGCTCAGTCCTGCAGCCCCAGCTCTCTTGGACTCCTGGAAGCAGCCCTGAGCTCAGACCTGCAGTCCCAGCTCTGTCACGCTCCCGGAACTCGCCCTGAGCTCAGTCCTGCAGCCCCAGCTCTCTTGGACTCCTGGAAGCAGCCCTGAGCTCAGACCTGCAGTCCCAGCTCTGTCACGCTCCCGGAACTCGCCCTGAGCTCAGTCCTGCAGCCCCAGCTCTCTTGGACTCCTGGAAGCAGCCCTGAGCTCAGACCTGCAGTCCCAGCTCTGTCACGCTCCCGGAACTCGCCCTGAGCTCAGTCCTGCAGCCCCAGCTCTCTTGGACTCCTGGAAGCAGCCCTGAGCTCAGACCTGCAGTCCCAGCTCTGTCACGCTCCCGGAACTCGCCCTGAGCTCAGTCCTGCAGCCCCAGCTCTCTTGGACTCCTGGAAGCAGCCCTGAGCTCAGACCTGCAGTCCCAGCTCTGTCACGCTCCCGGAACTCGCCCTGAGCTCAGTCCTGCAGCCCCAGCTCTCTTGGACTCCTGGAAGCAGCCCTGAGCTCAGACCTGCAGTCCCAGCTCTGTCACGCTCCCGGAACTCGCCCTGAGCTCAGTCCTGCAGCCCCAGCTCTCTTGGACTCCTGGAAGCAGCCCTGAGCTCAGACCTGCAGCCCCAGCTCTGTCACAGTCCCAGAACCAGCCCTGAGCTCAGTTTTGCATTTCCAGCTCTGTCACAGTCCCAGAACCAGCCCTGAGCTCAGTCCTGCAGCCCCAGCTCCCTTGGGCTCCTGGAACCAGCCCTGAGCTCAGTCCTGCAGCCCCAGCTCCCTCGGGCTCCCACTGCAGCTCCAGGGTGAGGAGTGAAGGAGTGGAAGTGTAAGGAGTGGAAGAGTGGAGGAGTGGAAGTGAAGGAGTGAAGGAGTGGAAATGTAAGGAGTGGAAGTGGTTCCAAACCCAACAGAGCTGAGCAAAGGCAGCCCAGGCGGGTCCATCACAAAACCTGGGGTTCCAAAGCCTCTCCTGAGATCCAAAATATTTTCTAATTCACAAAGGAAGCAGAATTCATCCAGCCTTGTGCTGCACACCAGAGCAAAGCCAGAGCTGCCCTGACAACATCTGGCCTCCTGCCACAGCCTCACAAAACCACTGCTGAGGCTTGGAGAGGGGACTCTGGATGCCTTTTTATTTAGGGGCTGCCCCGGGCCATGCTGTACATTAAGGTTCCATTTAGAGACATTTTACAAAGTGTTAATAAATTTACAAAGTGTTAATAAGCAGGGGGGAATTGTTTGTTGGTGTTTCTGATGGAATCCAACTGGGCCAAACCTCCCCATAAAGGATCTCCGAGGCCATGCCCAGGTGAGCTCATCAACCGTGGCCAAAGCAGACACATCTGTGAGGGGCCAGGACATCTTTGAGCCATTAACTCTTCATAACATTGAAAAATGGGGCTTAAATATAAAATTTCCCTTCAACATCAGCAGCCTGGTGTTTGAAGATCGAGGTTCTGCCAGCCAGCACAGCCACAGGGGCTGCAGGAGTCACTGGGGAGCACTAGGATTTTGGTAGAAGGTGTCCAAGGAAGGGACTTGAATAAATAAACTTGAATAAATTACCTCATTTAGGGCATGGCCACACCCTGGGCAGTTTCCCACCCCATGGCCCCATGTCACTGCCCAGGGCAGGCAGTTCCAGCATTTCCATGGCTCCTCTCCCATTATTCCAGTCCAAAATTCAAAAAACAGCCAAAGAAACCAGAGGTTCATGTGTGCCACTCAAGGGAACAGGAGGTGACAGGTCCTGTGCATGAAGGTGGCCAAGGGGAGGTGACACTGGGGCTGCAGGACACCTCCTGTCCCTGGGATTTTGGTAGAAAGGGCCCAAGGAAGGGATGTGAATAAATAAACTCCAATAAATGACTTTATTTAGGGCATGGCCATGCCCAGGGCTGTTTCCCACTCCATGTTGTCACCCCAAAGCCGTGCATCCTGCCCTGGCTACAAGAGGACATCCAGGCGTGGCTGGCAGGATCCTTTCCCCTTCAGCCGCTCGAGCTGCAGCAGTGCCAGCGGGACTAAACCACCTCCAGGAATGACTCCAAGGGATTTGTCACCCACCACGGCCCCGTGTCACTGCCCAGGGCAGGCAGTTCCAGCATTTCCATGGCTCCTCTCCCATTATTCCAGTCCAAATTTCAAAAAACAGCCAAAGAAACTGGAGGTTCATGTGTGGCACTCCAAGGGGACAGGTCCTGTGCATGACGGTGGCCAAGGGGAAGTGACACTGGGGCTGCAGGACACCTCCTGTCCCTGGGGTTTTGGTGGGAGGGACTTGAATAAATAAACTTGAATAAATTACCTCATTTAGGGCATGGCCACACCCTGGGCAGTTTCCCACCCCATGGCCCCATGTCACTGCCCAGGGCAGGCAGTTCCAGCATTTCCATGGCTCCTCTCCCATTATTCCAGTCCAAAATTCAAAAAACAGCCAAAGAAACCAGAGGTTCATGTGCGCCACACCAAGGGGACAGGAGATGGCCAAGGGGAGGTGACACTGGGCTGCAGGACATCTCCTGCCACACGTCCCTGCAGTGTCCCCAGCCCAGGACAGGTGAGACCATCCCAGCTCCAGGGGGCTCAAGGCTCTCTCACAGGTCAGCAAAGGACAGGAAAACCCTTTCCTGCCTTTCCTTCGCTCCGTGCCCCTGGGCAATGAGTTTGTCCCTCTGCATTGCCACTCTGGATCCCAGAACCCCACTGTCCACAGGGTACAGCTGGGAATTCCTGCACAGGGAGAGAGATGAGGGTGCTGCGAGGCAGAAAAAAAGGGGAACAGCCCCTCCAAGTCATCCATGGCAGAGCTGGGCTGCTCCATCCTGCCATTCCACAAGCTCTGCTTTCCTATCACATCATTCCATTTCCTTCTGGCTCCACTGACGTGGAGCAGGAGCCCTTCTCCAGGGAAGCTGCCCTTCCTTCCAGCTTTCCAACAAGTGTGGTTTTCTAATTCTGTGCTCCGTGCATCTGGGAAGAATTCAGGTTTTGAGGAATTTTGTCCAGCTTCTTTAACTCTGGGAGATGGATGGTCCTGACTGCCCAACAGAGACTGCTCCATGCCAGAGTCATGGAATGCCTTCCCATAAAAGCAAGGCACCCCATGGATTAGAATGATCCCGTTGGAATGGGGCAGATTTGGGGTTAAATCCACCCTCCAGTGCTGGGCAGGTCTCTGTGGGAAGAGGATTTACAACATTTTCCTGCGTGAAATCCTCACAGATCTGTGCAAGGCGACCAGGCAGAGTTTGTCCATGATGGATGGGGCCCTGGGAATTCTTCAGGAATTTCACAGCCAGGAGCTGAGGGTGTTTGAAGGGCTGGACGTTGGATTCCTCTCCCACAGGGAGCACAAGCAGGAGGGACCTGCAGCAAACCCCACTGCTGGGAGAGGATGGAAAATATTTATTGGGTATCTCACTGGTTTTTCCTGAGACCAAGGCAATCTTATTCCCACCTAGGAATTCTCTCTCATTTAAAAATCCACCCTGCCCAAGGTTTCTGAGGCCCCTGTCTGGCAGCTGAGAGCGTAATTAATGATTTAAACAGAGCACCGTGGTTAACGAGATTGAAGAACCAGAGCTGGCAGGCTCAGGTCTCCAGCCCTGCCTTGAGAGCATCGATTTTACACAGGAGAGGATCTGGGAGAGCAGCTCTCCTCCTGCTCCAAGAAAAGGGCTTGATTTCTGCCCCAGGAGCAAGAAAAGGGCTGGAATTCTGCTCCCGGGGGCAAGAAAAGAGTGGATTTCTGCCCCATGAGAAAGAAAAGGGCTGGATTTCTTCTCCTGGGATAACAGAGACCAGCAGAGCCCTGGAAATCCAGAGACTGCACCTCCCTGGGCCCAGAGAGAGGTGGGAAGAGTTTTGCCCCTGGAAAAAGCTGCAAATCTCCCCCTGAGACTGATGGAAATGCATCAGGGCTGGGAACATCTGCGCCCCCAGCAGGGAAGTAACTGCATCATTCCCTGGGGTGAGATCCATGGAAACCAGGGGAAATTCCCTGGGATTTATGTGGGGCTTGGCTTGCTGCCCTCAGCCCTGAGTTTTGCTGGATTGCAGAACTTCCATCGTTTTTCCATGGGGAGGGAGGGAGGGAAGNATTGCAAAAATTAACTTGAAAACACCACGTGCCCCTGGTGAGCCTGCAGAGCGGCTCCTCAGTGTGAATGAACTGGGGAATTCTGCATGCATCCATGGAAAAACAGTCCAAAGCCTCTTCTCAGCCTCTATGGCTTTTTAAGGCAATCCCTGGCTCCCGTGTGGGCTTGTGCCTGTGCCTGTGCCTGTGCCTGTCCTGCTTGGGAGGGCTGCGGCTGTGCCCTATTTCAGATTCCAAGCTGCTGCTGGGAAATCCTGGCAGCTCCCAAACTCCAACAGCTCCAGCAGCTCCCAAACTCCAACAGCTCCAGCAGCTCCCAAACTCCAACAGCTCCAGCAGTTCCCAAACTCCAACCAGCTCCAGAAGTTCCCAATCTCCAGCAGTTCCCAAACTCCAACAGTTCCAGCAGTTCCCAAACTCCAACAGCTCCAGCAGTTCCCAAACTCCAACAGGTCTAGAAGTTTGTGGAGGGATGGAGCACCACGGCATCACCAGGCAGCACTCTCCCCCCTGCTCCAGGGGAATGTGATCCCAGGGAAAACCAGCTCCATTTAGCAAGGAGAGGGAACAGCCAAAGTGCAGGAGATCTCAGGGGGTCTCACTGCTACTGCTGCTGCTGCTGCTTCAGGGCTGGGGTAGATCAGCGTGGCCACCAGTGGGGTGCTGGGGCTAACAAGGAGCAGTAGGAGACTTTCCTGGTCACCCCGAGGGAACCTGAGCTTGCTCCATCCAGGGGACACCTTGCACTGTTTTATCTTCTACAATCCCCTCAGGAGTGGTGGGGTGAGGCTCTTGCAGCAGGGATGAGAAGCATCACAAGGTCCCTGAGATGGCAGAGGCCACAGGATCACAAAATGTCCTCAGCTGGAAGGATCCACAAGGATCATGGATTCCAGGACCGCCCAACAACCCCACCCTGTCCATCCCTGGAGCTCTGCCCAAAGGCTCCTGGAGCTCTGGTAGCCTCGGGGCCGTGCCCATTCCCTGGGGAGCCTGGGCAGTGCCAGCACCTCTGGGGGAAGAACCTTTCCCTGAGCTCCAGCCTGAGCTGCCCTGGCCCAGCTCCAGCCGTGCCCTGGGTGCTGTCCCTGTCCCAGAGCAGGGATCAGAGCTGCCCTCGGGAGGAGCTGCAGATCCCTGAGCTCTGCCCTCAGTGTGCTCTGCTCCAGCTGGACACTCCAAGAGCCCTCAGCTGCTCCTCCAGACCCTTCCCCATCCCTGTCATCTTCCTCTGGACACCCTTTAATATCCTTTATCCTCTGGTGACTGATGGTGAATCCGAGCACATTTGTGAAAAATAAGAAGTTTGGGGTCGGAAATGGGCTGTTACCAACGCCCTGCAAAAACAGAAATCTCCAGGGCTTGGAGTTTTCCTGGTCATCCTGTCAGATAACTGCATGGTTGTAACAAATGCATGGCAGTAATTCCATTGTCGCCCTTCCCCAGAGGATGAAGAGAAAGACTTCAGGATTTCATTGAATTAGAAGGTTATTTTTTATTGTAACAATGCAATCTTTTTATAGGGTTTTTCACTAACAGTTATTTGATTGGCTAAATGACACAACGCCTCTCTACCACCATGGGATGAGACAGAGCAAGCATGTTTTGAGAATGCACACAAAGATAGAGTAAACTGAAGTGAAAAACAGCACCTGTTACTTTGAGAATGCGAGATGCTTACAAAACCTCTATCAATCCTTCCCTGAGAACATGAAATTCTTCACAGAGCTGTTCCTTAGGAAAGCAAACTGCTTTCCCCGGGAAAGTCAGGGCTCGCTGCTGAATTTCTCTCCCATTCCATGGCTGTAACAGCTCCATGGCTGTAACGACTGCATGGCTGTAGTTCCATGGCTGTCACAATTCCTTGGCTGTAACAACTGCGTGGTTGTAACTCATTCCATGGCTGTGACACCATGGCTGTGACACCATGACTCTAACAATTCCATAGCTGTAACAATTCCATAGATGTAACTCATTCCATGGCTGTAACAACTGCATGGTTGTAACTCATTCCATGGCTGTGACACCATGACTGTAACAATTCCATGGCTGTAACAATTCCATAGCTGTAACAATTCCATAGATGTAACTCATTCCATGGCTGTAACAACTGCATGGTTGTAACTCATTCCAGGGCTGTGACTCTATGGCTGTAACAACCCCATGGCAGTAATTCCATGGCTGCAACAATTCCATGGCTGCAACAGCTCCATGGCTGCAACTAGGAAAAGGAACCCTAACGCTGCTTCTTCTCCCGCCTTCGCTCTCAGAACCAGGCTTAAAGGTGCAGCACTTAATATCCAACATAAACAGAACAGACTGGGGATACAAGCATTATAAAGTCACCCTAGGACATACAGCCTACACACCTACACCCTAGCCAATTCCTCAGCTGTTACAATTCAATGGCTGTGACTCCATGACTCTATGTAACAGCTCCGTGGCTGCAACAGCTCCATGGATGTAACTCCATGGCTGTAACTCATTCCATGGCTGTAACTCATTCCATGGCTGAAATTCCATGGTTGTAACTAACTCACTCCATGGCTGTAACTCATTCCATGGCTGTAACTCATTCCATGGCTGAAATTCCATGGTTGTAACTCCATGGATGTAAATCATTCCATGGATGTAACTCATTCCATGATGGCAATTCCATGGCTGTAACTCACTCCCATGGCTGTTACTCAATGTTTTTAACTCATTCTATGGCTGTAATTCCATGGCTGTAACCCCACGGCTGTAACTCAATGATTTAACTCATTCCATGGCTGCAATTCCATGGCTGTAAATCCATGGTTGTAACTCCATGATTTTAATTCACTCCATGGCTGTAATTCCATGCCTGTAACTCCATGGCTGTAACAATTCCATGGCTGTAACAACTGCATGGTTGTAACTCATTCCATGGCTGTGACCCCATGGTTTTAATTCCACAGCTCTAACTCATTCCATGGCCGTAACAACTCTATGGCTGTAAATCCATGGTTGTAACTCCATGATTTTATTTCAGTCCATGGCTGTAATTCCATGCCTGTAACTCCATGGCTATCACAATTCCATGGCTGTAACTCATTCCACGGCTGCAGTCCCATGGCTGTAACCCCATGGTTTTAACTCCACGGCTCTAACTCATTCTGTGGCTGTAACTCTGCGGCTGTAACTCAACGATTTTAACTCATTGCACAGCCATAATTCCAGGGCTGTCCTGCCTCCTTCCTGCCCGGCAGAGTTTCCTCCGAGCTGGTGATGTCATGGCAGCTAATGGGCTTTAATTGTGCCTCTCCACTCTGTAACAATCAGCTGAAAGCTCATTAAGCACCAGCCTGCGGCTGTTGAGAGCAGCGCTGGCTCCTCACAAACCCTCTGGTGGGTGTAATTTTCCTTCAGAGCACAGCACAAGCAGTTTGGGGTCAGATCAAGGGTCCTGCAGCAGGGTGCTGGACCAGATCCAGCATTTCTGGCCTGCAGGATGTTTTCCTTGACTGGAATTCATCCCAGGCAGCTGTGGGTGCTCAGCGGGTGAACAGGGAGAGGAGGGACATGGTTCCCCAGATTCATTTCCCCATTGGTTTGTGCGTCTGGGATAGAATCAGGGAATGATTCAGGTTGGAAAAGACCTCCAAAGCTGACCGAACACCACTTACCAACTAAACCAGAGCCCTGAGTGTGACATCCAGGTGTTTCTTAAGGTTTTTCAAAGTTAAAGGGGGGATTTTGCAGCCAGCAGCCTTAAAAACATTTCCTTTTGAGAATTTTTCCCTGTTGTCTCTTGAATCCATGTAGATTTTCAGCACCCCAGCTGTGCTTAGAGGTTTCCCAGCTGCTCCTGGCTCAGGCTGGGAGCTCTTCCCCTTTATTTCCCTCTGCTGTCATCACCTGAAGGGTCCTCTTGGAGAGGGTCAGAGGAAGGACTGCGAATGTGGGAAATGTGGAGCATCTGGTGCCAGCTCCAGCAAAGGGGTGGGGTGGGGGCATTTGGAGCTTGCACAAGATCCCAGGAATATGGGAAGGGCAGGAAAGCCCTGGGACAAGTTAAAACCAGTGAAACTCAGGTAGGGAAAATGTCTTGTGCCACTTCCTTGTCACCCCACAGTGTCTGGGGTTGTTTCTGGTGTGAGATCCCTGGAAAAGGCCCTGGGCAGCCTCTGAGGGCTGGGATGTGCCCCTGGAGCAGCCCCATGGACCAGATCCAGCATTTATGGGCTGCAGGATATTTTCCTTGACTGGAATTCATGCCAGGGCAATCCTTCCCTTGCTGAAGGCTGCAGGAGAATTCTGGGAAGGGCTCAGGACACCCCACCTGATGCTGAGCCAGCCTTTGAGGTGCTTCAGCCTGGACTTTGGGGTGCCCCCAAGGGGTTTTGGAGCTCCCTGATGGCACAGGAGGATGGAGGAAACCCTGGGCTCCTTCTCCAGCCTGGTTCCAATGAGTTCCAGACTGTTTCCAGCCAGGGCTGTGGGATCTGATCCCCCCTCTAAGCTCCTGGCCACGCTGCCCCACCCTGCTGGCCAGAGAGGTGCAGGTGCCTTTCAAGCTCGACAAAAATGTGGGGTTGGCCTCTCAACCAGACAACAGAGGAGAAAAACCCTTGGAAATGGAGAAAACATGGAATTTATGACAAATTTCCTGAGTCTTTAAGGTGCTGCCATGGCATCAACAGCTCCCTGTTTGCCTGCCCCTCCCCAGGGATGCTGTGGACATCAGGAAATCACCACAGAGCCTCCTGCTCAGCACCCATCCCAGGGACTGCTCCGTGCTCACGTGGCTCATTGGATTAGAGAGAAATAATTTAATGATCTGGAAGTGATGAGGGATGGGATGGCTGACCCCAGGGGTGGCACCGTGCCAAGGGCAGCACATCCAGCCACCGAGCTCCCACTTGGAGCTCGACAGGGAAGCAGGGATGGGCCTTGGGCAGGGCAGGAGCTCCAGGGCTGGTTCTGATCTCATTTCATGCCTTCACAGCCTCTGATTCACACAGATCTCACTGAGGCTCTGAGCAGGAATTTAATTGTTCATCCAGCTTTCCCTGGAGCTCTGGAGCCCTTCTGTGCCTGTTCCCCTGATAAAGATGGATGAGGAATCTCTGCACCAGGAATATCTTGATTTCTTCTTGTCCGAATTTCACCCTGAGGATTTTTGCAACCAAAACTCCTAAATTTGATGGGTAATGCTGAAGTGTGGGGTTTTCTGGGGGAGTGAAAAGGGAGTTTCTAGGCCATATTCCTGGGAAATGGAATTGGGTACCTGCAGTGGTTCTCTCTCACCTTGCAGGTGCCTCCCTGCAGCTTTGCAGGGAGCCCAAGGATTTCTTGGCATTCAGGGCTCTCCCAGCCTGCAAAGCCACTCCTTTCTTGCTATTCCTGCATTTGGGAATCTTGAATTCCATTGAAATCTGAATTTCTGTTGAGATTTTCGATGAATTTTCTCACCCAAGCTGGATTTGCACAGAGCAAGAGGTGCCCTGAGATGAAATACAGGGTTGAGCTGCATGGGAAAAAAATCCCTGTAAAGTCCAGGAAAAGGGGATTGACCCCACTGAGGGACATGGAGGACCAGGGAAGAACCCAAAATCCTCAGACTGGGCTGTTGCTTGGATCAGGAACCTCAGACAGAGCTCCCAGACCAGGTTTCCTGGTTGGCACAAAGAAGGATTTGCTGTTATCCCCCAAATAAGGGAAAGCAACAATCAATCCTCTCCAGGGCTATAATTAACTGTGCTCTCCGAGTCGTGCCAAAACCAGGGAGGAACAGAAAACCAAGGAAAACAAGTCTTGAAATGTCATTTCCTTCACCCATCTGTCAGAGCAGGCTTAGCTGGGAATTCCTGTGGCCTTTGTGCTTCAAAATCCTGGGAGATGGGGCTTCCACGGCCACCCCAGGCAATTCCTGCACCCAGAAATCTCCATGTCTAGATTGTTCTCTCAAATCTCCATGCCAGCCTCCTCTCTGCAGCACTGGCATGTCCTGTCCTGCCTGCCCTGCTCATGAAGCACCTGCTCCACCCTTCCTCTTCCAGGAAATTCTTGCGGTGCTTCCCTCAAGCTTCTCATTTTTGGACATCTCAGCCCGTGGTCTTTCTTGCTGTGTTCTGTGCTCTTGCCCCTCAGGATTATAAATTTTTGAGATATTTTTTCAGCTGACCAAGGTCATTTGAAGCTCATTTTGCTGCATTCATGGAGTTATTTCCTGGATGCCTGGCTGTTGTTGTCCCTGGGATTTGACTAGGAACTTGTACCCACTTCACAATGAAACTCAGGGCAGATATGAAAAGGTCCTGGAAGAGCTCTTGCTTTTCCAGGATTGCTAATTCCAATGAATTTAAATTATAAACAAAACTTGCATCAATCATAGAAAAAAAAAGAAAAATCTGTGATTGAACTCTACCCCTCCTTGGGTGGTGCAGCTGCTGGGTTGTCCCAGGAATGTTTTCCTGGAAGGAAATTCTAAGTTGTTCTACATTGGTGCTTGGAAGGCCTGGATCTGGCAGTGCTGCTGAGTCCTCAGTCCTGCCCTGGTTTTTTAGCCATGTGAGGGAGGAACTTCAAATTCCTTGGAGCCACCCAGGGACGATGAGTCCACGTCCTGCTGTGTCTCTTTGCACAAGGAACCATCTGATTTCCACGAGACTTTGCACCATTTATGGAACCCTGAGAACGTCATCAGAGAAAGGCAAAGCAGAGCTCAGCTCCACGTCTGGGCCAGGACTGTGTGGGCTGAACTTGGGACAGGCCTGGGATAACCCTGGGAGCCACAGGGAAGCCAAGCAGAGCACATGCTCACAGTGGCCAATTTCAGAAGTCCTGAACTTCTGAACGATGGCACATCCAGCTGGTGGAAAAGCCAGGAAAATCGATCCAAAAGGAAAAAATTTGAGAGGAAAAAGGACAAGGGGGCAAGAGTGCAAATATCCCCTTGGGCCCAGGCCTTGGGGAGTGACAGGAGGGAGAGAGCAGAACACTCCCAGGACTCAGTGTCCTCCTGCTTTCTCTCTCGGGAGCTGCTTTATCTTCAGGAAGTGTTGTCTCTTTGGGGAATGCCGTTTCCAAGAGTGTGAGCAGGAACTTTCTGTGCTTTCAAACAACCCTTCTGCTTATCTCAAAACTCAAATTCTTCCTCCGTTAACCATAGCAGGGTGGGAGAACTCCTCATTCCGTTTTCCTCGTTGTGATTTCCAGGGAAGAAAGCAGAGTCAGGAGCTCTTGGATCTCCTCCACGGCCTCGTGCATATTGTGGTGCAGCTTCCCAGTCCTGGAATTAACGATGAGAAACTCACTTGGTGGAGTCCCAGGAGGGCCATTCCCTGGCTGGGGAGCTGCTGGCACATTTATCCATGGATGCACACACAGCCTCCAGCTTGGGAAAACAGAACGTGCTCTGGCACTGCCTTTGGAGGGGTTTGGGATCAGGGCTCGGGATCAGGGCTCATTCCCTGTGCTCCTGGAGCAAACTCCTCCGTGGATCTGCGTGGAGCACAGCAGTGCTCTGGGTTGTCACACAGTACCAAGGGAAGTGACCAGGATTGTTCCTTGAAACTGGACCCAAACAGAACCTGCCAGGACAAGGGTTTTCCTCACCTGAGTCCAAAATTCCTGCTGATCTAAAGCAGTGAAAGACTGGAATTGACACCCTTGTAAATGGGGACTAAAGCAAGGGAAACCACAATTTTTGATATCCCTGGATTTTCACCAACGCTTCACCCAACAGCAGGAATGATTCATCCTCTGAAACAGAGATTTCTGTTATTTTTGTTTACCTTCACCTACCAAAGAGCTGAGCTGGTGATGCTTGAGGTCTGTTCCTGGACTTGCTAGGAGCTGTTTTGACTGAATTTTTCAAAGCTGCTCAACGAGCCTTTCATGTCAAAAGAACAAATTAAGCAAGTTTTTAACTGCTCTGCTACATCAGCTCTCATTGTTCTGGGACAGCCAAAACTTTACAGCTTGGTCTGGTTGGTAGAAGAACAAAGCCCCTGTGCCCTTGGTGGCCTGGGGACACAGGGCTGGAATTAGAACAGTAGCTGGACTTGGTAAAATTATTGTTTTGTATTTATTGATTTCTTATGTTGCTTTGACAGCAAAACTTCTGGGGTGGCTGTCCAGGCCACAGAGCGAAGGACAAGAAAGGAGGAGGAAAATAAAGGAATAAACATCACAAAATTCATCAGAGATTGATTATAACACACTTTTCTGATTTTGCCAGCTCTGTGCCTTCCATTCCCTACTTCAGGCCATGCCTGGGGCCTGATGCTCTGGAAGCCCAAATTCCCACAAAACACCAAATCTTCGATACCCCTGGTGGGGTGTCCCATCAGCACAGCCAGCAAACACAGCTCTGTCTCCTTTCTTTGGGATTTCGGGATGTGGGAAATTCTCCCCAGGTCCAGGCCCATCAGCAGAGATGGAGACAGTGGGAAAACCAGAAAATAGAAGCCCAGAGTTTGCTGGTCACTTGGGAGCAGCTACCACTGGAACCTGGGCTGTAACTCCCAGATTCCCCAAATTAATGGGTTCCAATCTCTGCTCTGGGACAGGGACAGCACCCAGGGCACGGCTGGAGCTGGGCCAGGGCAGCTCAGGCTGGAGCTCAGGGAAAGGTTCTTCCCCCAGAGGTGCTGGCACTGCCCAGGCTCCCCAGGGAATGGGCACGGCCCCGAGGCTGCCAGAGCTCCAGGAGCCTTTGGACAGAGCTCAGGGATCGACAGGGTGGGGTTGTTGGGAATCTGTTTGCTCTTTAGCTCTGAAAACCATCCCAAGTGGGGGTTTTGGGAAGGATTCACTCAGGATTCAGCTAGACTCGAATCAGCCCTGTCACCTGGGAGAAAACACCTCTTGGAGAAGGCAGCTCTCTGCAGTTTTCCTGCAGCTCCTTCAGAGATATTTTTAAACCAGGAGTGAAGATGCCTGAATTGAATACGGCCGTGCTGAGGATGCAGGAACGTTCTGAAATTCAGCTGTTCTCATTCTTGGGATAATGAGAAGCCAGGGAGCTGCTCCCCAGGTTATTCTTTAAAGATGATTTGGGTTGATTTTCCTCCAGGAAGAAGCTGCAGACGCACAGATGCTCAAATGATAACACACAGATGCTCAGGTGACAATCTCAGGGCCTGCAAGTCCCCTCCTGAAGAGCCCCCACCCCATGGATGCTGTGAATGAATGGATGAATTCCTGAAAGGTCTGAACTCCAATATTTTCAGGCAACTTAAAGATGAGGAAATGTTAAATGTGAGATTTGTGTTTTGAAACCATCAGGGTGGGGTGAAGATGGTCCCAGATCTTTCCTCAGCCCCTAAAGTGAAATATTTATGGAATCCCAGAATAAATTAGGTTGGACAGGATCTTGGAGCTCATCAGAGCAGGTATTAATGAGTGGGAATCCTCTGATCCCATTCCTTGGGACCATCTAGGAGAGGAAGGAGAGCTCAGCAGCACCTCAGCCCCCAAACCGCCCCTTTCCCAATGACTTCCAACTCAGCTGAAATTATCGGGAGATGGTTCATGATCCTGGGAATGTGTGGGAATTTTGGGGATGTCCTCACTGCTGTGAAGGACATAAATGCAGTTCTGAGCAGCTCAAATGTCCCCCAGGAAAGAGATTTCCCTACGAGGAGAAACCAGAGCTGCCAAAATCCCTCTTGAGGTTGGTTTGGCTTTCCCAGTCTTTGGGAAATGGGAATGGGAATGGTGGTTTGGTTTTCCCAATCCTTGAGTGAAGCTCCATGATGCAGGAGGAGCACTCAAAATGAGTAAACAAAGAGAGCGTTTTTCTTCTATTAACATTACATCAAGTCAAAACCTAGAAAATACACCAAAAAAAATCACAAAAAAACACCCTAAATATTTTTCCTGCATCATTTTGGCATTGAACCTCTGGGAATGGAAGCCAAGGATCACCATCTCTGTTCCCAGTACCAAGGGTTCTCCACTACAAGTCCTTTGTGAAAACGGGAAGAAATACTCAACTTTTAAGGTTTTTGTATAAAATTTTGTGCACAATTTTGGCAGAAATTCTTTGTTGGCATTCAAAAGACTCAGCAGAGTTTCCTTTATAAATGTTGCTGACTCAAATGAACATCTTCAGCCTCCTGGTCTTTAATGGCCACCACAAACTGTTTGGGAAATCCTTCACTTCCTTGAACACATGAAATAAATAGAGATTTTAAAAATACTCCATTGTGGACATGGAAGTCTTGTCACTGCTGCCACGTCCCAGACAAACCACAACTGGAAATCCCCTCTGGATCAAATTCCAGCAGCAGATCCAGCCCCTTCCCCTCAGTGGGATTTGGGGTCCGTGGGATTGCTGTGGCCATGGTGTCCTGTGCCCCCCGAAGTGCCCCAGGAGCATCCCTGGGTTTGGAGCAGGGAAGAACCCACGCCCAGCTCTATTTCCTCCCATCTCCTGCCCATCTCTGCATCCCAGGAGCTGCTCAAACTTCCATCCACAGAGGATTTTGTGGCTTCAGCTCAGAGGGGAACCTGAATCCACCCAAAAATCCCAATCCATCATTAGGGGGGAAAGAGAATCCCAGAAATGCTGAAGTTGGAAAAGACCTCCAGGAGTCCAGGCTGTGCCTGATGCCCACCTTGTCCCCAGCCCAGAGCACTCAGTGCCATGTTCAGGCCTTCGACACCTCCAGCGATGGGCACTCCAAACCCCCCTGGGCAATTCCAAGGCCTGAGCACCCTTTCCATGGGGAAATTCTTGCTGATGTCCAACCTGAGCCTCCCCTGGCCCAGCCTGAGCCATTTCTTGTCAACTGCCTTTCCCAAGCCTGCCAGAGGGTTCCTGCCCCTCAGGCATTCCTATTTAATCCCTTCTCCTCCCTCCTGATGGATTCAATTCTCCTGTGCATCCTGGCTCTCCATCACATTGAAATGCAGAGCTTCCTCATTAGAATTTAATTTGCAGCGATAGAGAGGAAATTATCCTGTCAGTGCCGAGAAAAGAAACAGAGATTGAGGGCAGGAGCTGGTTGATAAATCGTACCGAGGACGTTCAGAGGCTTAAAAAGAAGATTTGGCTGGTGGAGGTTGGAGCAGAGCTTCAAAATGACCCCCCATGGAAGGGACAGATGGCCCCTGTGACAGTGGGAGCCCTCCCTGTTTTTTCAGAGTAGCTGGAGCAGTTGCCATGGCAACCCCCATTGCAACAAACCCCAGAAATGTCTTTGCAATTAATTCCTGAAAAACCCACAGAGTGGGACGCGTTTCTTGAGGAGACCGAGGCTCCTGCGTTGGCATTTTCCTGGTGGGTGTTGTTCTCCTGCCAGACACTCCACCAGCATCGGGTGAGAGCTGTCCCTAGCTCTGCAGTGTCTGGAGAACGGGGAATTTGTCAGCTTTTAACCCTTTTCCAGTCCTCCCGGTGGGAGATGCATATTCCACATTCCACAAACAGCTTGAGAGTGGAAAATCTCCATCCCCGCCACCCTCCAAAGAGACAGAGGCACCACGCCCTTAGCAGAGGTGCCAGGGACACCAAACACCAAACCAAAAAGGCGTTTTGGTGCCTCATTCCTGCCTGGAAGCTCCAGAGTGCCACAATCCCATCTCCTCTGGCTGTGTGTCCCACAGATCGAGGGAAGGCATCTCCACAGGCTTGGGTGGAGCTCGGATTCATTCCAGGCTGTGGGAAACCATCTCTCTCGACCTTCCTTGGGATCTTCCATCTTTCCCACCTGGATTTCTGCAGTGCCATGTCCAGACCTGAACTTTTTGCTCAGTGCAAGTACATTTTGCATATTAATTTTTTTTTTTGAGTCATTTCCTTCTCTTTTTCAAATCCTCTGCTGCCTCTGATTCCTCCCTGGGGATGTTTCACAATTTTTCCATGTCTTCCCAAAGCATTCCTCCCTGTGCACTGCTCCTGTTGCCACATCTTTCTGGAGATGGAACTTTTCTTCTTCTCCCCAAGCCTGAATTCCAGAGCTCCCTCACTTTGCTGTCTCCTGGGCTTTGTTTCCCCATTTCGCCCACTGGGAAAGGATTGTCTCATCTGAGGTGTGTGGATGTGGAATTCTGGGGAAGGAATTTTGGAGTTTTGGAGGAAAAAAGTGCCATTAGTGGTGAGAGACCTGCCTGGGGTGAATCAGAGCACTTTGAGGTTGTGACTGTCCACACCGGGCAGCTCCAAATTCCCAAATCCCGAGTGCAGGTCAGGACTGGACCAAGGCACGTCCCACTCCTTCCACACCCCATGGATCACAAGGAGCTGCAGCTCCTCCAGCAAGCCTGGGGCAGCCTGAATTACCCAGACCTGGAAAGGTGCAGGTGGCTTGGAGACGTTCTTCAGCCACCAAGAAATGGGATGAGGGCATCATTCCTGAGATGAAACCCTGGGCTGACCTAAAACCTGGAAGAATTTCAATATTCCTTGTGTGCAACCACCCCAGCACCACCAGCAACCCCCAAAACTTGGCTGGAAGAGGCTGTGGGCAGTTTGTGGGAGATTTGGTGGATTTGGAGCCCAACTCCAAATGGGGAGTGGATGCTGGAATGCTGATGGAGGCAGGAGAACCTCGTGGAGGGTGAGGGTGGCACAGTTTGGACCAATGTTCTGCAGCTCCAGGGCTGCTTCTTCCAGAGGAAACCCAGCCTCACCTGCTGCCACCTTCCAGCCTCCATTCCAAAGCCCTTCCCTCTATTATTCCCTTTCCTTGATAACAATATATCAAAAATATCCCATCCAGGAAAAAAAGAAATTTCCTTGCCCTTTTCAGACTTACTCATTCCCAAGGGTTTTGTTCCAGGATAAACACAGCCATGGTTTGGGGCTTGTTGTGAAAGGAGATTAACTCCAAAATCTGCTTCAAAATCTGCTTCCTGCCTTTGAAGGCTGCAGCCCAGTGTGGCTTTTATTGCGAATTCATCATTAGGCTGAGTGACACACAGGAGGAATAATTGCTTGCCTGAGAGATGGTAATTAAGAAGGAAAATATTTGGTTTTCCTCGCTCTCTGAACTAAGCAGTCCCAGGGCTGGGGCTGTGCCAGTGTTTTGCTCCCAAGGGATGGGGCTGAGCTGGCTCTCCCGGGGCTTTGGGAATGTGGGAGGCTGGAGCAGCTCTGGTCCCACCGCTGGGGCCACGTCCCTGGGCTGGGCAGGGTCCCTGGGGGTGGGGGGGATCCCAGCAGGAATTTCATGGGAGCAGAATGGGGGGATCCCATGGAATTCCATGGCAGCAGTGTGGGGAGATCCCAGAAGGAATTCCATGGGAGCAGGATGGGGGGATCTCAGGAGGAATTCCATGGCAGCAGGACAGGGGGATCCCAGTAGGAATTTCATGGGAGCAGGATGGGGGATCTCAGGAGGAATTCCATGGGAACAGTGGGGGGATCCCAGCAGGAATTCCATGGGAGTAGCATGGGTGATCCCAGCAGGAATTCCATGGGAGTAGGATGGGGGGATCCCAGCAGGAATTCCATGGGAGAGAGTGGGAGATCTCAGTAGGAATTCCATGGGAGAGAGTGGGGGGATCCCAGCAGGAATTCTGTGGGAGCAGGACGGGGGGAGGATCCCAGCAGGAATTCCGTAGGAGCAGGATGGGAGGATCCCAGCAGGAATTCCATGGGAACAGTGGGGGGATCCCAGCAGGAATTCCATGGGAGAGAGTGGGAGGATCTCAGCAGGAATTCCATGGGAGCAGAGTGGGGGGATCCCAGCAGGAATTCCATGGGAGCAGGATGGGGGGATCCCAGCAGGAATTCCATGGGAGAGAGTGGGAGATCTCAGTAGGAATTCCATGGGAGAGAGTGGGGGGATCCCAGCAGGAATTCTGTGGGAGCAGGACGGGGGGAGGATCCCAGCAGGAATTCCGTAGGAGCAGGATGGGAGGATCCCAGCAGGAATTCCATGGGACAGCCAGCATGGTGCCATTGTGTCACTGTGCAATTCCCTCCCTGGAGAAAATCCAAGGGATGGGACCCAGCTCTGATGGCCAAGGTCCCTCTGGAGCCAGGGAAGGAGGGGCAGTGCTGGGACAGCCCAGTGGTTCCCATTTCCCAGCTCTCTGCCCTTTCCTTGCCCTGGTTCCTCCAGGCACATCCTGGAGTGTGTCCAATCCATCCAGCTGGTGGGATTTCTGGAGTTGGGAAGAGCATTGCTGCTTTCACAGGCTGCTCTGGGAGGGAAGTCAGCAAATCCCTGACTTCAGGGCCAAACCATCGACTGCACAAATTGTTTCAGGAATAAATTAATCTGATATCCCCCCCAGTCCAGGTTTGTTCCTGGAATGGATAAAAGGGTCTGTTCTGGGAGGCTGGAGGGGGAAGTTGCAGGGAGAGGATCAGGATGGGGATGTTGGGAGATCCAGCAGAGAGCAGGGCAGGTGTGACACAAGGATGGACACGAGGGTGCAGTGGCAGCCCAGGTGCAGAGCCACATCCCAGGGTGTGGCTCAATCCCACCTCTGTGTCCATCACCCCGAGGGGCTTCTGGGTCTCAAACTCAGCATTCCAGGGCCCTTCCCGGGGCCATCCCCTGGCTGGAGGTTTTGGACCATCCCAACCCCATGCAGCTGTGTTGTCTGTCACTCCTCATTCCCTGGCCTGCTCCTGGCTCTGCTTCCTGCAGCTCCCCAGCTGGGAGAGGGGAAAGGGGAAAGGGGAGGAAAGGGGAAAGGGGAGATGAAAGGGGAAAGGGGAAAGGGGAAAGGGGAAAGGGGAAAGGGAAAAGGAAAGGAAAGGAAAGGAAAGGAAAGGAAAGGAAAGGAAAGGAAAGGAAAGGAAAGGAAAGGAAAGGAAAGGAAAGGAAAGGAAAGGAAAGGAAAGGAAAGGAAAGGAAAGGAAAGGAAAGGAAAGGAAAGGAAAGGAAAGGAAAGGAAAGGAAAGGAAAGGAAAGGAAAGGAAAGGAAAGGAAAGGAAAGGAAAGGAAAGGAAAGGAAAGGAAAGGAAAGGAAAGGAAAGGAAAGGAAAGGAAAGGAAAGGAAAGGAAAGGAAAGGAAAGGAAAGGAAAGGAAAGGAAAGGAAAGGAAAGGAAAGGAAAGGAAAGGAAAGGAAAGGAAAGGAAAGGAAAGGAAAGGAAAGGAAAGGAAAGGAAAGGAAAGGAAAGGAAAGGAAAGGAAAGGAAAGGAAAGGAAAGGAAAGGAAAGGAAAGGAAAGGAAAGGAAAGGAAAGGAAAGGAAAGGAAAGGAAAGGAAAGGAAAGGAAAGGAAAGGAAAGGAAAGGAAAGGAAAGGAAAGGAAAGGAAAGGAAAGGAAAGGAAAGGAAAGGAAAGGAAAGGAAAGGAAAGGAAAGGAAAGGAAAGGAAAGGAAAGGAAAGGAAAGGAAAGGAAAGGAAAGGAAAGGAAAGGAAAGGAAAGGAAAGGAAAGGAAAAATATGGAAGAGAGGCTCGGCCTTGGGGGAGCAGGAGAGCTGGAGAACAAGGGAGCAGCAGGATCCTGTCCCCTGGGGCTCAGCCCCGAGGTGCAGAGCGGCCCCGAGGGAGCTGCAGGAATGGAGAAGCAGAGGAGAGGCTGTGAGCACCGGGAGGCCCTGCCCAGGCTGGGTTATGCAATGCCACCCTCTCCTCAGGCACGGTGCCAGGCAGAAAGGAGAGACGCGGTGACCTTTCGGCGGTGACACATCAGGAGGGACGTGTGACAAACGTGGCTCTGCCGGCCACACATGAGGAGCAGCAGGGCTGGCACTGGCAGATTGCTGGGAAATGTGCCCTGGAAAAGGGACAGAGACATGCCACCATGGGAGGCTGGCCCCAGGTGTCACCCGTGCCGCTCAGGGAGGTGACAGAGGTTTGGGGGCAGTGATGCAGCTCAGCATCTCCTGGTGAGACATATCCTGGCCCAGGCACTGGAACATTCCCTGGCAATGTCACCAGCACTGCTGTGACAGCGGAGCTGGGGCTGGTTTGGCTCCTCCACGCTCCCATGTAGGAGGAGATGAGGATGATGCCTCAGGTCTGTCCTCCTGTCCCCTCTTTGTGGCCCTCTTGTCCCTGCTAGATCCCAGGGACGCCTCCAGTGCCCGGGCTGGGCAAACACAACAGGGCAGCACGGAGGGGTGGGAGCAGCACAGAGATTGTGGGGATGGGACACGAGAACCCCACGGATGTCCCTGCAGCGTTGGATCAACATTTTGGTGGCACATCCGTGAGATGTGAGGTAGGGATGGCACCAGCACCATCCACCCATGGCTCTGCTCAAAGATCCCAGAGCTCCTACACTGATTCATCAGCATTTTCCTGACCTGATTGCTGGGATTTTAGTTCCCGGTGTCCCTTCCAGGTCCTGCCTGTCCCCAAATGCATCGAGGTGCTCAAATGTGGAGGAATTTGAAAGGATTTTAGCANTAAAGGTCAGGGCACAGTCCTGAGCTGATCCCAGCCAGGCAGGGGCAGGCTGGGCACAGAGCAGGCAGCAATGGAAACTCTGAGCCTGCTGCCTGATTTATCCAGGCAGGAATTTGCTGCAGCTGGGACAGGACTGTGCTGCTTTTTCTCTCTTTGAGTTTTGATGCTCAAATGAGCAGAAATACAGAAAAACATCACCCAGGAGGAGCCTTTGAGTTCTCTGCTGCAGGTTTCTCCCTGGTAGCTGTTTTTTCAGTCTGATTGCTGCTCACGTTTGCCCTAAAATGGGTCTGAATCTTCTCCAGGCTGAGCTTGGAGCTCATTCCTTTCTGCACATTCCCACTGCCTCCCTTCTGCTGGCTCTTGAGGATTTCTGGGCACCCCATCAGTGCTGGGCACAGCAGCCCCATTCCCAGGCCTGTTCTGCTCCCATCCTTCCTCTTTTTGGTCGATTTTCCTCCAGAACCACGTGGCCACTTGTGCCCAGCTCCCACTTTTCCTGTTTTCCTTCCCCTGCCCAAGCCATTCTTTCCATTCCAACCCCTCTCCACGGTGCCTGGCACTGGACTGAGGTCTGGGTTTGCAGATCCCTTCTCCAACCTGGAATTCTAGCCCTGTGGTTTCTGGGTTTGCAGATCACTTCTCCAACCTGGAATTCCAATCCTGTGGTTTCTGGTTTTGCAGATCACTTCTCCAACCTGGAATTCCAGCCCTGTGGTTTCTGGGTTTGCAGATCACTTCTCCAACCTGGAATTCCAGCCCTGTGGCTTCTCCCAGTGCTGGATCCCTGGATTCAGGGAACAAGCCCCTCTGTCACTCCAGCTGTGCCAACCTGTCCTTGCAGGCCTGGCCCAGAGCTCTTGGAAAGGCCAACAGGGCACCAATCCCAGTCCCAAGGATTCCAGGAGCTGCTCAGACAACCCCAAACCTTGTGGTGATTTCCCAAGTCCCTCTGCCCACACCAGTGGCTGAAGGGTTTCTCTTTGCAGGGCTGTGAGTGTTCCCATGCAGAAAACAAATTCCTGCACGAGGCTGCCAGAATTCCCTGCCAAAAATGCCTCTGGCGCTGATTTTGGGATGCTGGCCAAAACTCAGGAGCGATGCCGTGGATTTCAGCACCTCTTGCCTGACGCACACCTCGCTGAAAACCATTGTGGGTGACAGAAGAATCAAGTTTTGTTTGCAATTGTCAAACAAAGAATGGGAAAAATCACGTGATCGGCTCCGTGTTTCATGAAGGAAACAGGAAAAAAGGGATTGGGGGTTGGAATAAGCTGCAGGAAGCAAATTCAGCCTGACTAAAATTCATAGGAGTAAAAATGTGTGGAAAATAATCTGGAAGAATGGCCAAGCCCTTCATTCAACAGAGCTGCATTAAAGATCACAGAAAGGAAAGATGTGATAGCCATGTAACTCCTCTGAAAACAATTATTATATTGCCTTTAAATTTAAAATAATTATTAGTTTGCCTTTTAAATTTTATTATTATATTACATTTAAATTTAAATTAATTATCATATTGCCTTTTAAATTTAATCTTTTTGGTCTTCCATGAATTTCCCATTCAAAAAAAAACCCTTTTCTGATCCATCCTTTTATACTTCCCAAGTCCCATGTGCCTTGATTCATCCCAAGTTGTTTTCCCACTTCAAACCCTCCCAATTTTTGTTCTCCTTCCAGGCAGTGCCATTTCCACCTGACTGAGGGGAGGCTGTCTTTGAGCTGAGCCCTTTCTGTAAATTCTGAGCACATTTAGTCCTCTCAGGCAGATCCCTGGAGGAATTTGCTGCAGTTCCCCAGCATCACGCTGCTAATGAGGTGTCTCAAGAGATCCACAGCATTCCCTGCGAGCTGGGAAACAACGGGAACTGCAGCTGAGCTCTGCCCTGGGCCAGGATTATCCATGGCCATTCCCATGATTATCCCATCCCATCCCATCCCATCTCATCCCATCCATCCCATCCCATCCCATCCCATCTCATCCCATCCATCCCATCCCATCCCATCCCATCAATCCCATCAATCCCACCCCTTCCCATCCCATCCCATCCCTTCCCACCCCTTCCCATCCCATTCCCACCACAGCTGGACAAAGCTCCAGATCCCTGTCCTGACAGAGGTTCCCGTACGGATTCTGGATGGACAGGGATGGGATGACAATCATCCCATGGTTGGCCACCTTTGTTTGGTGGCTCCAGAGGGGAAAATCCACTCAGTGCCACATCCAATGGGGACAATCCTTTCCCTGGGTCTGGATCAAGCTCCCACCAGGCTCCTCTGCCCCACGGGTGACACTCTAAGCTGTGTCACTGCTGTTTGTCCCGGTGATGCAGTGACAGTGCCACTGTCACCATGGCAGCTGTTCCCCGTCCAGGGGTGGCACATGGAACAGACCCTTCTGCTTCTCCATGGGGACAGAGTTCCCTCTGTGACCCCGACACTGCAGGGCCACCCAGAATGGAATCCCAGGATGGTTTGGGGGGGAAGGGACCCTAAATCTCACCCAGTTCCATGGGCAGGGACACCTCCCACTGTCCCAGGGGCTCCCAGCCCCAATGTCCAGCCTGGCCTTGGGCACTGCCAGGGATCCAAGGGCAGCAACAGCTTCTCTGGGAATTCCATCCCAGCCCTCACAGGAAAGAATTCCTTCCCAATATCCCATCCATCCCTGCCCTCTGGCCGTTTAAAATGGGAATGGGAATGACTCAACTCATCTTTATACATCTGCTAGGATGAGGAATGAGCTGGTCTGGAAAGGGTCACATCCTGTGGCTGGCCAGGGCAGCATGGCCATGCCCCCGGCAGGGTTCCTGAATGTTTTTGGGATGCCCAATGCTGCTGCAGGGCTGCAGTGCCAGGCTGGGCTCTCGTCCAGCCTGACCTTGGACACTTCCAGGGATGAGGAATGCACATCCTCCCTGGGCAAGCTGTGCCAGTGCTCCCCATCCTTATATCCGGGAAGGACCTTGAAGGACGGCGGCACAAGTGTCGAGATTTGTGAAAACCCAACCATTTTCCACTGGCACGCCTCTCCTTTCCCAGCAGAGGTTTATTTTGGGTGGCCCTGGCTCGTCGGCTGCTGCATTTCTGCTGCTGCCGTTCCCCGCTGCCTTCCCCTGCAGTGATGTAACGCGTTCCCAGACATCTGCATCCGCAGCGCGGGGACACGTGCGGGGCCAGCGGGGGGCGAGCCACCTCGGGGAGGGCTCAGCCACCTTCACCTCGCCGCTCCTGCAGCCCTGTCCCCGGGGACTGCAGATCTCAGCCTGTGACGCACGGAAAGCAGGAGAGTCTGGAGCCTGGAAATTCTAAAAACGGGGCTTTTTGCCCGAGCTGGAGCGGCAGCTCGTGGAGGGGGAACCGGTTCAGCTCTCAGAGCGTGGTTTGGCTCAGCTCTGCTGAAAACATTCCCTGTTCTGGTCAGACATCCTGCTGTGGTTGTCCCCCTCCCTCCCCGGTCTCTGTGGGGTCTGCAGGAGGGACCTGCAGCTTCTCCATGTCACCCCTTCTCTCCTGTCCCACCCCTCTGAAGGGCTGAGGGACTTCTGTCCCTCCTTCCTCATGGCTTTGGTGTCCCATCTTCCCCTTCCCTCTCAAGGTCAGGCCCCCGTCACCCCTTCCTTCTCTCTGCCTTCATCCTCCTCAGAGGTTTGGGGTCTCTCCCTGTCCCAGACCCTCTCCACCCCACCCAGGTATCACTGACACCTCCCCTCTGCCTTTCCACCACCTTCCCCTGCATGGCTGCTCCTCTGGGATGGATTCCAGCCCTTCCCTGCATCCTGCCTCTCTCCCCGGGTAGGGATGGGAGGGAAGGATGGCTGAGCTTCAGGGGAATAAACTTGCAGGAATTCCTGCAGCAGCCTTCAAAGCTCTCTGCAAAGAGTTTTATGTCAGCAAAGACAGAGCCTGGCAGTGCCTGATCCACGAGGGTCCAGCCTAGCACAGGGATGCAGCTTTGTTGCCACTCCAGTAAATAAAATGCAGTAAATAAAGCCTTTTCTCATTTTAAGTGGCTCGTTTTTCATCTGGAGGGATGTGGGATTCCAACAGGGCAATAAACTTCAGTGCCCTGTAAAAAATGCTTTTTTAGGCCGGTTGGAGAAACCAGGTCCAGATCCAGCTTGTTCTGAGAGGCACAAGGTGCAGGTCAGGGAGAGAAGGAGCTGTTCCACTCCAAATCCAAGGGGCACAGCAGGATTTCATGGATTCAGCTGCAGCAGCTCAGATTTTACCCTGCCCCATCCCTTCCCTGCAGGATTTATTCCCCACAAAGCTTTGAGTCAGAAATTTGCTGAGATTTCCAGCAAAGAACACATGAAAATAATTTAAAACTGGAGGAGGGCACTGTTAATTTGGGGAACGGGGGATTATTTACACTTTGGGATCAACAATTTTAAAAAACACGGAGGGTCAGGGAACAGGGAATGGGTTTGTGAGAGGTGGAAGTGGCACCCCTGTCCCTCAGCACTGGGATTGCTCCTGCTTTTTCAGGCTGGCTGGGGTTACAGATGCCCTGGGAACTGGTGCAGGATGAGAGATGCAGGTCTCAGCTCCAAATGGAAGTGTCCATGCCCATGAAGCCGAGTTTGCCAGCAGAAAACACAGGGATGATGAATTCCCTGTAACCCTTCAGTGTTATCCCTCTGCACCTCCCTGCCCTCATCCCACTGCTCTCCCTGCCTTCATCCCACTGCTTTTCCTCCTCAGGACACTCTGCTGCAAAGCCAGGTTGCTGCTTTAGCCCACTGTAATTAACCAGCAGGACTTTTTAATCTGTTAATTCATAATTGAAAACTAATAACAGCGTGTGCTGGGCTTTGGCTGCCATTTTGGATGAGGCCTTTGAGCTGACACAGGGACCAGGTGGGAAAACAGGATCTCCTCCTAATCCCAAGCAGTTCACTGCCATCCCAGACACCCAGGCACTGCTGGAAAATTCCCCTGGAACTCCAGAAGTGATCCCTCCAAAATCCCTTCCACGATGGCGAAGGGCAGTGGGGTGCACCAGGCTCTGGGGCCCTTAATTAGGAAATGTTATTTACACAACTTCAAGCAGTTTATGGAGTTTTTCCTTTAGTTCTTGATATCAGAGGGCAACTCCATGGTGGCTGTGAGGGGAGGGAGAGCTGCTTGGCACGGGAGGCAGGGAATGAGTGTGCTGGAGAAGCTCCTGGAGAAAGCAAAACCACATCAAGGCTGTCTGATCTGCCTGCCCCATCCTAAATTACAGCACCCGGAGAGGGACACGCCAGGGGCTGGGTAAGAGCAATTCCAGCTCCAGCTGGAATATTTTCTTTTGCCTTGGGTGAGTAAAATGCTTTTTTAGGCAGGTAAAAGAAACCAGGTCCAGATCCAGCTTGTTCTGAGAGGCACAAGGTGCAGGTCAGGGAGAGAAGGAGCTGTTCCACTCCAAATCCAAGGGGCACAGCAGGATTTCATGGATTCAGCTGCAGCAGCTCAGATTTTACCCTGCCCCATCCCTTCCCTGCAGGATTTATTCCCCACAAAGCTTTGAGTCAGAAATTTGCTGAGATTTCCAGCAAAGAACCCATGAAAACCTGGTTTGGAAAATGTGTTCAGAGCTGGCATTTAATGGGGGCTGAGGGAGGAAAGCTGAGAGTGTTTGTCAGGATAGAGGCATGGACACGGTGATGGACTCAGGGAATCAGGGAATGGTTTGGGTTGGAAGGGACCTTAAATCCCATCCAGTGCCACCCCCAGGGACACCTCCCACTGTCCCAGGGGCTCCCAGCCCCAATGTCCAGCCTGGCCTTGGGCACTGCCAGGGATCCAGGGGCAGCCACAGCTGCTCTGGGAATTCCAGCCCAGCCCCTCCCCACCCTCACAGGGAACAATTCCCAATTCCCAAGATCCCATCCAGCCCTGCCCTCTGGCACTGGGAGCCATTCCCTGTGTCCTGTCCCTCCATCCTTGTCCCCAGTCCCTCTCCATATTTCTAGGAGGCCCTGCCAGGATCTGAGCTCAGCTTCAGAAGGGCTGAGGGATGGAGAGCTGGGGCAGCCCCTGGGACCTTCCAGGCCTGTGGGTCAGATCTCAGCCCCAGGGACCTGCTGAGGGCCCTTTCCCTGATGGGAACAGTGGCAGGAAAAATCTGCTGGGGCATTTCCAGTCCCCAGAGCACATCTCAGGTGGGGACACGGCTCACCCTGGGCTCCATCCCTGTCCTTTGTCCCACAGGAGCCAACCTGTGCCTGCTGAAAGCCCCACCTGAAGAGGTGTCAGTCCTAAAAGAGAGGTCCCACAGGGACAGCTCTGAGCCAAGGGAGCTGACAGCGTAAGGTGAAGGTTCATCAGCTCAGCAAACGAGCAGGAACATCCCCAAGTGCACCCATGAGCAGTGTGGCTGTCAGAGAGCAGCAGGAACTGTGGTCAGGGAGATGGAATCGTGCAGGAAACGGGAGGAAGAGCCCATCAGAGAGCTCGGGGTAGGGCTGCACTGTTGATTTGAGATGGGTGCCCCCCTGGAGCCAGCCCCACCCTGCTCCCTTTGTGTGAAGGCAAAGCCCTGGGTGAGTCCCCATCCCTGGAGGGGTTTAACAGCCCTGTGGATGTGGCACTTGGGGACACCGGTCAGTGGTGGCCCTGGCACTGCTGGAGGAAGGTTGAACTCAATGATCTTAAAGGGATTTTCCAACCTAAATGAGTCTGGGACTCCTTGAGTAGGGATTTATCTGCTGTGCTTTGGGTGGGAGCAGAGGGGAATCTGAGGGGGAGTGAGGGCAGAGCTCAGGGATCTGCAGCTCCTCCCGAGGGCAGCTCTGATCCCTGCTCTGGGACAGGGACAGCACCCAGGGCACGGCTGGAGCTGGGCCAGGGCAGCTCAGGCTGGAGCTCAGGGAAAGGTTCTTCCCCCAGAGGTGCTGGCACTGCCCAGGCTCCCCAGGGAATGGGCACGGCCCCGAGGCTGCCAGAGCTCCAGGAGCCTTTGGACAGAGCTCAGGGATGGGGTTGTTGGGGGTCTGGGCAGGGTTTGGGTTTGGATCCATGATCCTGTGGGTCCTTCCAGCTCAGGAAAATCTGGGATTCTATGAAGCACTTGAGGCTGGAGTCCATTCCTGCTTTTCCCCTCACAACAGGATGGCTTTCCAGCTAAAATCCAGCTCCCACTGGAACGTGGACGGGCTGAGAACACCCCAGAGCCTGAACCAGACCACCCTCCCTCCCTCCAGCCAAACAAACTCTCCAGCAGCTGTGGAGCTCTGAGGCCAAGCCAGAGTCGCTGCCAGCCCCTGACAAGAGGTGATCTACGAGCAGTTCTGTGTTTGATGGCTCATGGCACAGAGAATTCAGCTGAAGGCAAGAAGGGAAACATCAGGACAAGCAGGGGAGCCCTGCAGGAGGCAGCTCTGTGAGTAATGCTGCCCTCTGAGTAAAGCTCCAACCGCTGCAGAAACAGCAATAAATCCAGCCCCACTTCATCCAGGGGACGGAGCAGAGCCCCCTTGGCCTGGCCAAGCCAGAGCTCAGGGTTTCACCACGAGAGAAGTGTTTCACCTCATCCTGGAGGTTTGTCACTGCGGCCTGGGCGAGCCCCTGGCTGAGGGAACAGCTCCTGGGTTTATGGATGGATGGGCCTTTCCTGCTGGGGGAAGTGGGCAGGACGAGGTGCTGGTGGGGCTGGGGACAGTTCCAGCTGAGCTTGTCCCCACTCCTGTCCCACTCACCTTCCTTGGATCGCTGCAAAGCTGAGACCTCCAGTTTTCCGTTCATCCCTCAGTTCAGGAAGGACCTGGAGGGGCCGGAGCGAGTCCAGGGCAGGGAACGGAGCTGGGAAGGGGCTGGAGCCCCAGGAGAGGCTGAGGGAGCTGAGAAGGGGCTCAGCCTGGAGAAAAGGAGGCTCAGGGGGGCCCTTGTGGCTCTGCACAACTCCTGACAGGAGGGGACAGCCGGGGGGGTCGGGCTCTGCTCCAGGGAACAGGGACAGGAGGAGAGGGAACGGCCTCAGGCTGGGCCAGGGCAGGTTTAGGGACATCCTTGGGACACTGTGGGCTTGGTTTGGGTCAAGGATTTATTTTTCTGTTCAAAAAAAGATGATTTTTGGCCAAAAATGGCATCTGTGGGGGTCAGATCCTCCCAGGTGGAACAGCAAGGTTGGGTGAGGGCAGAGGAGGTGGAGGAGGGACTGTCTGGAGAATGGAGAGGGAGGCCCAGAAAGATGCGCAAGACACTGCAGCGAATTTCTAGAATTTAAAAAAACCAAACAAACAAACAAACAAACAAAAACAAAAAACAAAACAAAAAACAAACAAAACAAAAACAAATCACAAAACCAAAACAAAATAAAAGAAAGAGAAAAGGCGAATGAGAAGGAAAATGAAAATTAAAACAAAAATGAAAAGGAAGAAAGGAAAAAAGGGAACTAGGAAAAAGGAAAAGAAAGAAAAGGGAAAGGAAAAGGAAAAAATTTTAAAATGAAGAAGAAAAAGAAAGAAAAGGGAAAGAAAAAGAAAAACAAAAAGAGAAAAAATAGGGAGAAAAATAAAGGGGGAAAAAAACCCCTTATTGGTTTTCAGCCCAAAATTCTCTGATTTTTGGTTTTCTATGGGAAAAAATATTAAATTTCTCCCGATCCTTGCCCAGGGAACAGGGATTATAATTTTTCTGCCAGTCTCTGTCTCCCCAGCATTTGCAATCTCTCAGCACTCCCTGCTGGGGGAGGTCTGGGGCTCCCCCCACCCTTCCCAGGTGCAGGGAACTCCAGAACAGCCAAACCCAGTGGGGTCCTGGGCGCCAGAACTGGGGAGAAAATTCCTAAAACTCTGCGTCCGGCTGGATTTTGGGAGCCTGGTGTGCGAGGCAGAGCCAGCACTGGGTGATCGGCGGAGCTGCCGAGCCGAGCTTGGCTTCCTCCCCAGAGAGCTGCAAATGCAGCTGCTGCCCAGGAGAAATGCCAGAAAATCCCAGTGCCTCCCACCCTGGCACTGCCTCGGGAGAGGAGGATCAGCCAGGCTGGGGCTGGTCAGAGGTCCCAAAAACAGACCTGGGCTTGTTTAGTCTGGGAGGGCTGGAGGGGAGACGTGAGAACAGCTCTGAGCAATGTGTGAGAGGAGGCTCTGCAGGCAGAGCAGACAAAGTGTTCTCCAGCCATGGGAAGGGTGATCTAGGGTCGTTCAGGGTCATTTAGGATGGAAATCCCGATGGGAGAGTCGGGCAGTCCCAGCTTTGCAAGCAGAGGTTGGTTGGGTTTTTATCAGAGGTTGAGGGGTCTGGCCAGGCTGGTGCCCATGGGGACATGGGTGGGGCGGCAGGGACACCTCCTGGTGTGTCCCCAGCCCAGAAATCTTTGAGCCCACAGCTCCTCCTCAGAAATTTGGGGGGGGTGAACCCCACCAGTGCCACCGTGATGCCGACGAATGCCAGGACACAGCCATGGATCTCTGAGCTGGTCAGAGTCATGGGGACAGAGAGGAGGAGCAGGGACCAGGCCCCTGGGGAGCCACACCCCGTGTCCTGACAGGGGAAAGGAAACAAGAGGTGCAGAGGTCACGATGTCACAATGTCACATTGTCCCTGCAGGCACAGCTGCATGTGCACCCTGCTGGATGCCACCAAGAAAAGCCCTCAAAAAAAAAAAAAAAATCAGGAAAGGGAAAATCCGGGCATTCCTAATTTCTGCTGTGTCCCTGTCTCAGGTTACAAGATGGGGATGTGTGTTCAATCCCCAGCTGTCAGAGCCGGGGCAGGTATCTGCTGTTCTTTGGGCAGTTTTTCTTTATCTCTCCCACAGCCAATCCTCCCTCCAGGAGATCTCTGCTCTTCATGGCCACTGAGTGTCCCTGCATGGCTGAGAAAATTCCAGCATCCCATCGGGAGAGGCTCCGCCCAGGGGAGGAGCCAAGCATTCCTACCTGGATAGAATCTGACCCTGCCAGCCCCACAGCAGCCTTTTCCCACTGCATTCCCAGAGGAGCAGCTTTCTTCTCCCCTGCATTCCCAGAGGGAGCCCAGGCCCATCTCCAGCAGCACTGCAGCTCCAGAGGAAAACTCCAGCCTTGTCCAGGATCCCTGCTCCAGCAGAGCCACCCCTGGCACTGCAGGAGGGCTGAGCCACCATGGAATGGCACTGCCACCAACACCCTGACCCACAGGGCTCAGCTCCTGTTCTCACTCTGCCACTGTTTGTTTGCACTCTTGCATTTGTATTTTTAATGTTCCTAGTAAAGAACTGTTATTCCTATTCCCGTATCTTTGCCTGAGAGCCCCTGAATTTCAAAATTATAATAATTCAGAGGGAGGGGGTTTGCATTTTCCATTTCAGGGGAGGCTCTTGCCTTCCTCAGCACACACCTGTCTGTTCAAACCAGGACAGTCCCTCTCACTCCCAGCCACACAGGGCACCCCGTGGGGGTCAGCACTTGCCTCCAGCCCTCACTGGAGAAAGGACCAAGGAAACCATTAGGGAAAACTCGGGTGGGTTTGATGGGAAAGCGCTTTGGGAGTGGAGCTGGAGCTGGGTGGTTCCTAAAATCAGAGAAAAATGAGGGAGAGCATGAGATAATACATCCAATAAAAACTGAATTACTGCTCGCTGGGGACACTGGCAGGACAGGGTGACACTGCCTGTCCCAGCCACCCAGAGGCCTGTGGCACTGGTGACAAAATGTCACCAGCAGCTCGATTTCAGAGCCATGTGGGTTTGATGTGGAAGTGCTTTGGCAGTGAAACTGGAGCTGGGTGCTTCCTAAAATCAGGGAAAAATGAGGGAGAGAACGAGATAACACATCCAGGGTTCACACAGGAGGGTGACACCCTCTGTTCCAGCCACCCACGGGCCTGTGGCACTGGTGACAAAGTGTGCCCAGCAGCTGGATTTCAGAGCTCTGATCCCAGCTGGATCTCACCTTCCTGGGACAGCAAACTGGGCATTGCTCCTTCCCAGAGCTGCTGTGCCCTCCCCGTGCCTCAGGGCAGGGATTCTGAGCTGTTCCTCAGCTCTGCTGTTCCCAAATCCCGGCCAGGAGCACAAACATCCATCTGCAGTGTCCCTGGTAGGCCAGGACGTCACCAGGAGGGAGCTGGCCGCTCTCCACGCCCAGGCACACGAGGAGCAAACAATTGCTCCAGTTCTGAGTGGGGCTGCACAAACCATCAGGCACCTCATTAATCTTGTGGTTAATTCTCTGCAGGAGGCTGGCTGCAAGGAGGAATAAATTCTCCGTTTTAATTACAGCAGGAATAACAAGAGTGGCCTTTCCAGCTCCTTTTCATTGCTGGTGGCAACCTGTTGTCAAAGTTGTTGTCCCTGGGTGGTTTTTTTCTCCCTTTTTTTTGAGCCCTGCACAGCCAGGGAGCACAGACCAGCACTGATTGCGCCACATGCTGAAATCAGTGGCTCCTAAACCCTGGAGAAACCCAGGAAAACCCCTGGACAGGAGCTCAGCCTCCTCCAGTTCCCCTGAGGCTGTAAATGCTCCAAATGCCCCTCTCTGCCCTCTCCTCTCCCAGGGAGCTGGGAATGGCTCGAGGAGCTCGGCTGGAGCCAATGCCAATGCTCTGATGTCTCTGAGCTGCAGGAAGGGCACTGCCAGGGCTTGGCAAAGGTCACAGCTTCATTTTCCTGGGCTTCATCCCAGCTTTTGTCCTTTCCTAGAGCTGCACATTCGCAGCTGGCTCTGGCTGCAGTGAAACTGCCCCGGCACAGCTCTGGTCCCGGTTCTGCCCGGCATTCCCAGCTCCAGTTTCTAGGGCTGGAAGCACCCAGAGCTGCTGGGGTGCCATCAGCTGGGCACTGCCCTCCTTCCAGCCCCAGCAGGAGGCATTTCTCCCTTTGGGGCCTTTCCTTCTCTTCATCTCCTGGTCTCTTCTGCTGCTCTGCTTTATAAACTGACTTTTACCTGGCAAAATGAAGTGCTGGAACAGGGCTGAGCTCAAAACCTTCTGTCCTGCCTGGCCAGGGGACCATGCTGTGGTGGTGGGGACACAGCCCAGCCTGCCAAGCCATGTTCCTTGGGGCCAATTAATCAATGAATCAATCAATCAATTAATCAATCCAGCCGTGGCTGCTCGGGCTCACACACAGGCAGGAGCTGTTCCTTCTGCACAGACACAAACTGAGAGTGAGGACACAGAGCGAAGACCCAGAGGGGCCCCAGCACTGAGCTGCTTCTCTGGGGAGCTCGTGGGGCTGATCACAAACACAGAATCACATCCCTGAGTCCCCAGAGGACCCCCATGATGGGGCACTTTGAGCCAGGTCTGATGAGCTCTCAGGGAACCCATCGCACCTGAGATAGCCCAGCTACCCCAAACGGCATAAAATTAGCAGGATGGCTTCTGAGGCAGGGTTGGAAACAGAAAAATGTTTAGTAAAAGACAAAATAACAAAGCTTTTACAGAGAAAAACCAAGCTAGGGCAAGAGGTTCTTGCTCCTGCTAAAACACCCCACAAATGCAATCAGCTCCTTTGTTCTTTTCTTTCTCTAGTGAATTATTTGGGCAGGACCTCTTGGCCTCTGTGCAGTTGGCCAGCCCCAGGTCTGAGGTGAAGTCCCAAAGGTCCTGTGAGGTGTCTTTGTACCAAACTGGGAGAGAAACTTCTGGGCGTTTTGCCTTTTTGAGCAGACAAAGAACAACCTGGTCACTCCATTAATAGGGGGCACATGCCTGCACCCCCAGCTCAGCCCTGGCAGCCCTCGTGCCTCGGAGCTGCCTCAGAGGATCAGAATCCTGAGGAAGCTTCTGTTCATGATGCTCAGCCTGCCTCCAGAAGAGGGGAGGGAGGATCAGCCCTGAGTTTCCTGCTGCTGGGCAGGAGCACCCAGGGATGATTCGGGGTGGTTTGAGGTGGTTTGGTTGGCAGCAAGGAGCAGGAGGCTGCTCAAGACTTCACGAGAGCCCAGCTCTGCTGAGACCATGGGTTTGTGAGGCTTGCTCTGTAATCAGGCATTTCCTTGGCACCTTTCCTTTCTGCCTCTTGTTCTGTTCTTCGGGTGCTGACAACAAACTCGAGGTTCTGCAGCGGGCAGAGCTGGGGGGACTCCCCATTCATCTGAAAGATCATGGAATGTTCTAGAACATCCTGAGTGGGAAAGGATCCACAGGATCCTGGATTCCAGCCCCTGTCCCTGCCCAGACTCCCAACAACCCCACCCTGTCCATCCCTGCAGCTCTGTCCAAAGGCTCCTGGAGCTCTGGCAGCCTCGGGGCCGTGCCCATTCCCTGGGGAGCCTGGGCAGTGCCAGCACCTCTGGGGGAAGAACCTTTCCCTCTTCCCCCACCATCCCTGGCTCAGAGGCTGCCAGAACAACCTGAAGAGGTTTAGTCAGCTCTACCACCACTAATTTAACCCTGAGTGATTCTGAGCTGAGTATCCTGTGCTGCCTCCTCTCCTCATAGCCTCAGCAAGGACAATGCCAACCAGTAAAATGCTGTCTCAGGGTAGCCTTGGGCACAGCTTTGTCCCAGCTCTGTGTCCCAGAGCATCCCTGGCAGCATTTTGGGCATGGAGGGCAACCTTGGAAGGATCTGGCGGAGCAGGGAGGCTGGTAAATCATTCCCTCTCCTGGTATTTTGGGTCACTCTTTGAGCCAGGTCTGATGAGCTCTCAGGGGGCCCCATCACACCCGAGACAGCCCAGCTACCCCGAATGGCATAAAATTAGCAGGATGGTTTCTGAGGCACTGTTAGAAACAGAAAAAGGTTTAATAAAAGACCAAATAACAAAACTCTTACAGAGAAAAGGCATCTGGCAGCATCAGCTGGAATTTCTCCTTTGCCTCCCAGCTGCTTCCTAAGGATCTCTCAGGACCCTCATTTTTGGGAGGCTCTGCTCAGCTGCAGAAGGGAAAGGGGCTGATCAACCCTTCCCTCAGAGCAGATCTATATCTGTTAAACTCCAGCCCCAAAACAGAGCAAGCTGGGTGAGGGATCAGCCCCAGGAACCCCTGCCTGGGAGGCTGAACAGTCCGAGGTGGGAATATCTGGGAATTCAGCAGCTCCTTGCCTTCCTGCAGCGTGTTTATAGAGGCAGGGTTGGGTTAAAACCCTCTTTGGGCAGAGACAAAGGATCAGCGACTCCAGAGAAGAGGAACCAAGGGGGATGGAGAGGCTGGAAGGGAAAAAACAAAAAACCAATCTGTTCCTCCTGCTGCTGCAGGGTTTGGAGAGCATGGCCAGAGCTCTCTGCCCCCAGGACAGGGCTGGGAGATCCCACTGGGACTCCCTGAGTGCCAAATCCCCCTCCTCTGGGGCAGCCCTGTGTCCAAATGCCCCCTTTGCCCACCCTGCCAAACCCTCCCTGTTCTCGTTCTCCCAAAGCTCCAAATTTGAAGGGAATTCCCCCAAATTTGAAGGGGAAACCTCCAAAAAAGCCACCCCAGGCCACGTTTTTCTCTTTTCCCCCTCTCTCCTTTGGCACACGTGTGTGCCTGGGTGTGCAGGATGAGCTGAGGGTTTGGAATTGATTTCCAGGCAGAGCAAGCAGAGGAATCTCCCCCCTGTGCTGGATTTCCCAGCTGCCCCCAGCACCCCGCAGGGAAAGCTCGAAACCCCGACCTTGGGCACAAACAGTACCCAAAAACGCTGCCAGGAGAATTTCCCACTGCATTTCCCCCCTCTCTGTGTGGATTCAGGCACACACCACGCTCCCAAACCCCTTTTTCTCCTCGAATCACCAGGAACAAGGCACAGCAGGGAGATCCCTGGAGTTTTTCCCTCTTGCAGCACACGGGAGATGCCCAAGCCAGAGGCGGAACACCAGGCCCAGGTTTTGGCACGGAAAAGGAAAACACTTCTGTTTTTCCAGCGTTTTTTTTTCCACTCTTTAGGATCCACCACGTTAATCACGAGGCTCCGTGGCCACCGCAGGTCTCACCGGAGAGGGGAAAGCGTCTCACACACGTCTGGAAAGGGGAGGCCGGAGTTTTCCTCCTCTGAGTGTCTCTGACACCTCATTTCTGAGCACCACGGGCTTTCCTGGCCTTGGCCGATGCCTCCTTGCCTCATCCCGGGGAAGCAGGTGATAATGATGTGCCGATCCCAAGCTCGGTGAAAAAGGCAATTATTTGTTTTGGAGCAAACAGGGAAAGCTTGAGGCCTCAAAGCCCAGGGGCAGAGCGCAGGGGAGCAGCAAACAGAGGGTTGGTTTGGCCAGCTTTTCTTGCATAATCGCTGTTTTCTCCCACATTGGGCTTGCAGGATTTGGGTGACGATTCCAAACTTGCCGATGAGCTGGGACTTGGCTGGGGCTCACCCGGGAGAGCCAACCCCGAGCAAATCCTGTCACTTCATCAGCTATTTTTAACAGCAAGATCTTGGCTTTTGTGTTGGCCTTACGATATTTAAGGAGGAGGTGGGGGGGGGTGTCACTCATTCCTCCTGAATTTTTGGCTCGACAAGTCAGATTTTTTGCTTCTTTCTCCCCTCACAAAGGCAAGGGGAGGATAATTTTCCTAACTCCCCTCCTGGTGTGCATTTACTGCGGGGTGAAATGCTCCAGTGCTTTAGGAAGCCAGCGAGAGAGCCAAGGGTTGGAATTTTGAGGGGGTGGAAAGGAGGGGGTGAGGCCTGGCTGGAGATTGTCACCATGCCATGGACACCAGCCCAGCCTGTTAAACACGTGCAGGGGCCCTGCACAGCCCCAGCATGTGGCCTTGGTGATCCGAGCTGTCCTGGAGCCAGGAGGGACATCCCTGTCCTTGGGGTAGAGGAACAGCCAGGCCAGGCCAGGGAGGGACTGTCCTGCTCTGGGCTGGGCTGGGGCGGCCTCACCTCCAGTGCTGGGGTGCTTTGGGTGCCTCAGTATAAAACTGAGCCATTCGAGTGTCTAGAGGGTGGGGAAGGGTCTGGAGCAGCTGAGGGCTCTTGAAGTGTCCAGCTGGAGCAGAGCACACTGAGGGCAGAGCTCAGGGATCTGCAGCTCCTCCCGAGGGCAGCTCTGATCCCTGCTCTGGGACAGGGACAGCACCCAGGGCACGGCTGGAGCTGGGCCAGGGCAGCTCAGGCTGGAGCTCAGGGAAAGGTTCTTCCCCCAGAGGTGCTGGCACTGCCCAGGCTCCCCAGGGAATGGGCACGGCCCCGAGGCTGCCAGAGCTCCAGGAGCCTTTGGACAGAGCTGCAGGGATGGACAGGGTGGGATTACTGACAGAACCAGAGGACGCAGCCTCAAGCTGTGCCAAGGGAAATACAGGTTGGATGTTAGGAAAAAGTGTTTCACAGAAAGGGTGATAAAGTTCTGGAATGTTCTGCCCGGGAAAGTGGTGCAGTCACCATCCCTGGATGGGTTTTAAAAAGCCTGGATGTGGCGCTGGGTGCCAGGGTTGAGTTGAGGTGTTGGGCTGGGTTGGACTCAATGATCTTGAAGGTCTCTTCCAACCCAGAGATTCTGTGATTCTGTGAATTCTGTGATTCTGTGAATTCTGTGTAAATTGTTGGGGGGTCTGGGCAGGGTTTGGATTTGGATCCATGATCCTGTGGGTCCCTTCCCCTCAGGATACTCAGTGGCTCTGTGGGGGACAGTGGCACTGTCCCTGCAGGAGTCAGGGATAACAAACCCAGCTCCTCGAGGATGTTCTCAAGGATTCCTTTCCTCCCCTGTTGATTCCTCAAGATGTTTCCAGGAACTCAAAGCCCTTGGCCTCGCTGGTGCTCCAGGCTGCAGAGGGGAGAGCAGAAAGCACTTCCAGCTGTGTGCACCCCCTTGCAGGGCCTCCAGCAGTGCTCCATCCCCTCTGCCCAGTCCCTGGGCTCTGAGATGATCCCTGGCAGTGTCCCAGGTCAGGCTGGATGGGGTTTGGAGCAGCCTGGGACAGTGGGAGGTGTCCCTGCCACGGCAGGGGTGGCACTGGATGGGATTTCAGGTCCCTTCCCACCCAAATCACTGTGGAATTCCATGAAGCAGCAGCAGTTCCTGGCCCAGCTCTTCCCATGTTGGCCCACCTGTGCCTTAAAACTCATTTCTCGTTCAATCTCTCTCAGCAATGTCATCTCTGTCCTTTAACCTTCCTAACCAACACACCTTAGCTTAATGTGTGCATTAATTAATTAATTAATTAATGTGTGCAAAACTGCGTCAACTTTCTGTCAAACTTCAAAAATTCTTTACAAATCCATTTCCCACACTTTTCCTTGGATATCTGCAGCTAACTGGATGCAGGAGCCTCAAAATCCCCATGCTGACTCCAAGATCTGCCTTTCAAACCCTCTTCAGCCTCATTTCCCCAGTGCTTGTTTGTCATTCCAAAAATGAAATTTTAAAAAGGCTGATTTTTTTATTATTTTGATGGAAAAAATTGGATTTCCTAAGGCACTTAGGGTTCTGGAGCTGCCCAGTCACCAAGGCTGCCCCATGGGTCTGCTGCTGCCCTCAGGTTGTCACCAACACCCGCTGAGAAAGTGGCACCAAAGGAGAGAAACACCTTCAGAAGGAATTCCCAAATTGTTTGTCTGCAGGTAACAGGTTAAGCACAGATGAGGATTTTGGACTTGAGAGGAAATCCAGCCATTCCTGCTTTTTTTCCCCCTTTTTTTTTTTTTTTCCTGCTCCTATGTGCTCAGGGAAAGGTTTAGAGACAGTGAAAAATTCACTTTTTAATGGGACACTTCTCCTCTCTCCTATTCCCAGCTCTCCACACATGAAGGCAGTGAAGTCCTTTGCTTCCCAGATCTAGAAGAATTCCAATCAGGACCTTTTCTTCACAAAAACATCAATTTGAACTGCTTAATAATAATTTCCTTTGCTCCATTAAAGGCTACAAGTGAAAAAAAAGGTCCTGGAGGATGCTTAGAATTGGAACTCTTAAAATGATTTGGAAAAACATAAAATGTATCATTAAAAAACCCAGAACAACTCTTCCAAACTGGAAGTAATCTTCAGTTATCCCAGGCCTCCCTGATTTTTCCTTTTTTCTTCTATCTTTTGCGTTAATCCTATGGTGCTTTATCCCTTCAGAAAGAAAAAAAGAAGGAGATAAATTCCAGAGGAAAGTGGCTGGAAATGAGAAATTTCTTGCAGCAGCCCTGAATGGGTGGAATTCTGCTCACTTCTGTTGGTTTCTGTGCTGCAAAATGTTTTTTCTTCAGAAAAACATCAATTTGAACTGCCTAATAATAATTTCCTTTGCTCCATTAAAGGATGCAAGCGAAAGAAAAGGTCCTGGAGGATGCTTAGAATTGGAACTCTTAAAATGATTTGGAAAAATATAAAACGTATCATTAAAAAACCCAAAACAACTTTTCCAAACTGGAAGAAATCTGCAATTATCCCAAATTTTTCATTTTTTCTTTTATCTTTAGGTTTGAACCAATGGTGCTTTAGCTCTTCTCAAGGAAAAATAAAAAAAAATGAGATAAATGCAAGAGGAAGGTGGCTGGAAATGAGAAATTCCTCGGAGCTGCCCTGAACGGGTGGAATTCTGCTCAGCTCTGTTGGTTTCTGAGCTGCACCAATTAGTGCTGGCTGAGGATCCTTCCCTGAGCCTCTCCCCTCCCTGATTTTTCCTTTAATTGCTGTTTCTGGCTGTAATTGTGCAGAGAGGCCCATTAATATTCCCCAGTAAATCAGGGATTCACTGGAGCAGCTGCAGGCTCCTGGCCTATTAAGGAGCCCTGAAACTCCCCTTGGAAAGCTCTGCTCGGAGTTATAATTTTAATTTCCATCATTTATGCTGAGATTTTCTCTAATGGAGCATCCACCTCAGGCTGGTTTTGCCTTTTAAGGGGCGAGGGAGGGAGGGAACTTCAGCCAAAACAATTCAGCAGTTTCAAAGAACAAAGTTAGAAGGAAAAAAAATTCTTATGTTTTCCCCAGCCTGGTAATTCCGGCCAACTTTTTTCCAAAATTTGTGACCTTCCCGTGCTTCCCATGGGGGTCTGGGGGGGATTTTATTCCCATTAGAGGAGTCCAGATCCTACAGCTCCAACAGCAGAGTCCTAGCTTCCCCCTGTCCTGGAGGATTCGTCAGTTTGGGGTCTTGAATGTGAAAATTTTGGAGTTAAATCCACTAGGAACAAGGGGCAAGGTGGAGCATGGAAAGTGGGAACAGAGTTCTAGATACAGGAAAATCCACAGGGATTTGGGATTGGGAAGGGTAGAGGGTGGAAGTGGAACTGGAGGGGTGGAAATGGAAAAGGGAACAGAGCTAAAGATACAGGAAAATCCACAGGGATTTGGGACTGGGGAAGGGCAGAGAATGGACACGGAGCTGGTGGAGTGGGACATGAAAATTTGGAACAGAATTATAGGAACAGGAATATCCACAGGGATTTGGGATTGGGGAAGGGCAGGGGATGGACATGGAGCTGGGGGGGNAGAGATTTGGGATTGGGAGAGGGGCAGGAGAATGGACACGGAGCTGGTGGAGTGGGACATGGAAATTGAGAACAGTTATAGATATAGGAAAATCCACAGGGATTTGGGATTGGGGAAGGGGGTGGAGGTGGACACAGAGCTGGTGGGGAGCATATGGAAAAGGGAACAGAGTTAAAGAGATGGGAAAAGCCACAGGGATTTGGGATTGGGAAAGGCAGGGGATGGACACGGAGCTGGTCAAGTGGGACATGGGAAACGGGGAACGGTTATAGATACAGGAATATCCACAGGGATTTGGGACCAGGAAGGGCAGGGAATGGAAGCAGAACTGGAGGGGTGGAAATGGAAAAGGGAACAGAGCTAAAGGTACAGGAAAATCCACAAGGATTTGGGATTGGGAGAGGGGCAGGGGATGGACACGGAGCTGATCAAGAGTGACATGGGAAACGGGGAACGGTTATAGATACAGGAATATCCACAGGGATTTGGGATTGGGGCAGGAGAATGGACACGGAGCTGGTGGGATGGAAATGGAAACTGGGAACAGAGTTATAGGGATATCCACAGGGATCTGGGGCTGGGAAGGGGAGAGGGGATGGAAACAGAGCTAGTGGAGTGGGAGATGGAAATTGGGAACAGACTTATAGGGATATCACAGGGATTTGGGATTGGGAGAGGGGCAGGGGATGGAAGCAGAGCTGGTGGAGTGGGAGATGTGATTCCACCCAGGATCAGCTGCACAAAGAGATGGGAAGAGCTGCACTGGGAAAAACTCCTGGAGTGGGAACCAGGGCACGAGAGGGAGCATCCAGGGAAAGAGTGGGGTGTGAACAGTGCCAGGGATTTAGGGATGCTCCAGGATGGAGGGGAGAGGGCAGGGAAGAGGCTGCAGCTTCACTGGATCATTGGGTGGGAAGATGGGTGAGATTCCCCTACAGTAACCAAGACAGGAGAGGTCGAAGCCCTGCCCCTCTCCCTCTTTTTAGGACTATTTTCCTTCTTTTTAGGACCATTTTCCTTCTTTTTAGGACAGCTGGAGATAGGCTGGATGCCACTTCCATGATTCTGTGCTGTTCATCTGCATTTTATTTTGTTATCAGTCAATAAATCCCTGTGTTCACAGTTCGGGATTGTGAAGCAAAACACTTCAAAGCCATAAAAATAACTATGGGGGAAAAATCATAAAATATGAAGCAATATTTGAGAATTCTACACTTGGATATTCATGTTTTCCAACAACAAATCTGCTCAGAGAGGATTTTTTCCAAGGGATGTCGCAATCCATATTTTTGGCATTCAAAAAAACTGTTCCAGGAACAAAGTCCTTGTGAGCTCCAGCCAGGTTTATCCTCAAATTATAAATGGGAAACTGAGGCCCGGGAATGGGGAGTTCCCCATGGTCCATGAGCCCAGAATTCCCACTGTTACCCCAGTAAAACCAGTTTAAACGGAATAAAACACCGCAGTAGAGGTGAGCAGCGCTGCCTTTTATCTCCCATCAGATGCTAAATGTCCTCTTTCAAACCCATTCCTTTCAAATTATTCCCTGCTCCTACTTCACCTGGGGAGGAGTGGGAATTCTCACTGATCCTGATCGAAGAGGAAATTGCTTTCCCTCTTGTTAGGAATAATTAGGAATGCAATTTATCCCCCCTTCCCTTAATTACGAGTGCAGGAGGATCCATTTGCCTCGTTAAATATTTATTGCTCCAGCCTAGGTAGGAAGGAGCACAGCCCTGGAAGTGCAGCCTTGGAAATCCATCCCTTTTTTCCAGAGTAATAATTTCATCCCGGATCACCTTCCCCACTCAACCTGCAGCACAAATCCACCAGGATTTTATAAACTTTTACTGCTACTGGCTTTGGGGCTGCAAAAAATTGGGATTTCAGCCTCTTGGCTTGGAGATCAAGAGTGAAGCTGAAGTGGGGAAGATCCCCGAGCAAGGCTGGGATTTGTTTGTGGGGTTGTCTATAAATCAAGGACAATTAAATGTCCATCCTGCTCATCTGGAGTCGGTGCTGAAGCCATCCAGAATTTGAGTCATGTGTGAAATATTTCTGTCCATCTGCTCCAACAGGAGAAGAACAGCTCTTCCAAGAGCTGCTTTTGTCCATCGTAAATCCCCAAGGAAAGCCCAGCAGATGTGGAGGGTGGGTGCTCCAGGCAGACCTTCGGCCACGTCCTGCATTGTTCACCCAGGACCTCGGCTCCGAGGAAGATTCCCAGAATTCTTGGATTGCTTCAGCTTGAAGCGACTGAGAAAACATCTTGGGCTGTTTGACCTGTTGGGTCGTGAAAATAAATATTTGGAGGGAAGGAATTTCTGTGGGATATTTCCCAAATCCAAGGGCTCTGGTCTCGAGGTGACGGGTCCGTGTCATGTCCATGGTAGGGGGACCTGGGGACAGGACCACTGGTGGCTTTTTTAGCTGTTCCTCAAGAGGAGCTCCAGGGCAGAGAGATTGGGGTCACCCAGGGAGAGAATTGCTCCCATTTGAGGAGGAGAAGGAGGGAATTTCATGGATAAAGCACCGATGGCTGCTGCAGGAGCCCACAGCGATGTGAGCCCACAAAAACAACATTTCTGTGGGGCTGGGTTGGGTTTGGAGCCAGATCCTGCTGGCAGGGCCTGGAGAGCTCTGCATGGCCACCCTGAGGGTGTCCTGCTGCCCATCCCACGGCTCTGCTGTGCAAAGGGACCTTTCCCAGGGTCCTTTCCAAATTCCCCCTCTCCTCATCCCTGGCAGGGGCAGCTGATTGTCACAAAATTAAAGTGTCAGGATTCTGCACATGGCAGGGATGCAGGGCTGGATCCTCCCTGTCAGGGGAGAATAGGGACAAACAGCACTGAGGGAGGAGGAGGAGGAGGAAGATGAGGATGAGGAGGAAGAGGAGGAAGAAGATGAGGAAGAGGAAGAAGAGGAAGAGGAAGAAGAGGAAGAGGAGGATGAGGATGAGGAAAAGGAAAAGAGAAGGAAAAGAAAAAGGAAGAAATGAGAGGAAAATTGGGAGGAGAAAAAGAAGGAGAAGACGAAAGTGAGGAAGAGGCATGAGAAGAGGAAGAGGAACGAGCATCTGGAGGCCCCAGAAGGGCTGGAGTTTTGTCCTGATGGATTCTGTGTGTCCAGAGTGAGAAACATTCCATCATGATGGACTCGGAGGCTCTGTGGGTGAAGGAATTGAAGGGTGGGAGGAGGACAGGAGAAAATCTCCCTGGGGATGATGCTCTGGGCTGGAGAGTCACGGGGTGAAACTGGGAACTTGGAAACTAGGGACTGGGGGAACAATCTGCTCCTTCCTGGCAGGAATTGCAAACAGAGCTCAGGGCTGCCCCAGAGCAAAGCTGGGCCTTCCCTGGGTCCCTGTTCCACGTGGGCAGCATGGAGGGGCAGCGAGACAAGAACTGCACATGTCGGGAATGAAAATCCTCTCTGGGATGAGAAATGGTCTCACTGCTCTGTTTCCTCTGGCAGTGAGTGGGGAATCCTTACAAAACATGAGAAACCCTGACAAACCCTGACAAAAAAAACCAAAACCTCCAGCCTGTCCTGACAAGCCCCTAGAAACCCCTACAGGGCCCCAGAAACCCCTACAAACCCTGACAGACCCTGACAAACCCCAGGCAACCCCTACAAACCCCAAACTCTTTTCCATAAATGAACATGGGATGTTCTCCTGTGGTCACCTTTACTGCTTGGCAGGTGTAAGGGCCAGAAAAAGGGGAAGAAAACCCCTGGGCTCTCAACAGCCCTGGGTTTAGGTTTTCCAAGGTTTCCTCTCCAAACCTGAGCTCTGCAAGCAACACTCAGGTTTGTGCCATCAATCTCCCAACACCTGAGTGAGCCGGGCCTAGGCAGTTGGTCCCAGAAATTCTGGGAGAATTTGCAATTCCAGGTGGATTCATGGGAGAATCAGGAGCTCTTCCTCATCCACGTGAAGCCAGAGCATCCTTTCTGTTGATGCCACATTTAGAGGGGCTGTTTGTTGTCCCCTGTCTCTGCCCAAGTTGTTTTTCTGGTTTAAACCCCTTTTTTAAAGGGTTTAAAACTGGACTTCAAACCAGCTCTTGGCTCTGCTGTCCCCTGGTTTTATCCACAAATTATAAATGGGAAACTGAGGCCCGGGAATGGGGAGTTCCCCATGGTCCATGAGCCCAGAATTCCCACTGTTATCCCAGTAAAACCAGTTTAAATGGAATAAAACTTCCCAGCAGAGGTGAGCACTGCCTTTTATCTCCCATCACATGCTAAATGTCCTCTTTCAAACCCATTTCTTTCAAATCCATTCCTTTCAAACCCATTCCTTTCAAATCCATTCCCAGCTCTGAGCACATGGAGCCTCCTTTGCCCCCGGTCACTGGGGAGCTCTTGGAATTCTCTCCCCACCTGAGCCGGGATGCTGGGGAAAGGAAAAGAGCCAGTTTAGCTTTCTGTGTCTGTTCAAGGAAAAAAAAGCAAATTATCCTGTCTGGGACTGTTGTGCTGTTTGCCTTTGGATGGGCAGGAATTCAGCCTGGCCTGGGGAGGGTTTTGTACCCATGGGATGGGATGGGTTGGGNAGCTCAGGGCAGGACAGAATTTCCTGCAGTTCTCCAGCCTGCCCTGGGAAACCATGAGGGCTGTAGGGTTTTTTATTCCATGTTTGTTTGTGGGCAGTTTCTCCCTGTACCCACCTGGTTTGGGCGTTGGGGGAACCCAGCAGAGCTTGTCCGAGCTTCGAGGCCTCCTCAGTCCCTGTCCCCCCCTCCTGACCTGATGGAGCCAAACCAAACACGAGGAGGCACAGCAGCTTTTTTTGGGAGCACAGCTGTTGGCACACACGCTGCAAACACACATCAAAGGCCTGGCGAGGCCTCCGTGCCTCCCAAAACCTGCCCCAGCTTTCTCCTGGCTCCAAGGGCCGCTTCCTCCTCCCTGGCCAAATGACAATTTCCCCCCAGGACCTGTTGCTGGGTGAAACAGCGAGATTTTATCAGCTCCCACTGCGCTCCCCAGGTGTGGCAGGCACAGCTGGCTTGGCTCTGCAGCTCCAAGAACACTTTCTAAGCACTCCTAATTTAATTTTCCGACAGTTGTTATCTCTCATCTGCAAACACCTCCAGTCTGACACTCGTATCCTGCGGGTGAGGGGAGCAGCAGTGAAATCAGCAGGGCTAAAGTGGAAGTTTCCTGCTGGAGCTGCAAATAAAGCTGCCTCCACAGCCAGGGCTGCTGTCCTGATGTGACTCCAGATACTGAATCCTTCTGGCAACTTGGGAAGCTGCTCCGAGCCCAACAGGAGATATTCCTCCTCCAGGTGACTCTTCCCAGCTGTGCTGTCCCAGCCCTCACTGCCGCCGGGATTGCTGCTCTCCCTGTGATTGGCAGCAGCCAGATGAGTTCTGTCACATCTTCAACATCCCTGGCAGTGCCCAAGGCCAGGCTGGATGGGGCTTGGAGCCACCTGGGACAGTGGAAGTGTCCCTGCCCTTGACAGGGGGTGGCACTGGATGGGATTGAAGGTTGCTCCCAACCCAAACTATCCAGGAATTCTGGGATTCAATGGAGGCTGATTTCAGCTCTCACTGCTGGAATGTGCTGCAGTCCTGACAGGAGAGGCTGAGGGAGCTGGGAAGGGGCTGGAGCCCCAGGAGAGGCTGAGGGAGCTGGGAAGGGGCTGGAGCCCCAGGAGAGGCTGAGGGAGCTGGCAAGGGGCTCAGCCTGGAGAAAAGGAGGCTCAGGGGGGCCCTTGTGGCTCTGCACAGCTCCTGACAGGAGGGGACAGCCGGGGGAGTCGGGCTCCGCTCCAGGGAACAGGGACAGGAGGAGAGGGAACGGCCTCAGGGCAGGCTCAGGGTGGATATTTGGGAAGAATTCCCCATGGAAAGGGCTGTCCAGCCCGGGCACAGCTGCCCAGGGCAGTGGTGGATCCCATCCCTGGAGGGATTTAGCAGCCATGTGGATGTGGCACTTGGGGACATGGGCAGTGCTGGCCTTGGCAGGGCTGGGTTAAAGGTTGGACTCGATGATCTCAGACGGCTTTTCCAACCCTGATGATTTTATATTTCCATAAAGACACCAGAATCTGGCCCTTCTGACCCATGTCCAGTGCCCAGCAGGGCTCTGTGACCCCTCCTAAAGCCACCTTGGGTGCATGAGGGTTCCAGGGCATTTTATCCTTGGGAACATCCAGCGCCACCCTTCCCATCACATGAGACAAGCCACTTCTTACCTCCTGTCTAAATACCCTGCTGGGTCTATCCTGCTGCCATCCTGCCTCCCAAAATTCGAATTGCACCCCTGGACATGGGATAAGATTAATGACAAAGTCACATCTGTCCATACATCAGCAGAGAAAACAGCTGGATTCACACTCAGGAACATCTGCTGACCGTGGCTTACAGGAATATCATCCAGGAGTGATGATTTGACTGGAATCAGAGATAATGTGTTTAAAGGCTTGTAAAATCCGACCTGAATTGCTTTTGGATTGTTATTGCTGCCAGCAGATTGAAGCTGGGAGCTGCTGACACCAAAACACAAGTCCCATAATTAGTAACAAACAGCAGCGTGGTGGGGTTTGTTTTATTACCTCATAATTTGAACCAGAAACTGCTGGTGGTGTCTTCTGGGATACAGAAAACAATGCTCTGCTCCAGATAGCTTTAGAGGAATCTGCTGGATCTGATGGAAATGAAGGAACAGGCTCCAAGGCCTGGAGTTTGTTGATTTCTCTGCTGCTGTTATTTCCAGTTAAAGTGTCATCTCACTTGGATCTTCCATCCAAACTTCCTTGGGAATGTGTGAACCTCAGTCCCACCAGGATCTGTCTCGCACAGTGTGTTCCATGTCGGGAAGCAAAGCCCAGGCTGTCTCTCAGCTTTGCCTCAGGCAGCTGCTGCCAGCAGGGACCTCACAGAATCACAGAATCCCTGAATCAGCTGGGCTGGAAAAGACCTTTGGGATCATCACGTCCAGTCTGACCTGACACCACCTTGTCCCCAGCCCAGAGCACTCAGTGCCACATCCAGGAATTCCCTGGACCCCTCCAGGGATGGGCACTCCAAACCTCCCTGGGCAGCCCCTGCCAAGGCCTGAGCACCCTTTCCATGGGGAAATTCCTGCTGCTGTCCACCCTGAGCCTGCCCTGGCCCAGCCTGAGGCCGTTCCCTCTCCTCCTGTCCCTGTTCCCTGGAGCAGAGCCCGACCCCCCCGGCTGTCCCCTCCTGTCAGGAGCTGTGCAGAGCCACAAGGGCCCCCTTGAGCCTCCTTTTCTCCAGGCTGAGCCCCTTCCCAGCTCCCTCAGCCTCTCCTGGAGCTCCAGCCCCTTCCCAGCTCCATTCCCTGCCCTGGACTCGCTCCAGGTCCTTCTTGTCCTGAGGGCCCCAAACTGAGCCCAGGACTGGAGATTCTGCCCTTGGCAGGGCTGGGTTAACAGCTGGCCTCGATGATCTCAGGGATTTTCTGACCTTAATGATTTTATTATTCCAACCACAGACACAAAGGTTTGTGCAGATGGATTTGGGGCTTTGAGGAGCTCCTCAGGGACTGTTGTCCCTGAGGTCACAGACCTTCTGCCAGGAGGATTTGGCTCTGAAGGATGAGGCATCTGAAACCCAGCAGCCCATGCTGGGAGCTACCAGGGGACAGAGGATTGGGAAAAATCCTTTTTTTGTATGCCAGAAATGGTCACTGCCATCACTCCACACCAGAAAGGTTTAACAATATCAACCTCCCTGCTGCATCCACAAAAAAACCCAATCCCTGAATGCTGCCAGGGCTTGTGTGGAAGCCATGGCCTGGTTTCACACCTCGGTTTTCCCTCTTGGATGGCCCCAGTTGCTCCACCAGCCCCCCCACAGCTCCCGGGGGGTTTTCGCAGCGCTCCTTGGGGTAGGAACAGATTTTCCAGTCCTTGTAGTTGTGGGCACAAATGAGGCCCTGCAGATGTCCACGTGCAAGGAAAACCCTTCCAGCTGCTCCCAGGACAGCCCTGCTGCCAGGCCTGGGCTGTCTGAAGGTGGGGATGGTGGGGGACACAATCCAAAGGGGAACCTTCACATTTTCCCTCTCCAGGTTTATCCCTGGCATTGCTGGCAGCCCACAGCACCACAAGCCACCATCCCTGCCTCCATCTGGCCTGGAAAAGGCTCCTTTTAGCCCAGAATCCTGGGATTTGCTGCCAAGCCCTGTGCGGGACCAGCTGGTCCTGCTGGGCTGAGCTGCTGGAGCAGAGGAGAGGGTGGAGCATCCCTGTCCTGATCCTCCATCCCTGTCCTGAGCCTCCGTCCCTGTCCTGATCCTCCATCCCTGTCCTGATCCTGCATCCCTGTCCTGAGCCTCCATCCCTGTCCTGATCCTCTGTCCCTGTC